>ML790740.1:173250-198224 GCA_009831015.1 Picea engelmannii | reverse complement strand
CTTATGTATTTCTCTGATATTTCTTCTCTGCAATGCCACAGGTCTGATCAAAATTGGATGTGCCAAGTGGAATTTATGGTAGCTTCCCCACAACTTGCCTATTTTTGGCCTTTCCAGGAGATCTCACTTGTATAGTGTGCCCCGCACAAAATAATTGATATAAAATTCTGAAAATCGCACCCAAAATACTACAGACTGTCCATGATCCAATGCAACCAGTCCCACATAATTTGGATACTCTCGAAAGAATTTATGATTGTTTTACCTGGAACACCTTCTTGAGACTAGTCAATAGGACTAGTCATATACCCTATCTTACACAGGGTGTATCTACAAATTTAAGATGCCCCAGAAGCTGAAATGTTTACCATAGATACATTACCAATTTCTATAAATGGCCTCCGGAGTTCAGGGTCTGAAATGTTACAGAAAATTGTTTATAGCAAAAATTCCGCAATGACTCATTTCAGGATGATTCCAGAACCCTATCTTGTACAGGCTGTATCTCCGAAAGTATAATGCCTTAGGAGCTGAATTTTGAACCCAACATACCTTGATCCGTCTTCTAAATATTCTCCAAGCCGTTCCTTCTGAAACTTTGTAGAAAAAAAGTTATAGCGAAAATTCCACGGTGTCTCAGATGTAGCCGCGAAACCCCAAGACCTTGAGCTCTGATACCATATGTTAAGAACCAAACATCAATATAGCATATAAAAACCTCAGGAAAAGTACTCAACACCTTGAAAAAGAGATAATTTCATATAATAATCCTCTTTGAGGGGGCAACCTCCTTTTACCCCACTTAAATGTTCAAGTACAAGATGATTCAAAATGAAAATGTCTCATTGGTATATATAGGAGACTAGGAGGTATAATTACAAATAATGGCTTAATGTCGACATAATTAAAATAACATTACTAATCTAAATTACAACTAATGGCCTAAAGCCGACATAAATAAAATAGCATTACTAATCTAATATGCCCCAATTAAGGGGCAATGAGCCAATATTAGGGCTTAACACAACATGTGTTTCCTTAGCTTCTTCTTCATTTTTATTCCCTTCCTATTGCTTTTATTCAATTTCTTTTGTATCCTCTGCTTTTGATTCAACTTCGAAATATGCAAGAACTTCTTTAGTTTCCTCTGTGGGCCCTTATTTATTACTAAGAGACATATCCTGCAATGTGATTTTATTTTTGTTATACCAAATCTTGATAACTTCTTTGGCACATTGACATTAACTGTACCCACCAATTCCATCCAAGGATATCCAAGAATGACATCCACATCATTGATATCTATTACATGGAAATTAGAATGCAACACATATTTGTCCATTGTAATCTTAAAAACTTTAAAAATTTGAATATTTTCACCTTCAACCTATGTGATTTTAATATTCTTTCCAGGTACATGTAACCTCTTATCCAAATCAACATTGATAAAATTATGCATGCAACTAGGGTTAATAGAAACAATAACATTATGTTGGTGAATGCAACCATGAACCTGTAACATAGAGTTGCCACATGAAAAGAAACCCTTGGTTCTCCCTGTATCCTTTTTTCCAACATGAGACCACCTATCTAACAATAATTTTTCAATTCTTCATTAGACAGTGCCATCATTTTGCTAAAGCTAAGCGATATTCACCAAGTGGTTGCATCACATTGTAATTTTAAATCTACCCAATGTGTCCAATTCTCTTCCCATGATGACATTATGCATGCAACTAGGGTTAATAGAAACAATAGCATTATGTTGTTGAATGCAACCATGAACCTGTAACATAGAGTTGCCACATGAAAAGGAACCCTTGGTTCTCTCTGTATCCTTTTTTCCAACATGAGACCACCTATCTAACAATAAATTTTCAATTCTTCATTAGAAAGTGCCATCATTTTGCTAAAGCTAAGCGATATCCACCAAGTGGTTGCATCACATTGTAATTTTAAATCTACCCAATGTGTCCTATTCTCTTCTGATGATAAAATTATGCATGCAACTAGGATTAATAGAAACAATAACATTATGTTGTTGAATGCAACCATGAACCTGTAACATAGAGTTGCCACATGAAAAGGAACCCTTGGTTCTCTCTGTATCATTTTTTCCAAAATGAGACCACCTATCTAACAATAATTTTTCAATTCTTCATTAGACAGTGCCATCATTTTGCTAAAGCTAAGCGATATCCACCAAGTGGCTGCATCACAGTGTAATTTTAAATCTACCCAATGTGTCCAATTCTCTTCCCATGATGACTTCCTTTATTTTATGAATTATTGAATACTAGGGACATAATAGTTTCCAGTAAAATACATCTTTCTTGGAATAAATTGTCAACAAAAAACTAGGGTTTAAAAATAACTTATGGTGCAAATCGTGCGACATTTTCTAGAAAAACCCTGAAAATTATTGATTTTAAAATGATGATAACTTCACTTAACGTATTCCATTTCAAACTATTGTTTGTTGAAATTGGTTATTTTTCTTAGATAAATTCAAATATCCAATTGGTTTCTGCAATTTATGCTCAGAGAATTTCATAATTTAATCTAAAGTGTGCCGCCCCCTTTTTTTCGTTCAAAAATCTGCAAAAAGAACAAAACATTTTCTTCCTTTATTTGGTTGAATAAAGTTCTATGATACCAATTTTTATGTGCCTCATTAAATCTGAAAATACATCTCTAGAAATAACTGAAATCATCCACATAAAATACTCAACACAAGAAATAGATAAAACCCTTGAGGTAGCGTAACACCATTAACTATTATTCCTTATGGAAGGAAATACTCCTCAAGCAATTCTTTCTTGTTACAATACCAATATTCTCCACTCATTACATTTCTCATCCCTTCCTTATATAATAATACCTAGGAACATTCTAGAGAAGGAACCTTCTAGTAAGATTTCTCACATTTGTTATGTTCACAATACTACAATATATCTAGCTAACATTGTTGGACTTATTTAATAATATAGTAGAATTAGTCCAAATTACATTGAATGGCCTCCACTATTATCACTATGGGCCCTTTGGCTCCCCACTAACCCCCTAGCTACACTACATAATGTCACCCCAAGTTTTTCCATAATATTTTCCTCTATGTTTTGATGGAATTTAACATGGTAGAGGTTTGCACTCCTACACATTTTTAACATTGGAGAGGCTCTTTGGAGAGTTTTGTTTATGAATTCCTAAGAGGATCCATAATCAACATGGAAGGTTGATTAAATGTTGAGGGAATCCACAAAGTTAAGGACATCTGAAGAGGTTAATTTTCCTAAGATCTTGAGTCCTTGGTAAGCCACAAAGGCTTATGCTTCAATGTTTGAGGATTGACCCACTTCGAAAGAAAATAAGAGTTACTTTTGTCCGTCTAAGTTGTAAATGACCCCCCACCTAGGCTCTCTCTATCCCTAAGAAATATATTTGATCATTATATTAATACTTGATGTGATATTAGAAGCACATGTTGAATTCATGAAATCCAATAATTATGAATTATAAAAGTGATAGTGTAATTATGGAAAATAATAATCACATTATTGGAAACTGATAATGAGATTACTGGAAAATGATAATAACACTTCTAGAAATAGATAACCACACTTTTAAAACATGATTCAAGTCTAGATTCTCACTACGAGGCCTAAACTTAATGAAATTAGCTTATATTAAGAAAACACATAATATGTTGTCAAGTAATTCCTATCAATATGCATACAACTACAACTAACCATCAATGCTTGTGTCTATAGTTATAATATTATTTTATGTGGAAGTAATTCCATGTGACCTCATCTAATATTATGCAAATGTGTTACTAGTGTTAGAAAAAACATTAATTATTGGAGTTATTTGTCATATTTTATAATTTTGAACACAAATCGCAACCAATAATGACTCAATCATTATTGGTAAAAGTATTGGATCAAATAACATGTGGTGAAATTAGAAAAATAACACTCTACATAAGACTTCAAAATATGAACTTTTCTTCATTTTTCTTCATTTTCTTTCCTATTCATCTTCCTCCCACTTTAGATGTGGTGCCTTTAAATTTATCAATGAATTGATGCCCATTATTTCCTAGGTAAAAAATGTCAATGTTTTCCTTTTCTTACCATCAAGGATATGAGTAGTATAAGCCAATATGTCCAAATTTTTTCATATTATAAAGTGTATAAAGGAACACCAGACAAGTGGTCACTAGTAAAACAAAAATCAAAAGCTAGCCCTTAGAAATGAAAACAAAGAAATCAATAGATTTAAAATTTTGGAAAAGGAAATGGACAAATGAGATCGAGTTTTGAGGACCTAAGTAAATGAAGTACCCAATTTTAGGGAGATAGAAAAAATACATGCAAAGAGAGTAGAAGTGGAAAATCCATCATAGGGACCAAGTATGGAAATAGAAGGTGAAGAGGAGCAAGATTCAGAGGTAGAATATTTAGAGATTTTAGTAGGCATTAAGGTGCTTGAAGTTGACCTATTGATTCCAATAGAAAGATATGGGGAAAAACGTGTTACAAACTTACCAGAGGATAGACATCAAAATATTTTGAAAGAAATAATTAAAGGGAAATAAAAGATAGGGTCATCTTATTAAATCCAAAGGAAAGTGATAGCCCTAGGAATTAGAAAAAACTCTCTTAAAGAAGTGAAAAATCTTAGTGAGAGGGAAAAAAGGGGATGAAAAACTAGTAAAAAAAATTTCATGGAACAAGGGTACAACTAGTAGGCTCTATAAAAATGATAGGGATACAATATAAATACTTTCTCCCCAACGTAAATTTTGATATGAATATCATATCCTGGAATATTAGAGGGGTCAATGCAAAAGGAAAGTAAGGGATCCTTAGGAATATAATCATAAAACAAAATGCACTATAATGATGATACAAGAAACTAAATGTGATAAAGAGACCATGTTACTAATAGCAAAGAGAATTTGGAAAGGATTTGAATAGTAGCAATAAGTTCAAAAGGTTTCCCAAGGAGTCTTGCAATAATGTGGAACCCAACATCAATATTTCTAGAAGACATATTAGAGACAAGTGCAATCATCACATCAAGATACAAAGAAATATGTTATATGCACTCAAGTTTCATCATCAATGTGCATGGATAACCATTTCAATAGAAAAATAATTATTGTTGAAGAATTACAAGCTCTACGAGCCACAGACAAAGGAAACTAGGAGTCAATATTAGGACTATAATTTAATATATACACATTTCTCATTGAAGGAAAAGAAGGATCTTGCCACTTGGAGGAAATGAATAGGAATTTCAAAGGCATAATAAAGAAGATAAATATGGTGCATATGTAGAAAACCAATGAGTACCACACCTATAATAATAAAATATGAGGAACACATCAAATTGTAGTGAGGTTGGATAGATTCTTAGTCTCTAAATCTCTTCTGAGGAGAGGAGGGACCATAGAGGAAATATTTTTTCATGGCTAGAGTTATGAGCATTATTTGATATATATAACATTGTGATATCTTCCAAACCTAAGCCCTTTCATTTTGAGAAGTGTTTGTTATCACACCCAAATTTGCAATCAAATATAAAATTCTAGTGGGTAGAATAAGGGATTCCAAATGGAAAAATTCACATCTTTCAATGACAACTAAAAAAGGTTAAAACCCAAGTCAAAATTTGGAATGAGGTTTTTGATAACATATTTTGTGCCAAAAGATCATTGTAAAGGAATATAGATTATATTTAGTCTTTGATAATCTAATAGGTTAAATCCATAAAAATAAAATAACATGAATATGACCTTCAAGATTTGTGGGATTTGAGATTACAACAAAAATAAATTCACTGGTGTCAAATGTCCAGGATCACGTGGCTCAAATAAGGATATAAGATCTCCATATTTTTTCACAATTCCATGATCAATAGGAGTAATCACAACAAAATAGTATTCATAAATACAACCAAAGATACCGAACTCGAGAATCATCAAGATATTGAAAAGGAATTGAGAAATCATTACAATCAACTACTATTATAACCATAGGTATATAGTAAAGATGCAATAAAATTCACCACTTGATACATTCCCCTCATTAGTCATATGGGGGTAGATGTGTTGGTTGTGGATCTTGATTATATTCATGATTTAGAGGTTTGTTTCATCTGTGTTTGGACCCCATTCCCTAAAGGGGGGGTTTGGGGGGCCTTCCCCCCACAAATTTCACTTGGGGCGGGGGGGGGGGAGATATTTTTTGTAGCCCCCCCTAGCGGGGGATTAGGGAGAAGTGCCCCCAAAGCGAAATATTGGGAAAATTTTCCTTGTAAAATATTGTAATTTTGTATTCAATCTGGACCGTTCATTATAAGGTCGCAGATCTAATTGTAGAAGTTATTTTAGGGTTGTTTTCCCTAGAAGGAAACCCTCTCCTATGAGGGAATTGCATTGTGGTTGTGTATTATCATGAATATTGTATTTTGAGATAGGATACTATGAGAGAAGGAAGAGGAAGTTACAGTGGGTGTGTTGTAGGTTGTATCCCTTCATTTTGTTTGATAATAAAAGGAAGGACCTGGTAATTTTTCTAGTGGATGTAGCCAACACTGGGTGAACCACGTATATCTGTGTCTCTATTGTATTTTGTATATTTTGTGTTTTATTTCTGCATTTGTTTTATTTTATTGCTCTACGATCCTATTTTTCTAACAACTGGCATCAGAGCAAAAGATAACTTGCAGGAAAAGAGGGTTCCTAGTTCGAGTGGGAGCAATGACGGAAGATGGAAAGTTTAGGGTCGAGAAATTTAATGGCCAAAAATACTAGTTATGGAATATGGAGATGGAAGATTATTTTTATCAAAAGGATCTATTCCTACCATTGGATGGAATAACAAAGAAGCCGATGACCATGAATGATGAATAATGGGAGGTTCTTGACAAAAAGGAACTAGGAACAATACGGTTGAGCCTGGAAGTGTCAGTGGATTTCAATATTTCAAAAGAAAAGACAATGAATGAGTTGATGGACACATTGGATAAACTGTATGAAAAATCCTCGACGTCCAATATGGTATTTCTAATGAAGCGATTATTTAATATGAATATGTCAAAAGGTGGGTCTATTGCAGATCATTTAAATGAATTTAATATTGTTACTTATCAGCTAAGTTATGTAAAAGTGGACTTTGATGATTAGGTTAGGGTTATTATAATCCTATTCTCATTGCCAGAAAGATGGAATGACTTGGTCATGGCTATAAGTAACTATGTGTCTGGTTCAAACACTCTAAAATTTGATGATGTTGTTGGTGTTATCCTTAGTGAGGAAATGTGATGGAAAAGCATAGGTGAGACATTAGGTAATGTGTTAAACATGGAGAATAGGAGAAGACAAAAGGATATAGGAAAGGCCTCAGGGAACCGTGGGAATTCTAGGAATGGCAGATCCAAATCAAGACTGGGAAAGATAGAGTGTTGGAATTGTGGGAAGAAAGGACATCTGAAGAAAGTCTACAGAGCTCAAAAGAAACAAAGAGATGGACAACAGAAGAAAAATCATGAAGCAAATGTAACAGGTGATGTATTACAAGATGCTTTGATTCTTTCTGTAGATAATATTTCTGAATCTTGGGTAGTAAATTCAGGGGCTTTGTTTCATGCCACACCCCATAGGAAATTGTTTCTATATTATGTTCAAGGTGATTTTGGACAGGTTCATTTGGGTGATGATGCACCATGAAAAATTGTTGGAATGGGAAAGGTACATATAAAGAAAAAGAATCGAAACCAATGGTTGTTGAATGAGGTAAGACTTGTACCAATCTAAGGAAACATATAATTTCAATATGGAAGTTGGAAAGTGAAGGTTGTATATCTATATTTACAGATAAGGTGTGGAAGGTCACCAAAGTATCATTGGTGATAGAAAAAGGAGAGAAGGTAGGTACATTGTGTTTATGTACTGGTAATACCGACTCTTCTATCTCTTTAGATTCTATAGGAGTGGATACAACACTTTGGCATTATAGGCTTGGACACATGAGTGAGAAGGGGATATAGATACTTCAAAAAAGAAATTTGTTTCCAGATATTAAACAAATTGATTTGGATTTCCGTGAGCATTGTGTTTATGGAAAACATAAGAGAGTCATATTTCTCAGAGTCAAAAAAGAAAAGAAGAGTGAAAGATTAGATCTTGTGCATACAGATGTATGGGGACCATCTCATGTATCATCTCTTGGTGGCTCTCATTATTATGTTACTTTTATTAATGATGCAACTAGAAAAAATTGGTTTTATTGCATACGACAAAAATATGATGTTTTTGATACTTTTAAGAAATGGAAAGCTTTGGTTGAGAATGAGAGAGGAAAAAGGTTGAAGTGTCTCAGATCAGACAATGGAGGTGAATATTACAACACTGAGTTTGATGATTACTGTTCATACCATGGGATTCGTAGAGAAAAAACAGTTCTAGGAACACCACAATAAAATGGTATGTGAGAAAGGATGAATAGGACAATCATGGAATGTTCAGGGAGTATGTGATTGCATGCAAGGTTGTGCTTACAGTTTTGGGAAGATGTTGTAAATAATGTTGTTTACATAATAAAAAGAGGACCTTCAAGATATTTGGATGGTGGAATTCCAGAGGAGGCATGGATAGGTAAAAAGGTAAACTATTCATTTATGAAGACATTCGATTGTGAAGCATTTGTCCATATTGATAAAGAAAATATAACAAAGCTTGAAGCAAAATCCAAAAAGTGTATCTTTATTGGATTTTGTTTATCACTTATGGGATTATGAAAATCACAAAATCATTAGGATTAGAGATGTCATATTCAATTAGAAGGTCATGTACAAATATTAGTTGCAGGGAAAGAAACGGGGAAAAGAAAAACCAGAATACACAGTGCTTGATGAGATCACTGAAAAATAAATTCCAAAGGTACTAGAAAATAAAAATGTACAACAACAGGAGAAGCAGGTACCTCAAAATCCTACAAGTATTGTTAGAAGATATACCAAGTTAAGTAGACCCCCTGAACAATACTCTCCTTCATTGTATTATTTATTGTTGATTGATTATCGTGAACTAAAATGTTATGAAGAGGCAATGTAGGTAGACACTAAAAAGAAGTGGGAATAAGGTATGAAAGAGGAAATGGATTCCTTGGTAAATAACCATACTTGGGACTTGGTTCAGTTGCTTGTAGGAAAAATAGCATTGTAGAATAAATGGGTTTACAAGTTGAAGGAAGAAGATGGAGGAAAAAAGTGGTACAAAGCTAGACTTGTTGTAAAGGGGTTTGCACAAAAGAAAGGTATAGATTTTGATGAAATATGTTCTCATGTTGTTAATATGACTTCAATTAGTACTATTTTAAGTCTTGTGGCAGTAGAATATTTTCATCTTGAACAATTAGATGTAAAAACATCTTTTCTCCATGGGGATTTGCAGGAAGAGATTTATATGTAGCAACAACGGGGGTATGAGGTCAAAGGGAAGGAAAATTTGGTATGTAGGTTGAATAAGATATTGTATGGACTAAAGCAAGCTACAAGGCAGTGGTATTTGAAGTTTGGCAGTTTTATGACATAACAAGGTTATAGTAGATGTCATTCTTATCACCATTTTTATTTTAAAAGGCTAGAAAATGGAAGCTATATTATCTTGCTATTGTATGTAGATGACATGCTTGTTGTAGGTTCTTATATGCAGGATATAAATATGCTCAAGAAGAAATTTTCTAATTCATTTGCGATGAAGGATTTGGGTGCTGCAAAGAAAATTCTTAGTATGAGAATAACAAGAGATAGGAAAAATCACAAATTGACATTGTCTCAGGTTGAGTACATAGAGAAGGTGTTGGAGAGGTTTAGAATGAAGAATGCAAAACTAGTTAGTGCACCTTTGGCCAACCATTTCAAATTAAGCAAGGAAATGTGTCCCAAGACACAGGAGGAGATAAAATACATGTCCAAAGTCCCTTATTCATCAGCAGTGGGTAGCTTTATGTATGCGATGGTTTGCACAAGACTAGATATTTCACATGCAATGGGAGTTGCGAGCAGGTATATAAACAATCTAGGTAAATAAAATTGGGAGGACGTAAAGTGCATTCTCAGTTATTTGAGAGGTAATGCTACTCATGCATTATGTTTTGGAGGTTTAGACATTGTTCTACAGAGATAAGTTCATTCATATACGGTATGTGATACAAATAGCAGGAGGAGCATTACAGGGTATGTTTTTACAGTAGGTGGAACAAAAATAAGTTGGATTTTGAAACTGCAAAAGGTTGTTGCTACAGAAGCTAGTAAAGAAATGATTTGGTTACAGAGGTTTGTGGAGGAATTGGGAAAGAAGCAGGAGAATAACAAGTTGTACTATGACAGTGAGAGTGTCATTCATATTGCAAATAACTCATCCTTCTATTCAAATAGTAAGCATATACATCTCAAGTACAATTTCATACAATCTATCTTGGAAGAGGAACATTTGAAGTTGGAAAAGATATATACTAGCCAAAATCTTGTAGACATGTTAACAAAGGGAGTAACCAGGGAGAAATTGATTTCTTGCTCAATTTCATTTGGTATTCAAGCATGAAGGTGAATATGATAACTTTTCCATGTCAAAGGTGGAGTATATTCCAGTAGGTACAACAATAGTGGAGTTATTTTGATCAGTCTCCAAGTGGGAGATTGTTGGTTGTGGATCTTGATTATCTTCCTGATTCAAAGGTTTCTTTCAACCATGCTTGGACCCCATTCCTTAAATGGGGGGTGTGGGGGGGATTCACCCCCCCACAACTATCACCAGGGGGGTCTGGGGCGGCAACAAAAATATTTGTAGACCCCTCGATAGGGAATTCAGGGGTAGCGCCCCCGAAGTGAAATATTGGGGAAAATTTCCATGTAAAAAATTGTGATTTCATATTCAATTTGGACCGTTCATTATAAGGTCACAGATCTGATGGTACAAGTTATTTTTAGGGGTTTTTTTACCTAGAAGGAAACCCTCTCTTATGAGGGAATTGTATTGCAGCTGTGTATTATCATGAATATTGTATTCATAGAGAGGATACTATGAAAGAAAGACGAGGAAGTTACATCAGGTGTGTTGTAGGTTATAACCCTTCATTTTGTTGGATGATAAAAAGGAAGGACCTGGCAATTTCTCTGGTGCATGTATCCCACACTGGGTGAACCACATATATCCGTGTCTCTATTGTATTATGTATCTTTTCTGTTTCATTTCTGCATTTGTTTTATTTTATTTCTTCATGATCCTGTTTTTATAACAAGATTTTATAGCGTCAATTTACACCTTTGAAGCATTGACAAACTTATTGGCCTAATCCCTATCCTATTTACATATTATTATTCCCAATACCTCCTTCAGACCTTCCAAAAAACCTCTTTTTGGAATATTTACGCGCCTAAGATTAAGGAATATTGTGTGTATGAAACTATCTATATTGGCTAGGTGCATATGTGTACATAACTATGATAACTAGAATAATGTGTATATGCCAAAAACTCTCAAAAATGACAACAAAAGGCAATAAAAACGCTCAAGTGAAATTGAAGAAAGACTAAAATGATTATAATCTATCAATCTAAGTACAAATGACAGTTTGAAATAAAAGAAAAACACTTAAATCAAACAAACAAAGATATAAACCCATAAATAGGCCTATTGTGGACAAAGATCCCCAGTATGGTCGTCAGTTCTACTTTCAGGGAAAATCACCTACAGTAGTGGGCCATATTGCAGCATACCAATGACCGTATAGAAATTAATTCCCAAAAATAACATGCAACAAAGACATAATAACTGATTTCAAAATAAATAACTAACTATTGGGAGGAAGAGAAAGAATTACTCACCCAAAGTCCTACGGTTTATGTCATTCCCGATCACCATATCCTCCTCATTATTTTTCGACAGCTTCTTTGCAACCTACAAGAACCTTGAAGATGAAAGACTATATAGAGAGGTAGTTATACTAATAACCACATGTTCGTCTAATGAAATATAGTAGTAATATCTCAACAATAGTATTGTATGAAATATATATGAAAAGATTGCAAAAAATATGTTACAAATACAACATATTTCGAAGGAAAGAGTTTCTATATTTATTCAATAGTTAAGGTGGTTACAAATTTATAAGTATCATGCGTGACACTGCCCTATCGAGAGAGATCCTAGGTTTCTCCACCCTTGATCATGTTATATGAGATGGTATTGACAATAGATCCACCACAAACCCAAAGATAATATAAGGGAAAACTCTTGGTGGGATAGATTGGTGATCAGAAAGAGGATAGAAATGAGGGTTTCCAGGTTAAATCAAAAGAAATAGGTATGTATAAGAGTTTATAGACTTGACACGGTTATCCAAATAGAGGTGTTCTTAATGTGTGCAAATAATCATTACTTGTAATTACCTTTCTCCTTGGAAAAATGTTTATTTTTTGCAGTCTCTAGTTGGTTAGAGATGGTTGAGTACGAGTAAAAAGAGTTAGGAAACTAACCAAACCCGTAAATCAACATTTCATTAAGCATAAATATGTTTTATAATCATTTTATGACATGTACGTGACTATCCCTTGAGTCGCCTTTGTATACTTGAGTTCCATAACTGTGAGGGCATGTACATCTTCCAAAAAGAGTTTTTTTGGAAGGTCTCAAGGAGGTATGGGGAATAATAGTATGTAAATAGGATAGGGATTAGGGAAATAAGTTTTTCAATGCTTCAAAGGTGGAAATTGATGTTATAATAGTAGAATGCCAATCTAATGCAAGAAATAATGTTTGGAGAGGTTGAGAAAGAAACTATGGAAATACCATCCAAAACATATATTGGCCTAGATGGTTTTACTACTAACTCCTTTCAATATTGTTAGTGGTAAGGATGTATGGAGAGTGTTCAAAGAATGCACAACTTCTAAATATATCCAATAGGCCTTCAAATATAATTTCCTCACCCTCTTTCCAAAGGAATATTAAGAAAACACAATGGATAAATTCTAGCCAATCTCTTTATGTAATGTGATATACAAGATCACAAAAAACGTCATAGCCAACAATGTGAATATCATCATGTTTCAAATCACCTCATCAAATCAGGGGGGTTGTATTGAAGTGAAAAAAATATTATATGGCATCATAGTATCTCACAAAATGATTCACTCTCTCAAGACCAACAAGAAATTGAGCTTGATGACCAAACTTGCTTTGTCTAGGGAATTTGATCACTTAAACTAGAGAAAAAAGGAAAAAAAAATGATCCTTCTTATCCCTTAAATCCATTCAGAGGAATAAGGCAAGAAGAACCTCTTTCTCCCTTATTGTTAATCCTTATTACAAAATGCTTGGGAAAAAGAATAGGGAACTCAATGAGGAAAGGAAATATTAGAGGCCCCCAATTACATCTCAATGCTAACTCTTTGTCACACGTAAAATTTGTAGATGATACAATTATTCTTATTTCTCCATAACCAAGGAAGCTAAGAATCTTAAAGGTACATTAGAAAGATTTCTGCAAGATTCAGGGACTATCATAAATCACTAAAAAAAAAATCATATTTTTCTTCTTAAATACTTCAATGAACATTCAAAGAAACATTTCTAGAATATTGGGTTTTCAAATAGGTTCTCTTCCATCTAAATATTTGGGTGCCCCGTTGGTGGATAATGCATTTAGAAACTCCTCTTAGGAATATATTTCATATAAGATAGAGCTAACACTCAACAATTGGACCTTTATATTTCTCTCTTTGCTTGAGAAAATCCTTCTCATCAAATCAATGTTTCAATTTATCCATGTTTACCTTTCCTTTGTGCTAGTAGCTCCAACTAAAATTATAAATGCTATAAAGGTATTTAAATATACTTTATGAGGGGAGGGATGAAAAAAGAAAATAAATGGGTCCTAGTTGTATGGGGTAAATGTTTTACACCTAAGTTCTCACGTGGTTTAGGAATTCAAGAAATGTAAGCCATGGGAAAGGCATTGGCAAGAAATATATGGTGGAGGTGGGTTAAATGAAAATACGAATTACGAGGAAAGATTTGGAGGAACATATGATTTAGAAGTAAGGGATAAGAATTTGATTATAATGGATGAAATCTAGCTAGGATTTCTAATCTAGAACAACACACAACAAAAATAGCATAATGCAAGAAAACAAATTTTGAAAGTCCAATTTGGGGATATTTCACTCTTATGGGAGGAATTTTGGCAACAAAATCCCAAATTGACTTAGCTAGCCTCCCTAGAGGAGGTTAAACTTATAATTTAGTCTCCAAATTAGATTCTAATTACTTATTACTAGGAGGATAGATCAATATAGGATCTCAGACACTAGTAAAAATGGAAATTTTGGGAGAGTTGGAAAATAATATTATTGGAAGAAGGGAGATGATATATGGAGGTTGATCTAGCCAATAAAAGGATTTCATTCAAATATGGATCATAAATATTAATATATGGATTCTAGGGTGGTGGAATAAAAAATAAAAAATAAAAAGAAGAAAGAAAGAATATATCATAGAGGTGAATCATAGTGAGTTGGACAATCCTAATATATAGAAAACAATATGGAATCCAATAATATGATTTAAAATATTCACCTTTCTTTGGTAAGTGGAGAGAAGAAAAGATCCCACTATGAATAAATTCTTATCAATGAACATCTCTTGAACTCATGAGTCTCAAATTTTATGTGACAAATGTGCTAAAACCTTGAAGCACTCTGATTAATGTAGGAATGATGTTTTGACGACCTTGGAGTCTCATTCCTTTTGAAAATCAAATTCTTAATATAATTTAGAAACTATTTCTAGGATTTATTTTTTGAACAATATGGAAGGAATGCAATGGAATAATATTGAAAAACTAGAATAGAAGTATTGAATACCTATGGAGAGACTTACAAAGAAATAACAAGGATTAAATCAAAGGTAAAAAATGGAAAAAGTGAAAGGAAAAATAACAAATTTGAGAAAAATAAAAAATAATAACCAAGAACAGAGCAACAACAAGATTTTATCCTGGAAAACCTAAATTGGGAAAAAACAACTAATAGATCTATTAGTTTCTCAACCAATATGAACAACCTCCTAGCCCACTCCAAGTAATCCTTCACCACTCATGTCTTGGCACATTAAAATAGAGTATCAAAAACCTTTTAAAGGATTTCACAAAAGCAATCCATGGGATCTAAAACCATGGGCCACCAATACCATGTGTCTAAAACCACTATCGTTGACCTAAAAACTTTGAATCTTTCATCGATTCAAGTTTATCCTAACATTCCCCTCTTATACCACATCCTTGATGATTTTTTAAACCCATACAAGGAATTTTTCAGTTTTCATACCATCTCTTTCTTTCCCTTCACAACAAAGTCTTCTGGATACTTCATGCATATTTCTTCTTCCAGATCCCAATGTAGGAATGCTGTCTTCACATACATATTTTCTACTTCAAAATAAAAATCAGCACTAATAGACAAAATAACTATAATACAATTTATCTTGGCAATAGGAGAACAAATTTCACCAAAGTCAATTCCCTCTACCTGGGAATAACCTTTTGCTACTATATAAGATTTGTATTTCTCCACTTTACCTTTTGCATTCAACTTCTTCTTAAACACCCATTTTTTGCCAATGAGATTTCTTTCAATCAACAACTCCACTATATCCCAAGCCTCATTCTTGTCCAAGGATGTCATTTCTTCAACCATGGAATTTTCCATACTTTTCCATCCACTAAATCCATTTCCTCCCTAATATTTATAGGATCATCATCAATAATAAACAAAGAAAATTTTGAATAGAAAATGAGTGTAGTATACCTTTTTGGTTTCCTTCTCTCCCAAACCAGTATTATCAATATTGGAGTATGAGGATCTTCTTCTTCTGTAGATTTTGATTCATTATCCTTCAACTCAAACTCTATTTTCTTATGTTCTTCCTCCCTTGGTAGGACTTCTTGTTTGAAAACATCTTTGATTTCTCTGAATACCAAATCTCTACTAGACACTATATTTTTAGTTTCTGGGTTCCAAAGATTATAACCTTTTCAGAACATATATATACCCAATAATGATACACTTTTCAACATTTTTATCTAGGATTACTCATGTTTTCCTTTGGAACATGAACATAAGAATCATATCCAAATACCCTTAGATGTGTAAGAGATAATTTCTTAGCAGTCCATACCTCATGTTGAGTCTTTTCATCCAACAATTATGAGGGTGATCGATTGACCAATTAACATGCAATACCTACTTCCTCTGCCCAGAATTCCTTTCCTAACCCGACACCACTAAGCATGCTCCTTTCTTTTTCCATCAGCATCCCATTCATTCTTTTTACAAATCCATTTTTCTAAGGTGTGTATGGAGTATTTTTATACCTTTCTATACTTCACTTCCTACAGAATTATTCGAATTCATTTCCACAAAATTCTCCACCATTATTCATCCTCAACACCTTAATTATCTTCTTTGTCTGATTCTCCATAAGAGCCTTACATTCTTTGAATTTGTGAAAGACTTCATATTTTTTCTAGAGGAAATAAATCCATGTATTCCTCGATAAGTAATCTATAAACGAGACGTAGTACACATATTTTACCAGTGATGGGTCTGACATAGGTCCAAACACAAAATTGTGCACAAATTATAAAATTCCCTCTTCCTGTGTTGCACGAGAGGGGAATATTACCCGATTTTTCTTCCTATATACACAATTTTCATATAAATAAAAATCAAGAGAGAATTTAGACATACCTTCAACCATACCTTTATCATGTAGTGTTTGAAGGCCTTTGTATTTGATATGTCCCATTCTTTGACGCAACATCATAGTATTTTCTCTAGAGACTGTAGGATTTTTTTCTTCTTCAGCTCCAATATCAGGAACAATGGAACGGTTGCACCCATAACTAATAGTTCTTTGTAGAATATTATACAAGGTTTCAATTTGAACTCCCTTCAACAACACCATTTACCCTTGAACCATCCTGCAGGTTTCTTTCTCAAACATTATTTGTATCCTTGCATCATCCATTTTGATTACAAAAATCAAATTTTTGGTCAACCATGGGATGTGAAGAATACCAGAGAGTGTTCTAATCCTTCCATCCATGAACTTTAACTTGAATTTTCCTCATCCTATGATTTTGGATATCGAGTCATCACCTAGGAAAACATCACCTTCATCATACCTTTCATATTCACAAAACCACTCCCAATGAGGAGTCATCTGAAACGATACACTTGAGTCAATCAACCATGCCTCATGATCTACATGTTTTCTTGAAGAATCCAAGTGCACATTCCCTCCTTCGTGAACAGATATTTTTGCTTATGTAGAAGAAGCATATTTAGATCCCTTATGACGACACTAGGAATAACGAAAATAATTTATTGTACCCTTGGATTCCTATTGTTGAAACAGATCATAAAATCTTTTATCCTTAAGGCCTAGATTTTTATTTTTTGAGTCTTTAAGTTTTCGGCTTTCCTAAAACAAGAATTTCATCAATTCTAAATTCGCGATACCTTTTTATTTATTATTTTTGAATAAAGAACGGATAAAAGTTTACAAAAATATAAAATTTTCAGCACTCTTCCAAAAATTATTTAAAAGGAGTATAATTTTAAATTCGCTAGTTTTTCATTCAAATGTTAAATAAATCGGGATTCGGGGTTTTCCGTAAACAAATTTTTGATGCAAATCGAATTGCGAAACCCCGATCCCCGATCTCCCGATACTTTAAGACTTATTCAAAACACAAATTACTTAATTCTCTTTTAAGAGGGTGTAAAGATCAAGTTAATCACGTCGCGATATCGGGATTCACGGTTCAATAAGATCATATATCTTGTCATCGTGTTTCCCGAATTCCCGATTTACGAAACCCCGATCCACAGTTTACGTTAAATTAACGATTCATCAGGTTTCTTGAAATCCTGATTTCCGGAATTCTAATTAACGAAATCCCAAGAAGGTCTAATCTCAATTAATGAACATACTAAAAACGTTTAAATTTTAATTAATACATCGCGATTTCAACAATCGAGTTTCTTCGATGACAAATTTTTCGACATCAAGATTTTCGAAACCCCGAAAAAATCATGTTTTCAAATGTAACTCAAAATTAACACTAATAAATCCACTTTCTAAACAGGTTTAAAGTTAATCTTTCTTTGAGTGTTCATTAATGCATCGTGGTCCGATTAAGCAAGTTTCTCTTTTTATTTTGAAAAGACCAAGAAAGCCTAAGTACGGACATTAAATGCATATCTCCGGAAATATTTTTTGCATTAAGAGCTTTAATTTCGTAACAGATGTACCAATCTCAATATTTTTATGATATATTCAAAGTAAACGTTTGAAACGTCTGTGTTTTCATTCTAAAGTTGAGCTTATTCAACCACTTTCTATGACAGGTTCTCAAGTCAAACGTAGAGCTATGGCACCTAAAAAAGCACAGAAGAAAAACGAAGAACCCCAGGAAGGTGACATTATCTCTGATACAACTCCACACGCCATACACTCCATCAAATCATGGGCTGGAATTTCCGACTTGTTGGAGGACAAGCTAGAGTATGCCAACCCTAATTCTGAAAATCATCTATGGGACGTTGTTGAGTCTGAAATTCATAAGGTTGTTGCACGTCCGAGGTTGGTGGCATATACTGAGATGGTCAGTTGGGCTCTAGATAAAGTAGATATCCCAAAAAGGAGTATCCAGAATGAGCAAGGAGCTATCGTTGGCTCATTTCGGCCTGAGCACATTCAAGTAATGTATAAACTATCTCTGAATTATAAACACACCTTTAATGCTGAATTTTTAGCTGAATTTCAGAGAAAAGAATGTATTGAGGCAGACCAGACATACCCCAACATGATTAAAGGATGGGAAATGTCTGAAGAAAAATTTAGGGCTGATTCTCATGGGATTTATGCCACAGCGTCCTTAAACGAATATATGGTTTATGTAGCCATGATGTTATGCAGACTTTTCGAAAGAAAAGATCCCTGTCACTTTCATGCGGACTGGGTACCCTTCTTAGAAGAAGTTGGAAATGGAAATGGTTTCAACTGGCATAAAATTTTATCAGATAACCTGACACAAGAATTTTTAAAGTATAAAGAAGCCAAGTCAAAGGGACAACCAATGTCTTTTTATATGTCTGCATATATTATGGATGCTATCTGTTTTATGACCCCATTTCCATTAATGAATTGGAGTTGGAGTGTTTCCTGCCCAGAGCCTGTTCATAAATACCACTCAACCCTCTAGGAAGAAAATGCTAAAGAAGCATTTTATGATGTTTTTCATTTTGTAATTATTCTTATGCACAAATTATTTTTTGGATGCGAACCCCCTCGCATTTCCAATGCAATCATAGAAAGTCTTAAATCTGTTGCCGATTGGTTTATTGAGGAAAACATTTCCTATGTTAGGGTCTATGGTTTTTCCATTCTTGCTCATGCACTCCCGAAATTCTTACCAGCTAGATTGATATGCAGAGAAGTAGCTTATCAGTTAACCAAGGGTGGTATTGGGTTAGAATTAAAATCCCTTCAAAAAAAAGCATGGCCATCTTTCCCTGTTCATGTCGGGAAATTTACTTTATCAAATTTAGGCCATTCTAAGGCAGAGGCCTAGTCATTGGAGGAAGTGAAGTTAGTAAACATCGAGCACAGAAAACATGACCCTTACCAAATAATTAGTCGACATTACATACATTGTAATTTAAAAGCATATGAACATGAAGTTTCTATTTATGATGATATTTTCAAAGATGTTAAGTCTTATGAGGAAGTGCAGAACAGAGTACAGGCCTTGCCACCTGACTCACAGGTTGGGTTTGCATCTTTTCAAATCCATAGGCGAAGCTGTCTGTCGAAGATTTCACAAGGTGAAATTTTGACCTCATTGCCAGAACAGGAAGAAACCCCTCCAGGGTTTGAAATTAATACTCAGGGTAAAGATAATGAAAAAGATAAGTTGAAGGATTCTGAAATACCTCCTCAAAACATAGAAGGTTCTCAGATAAAAGAACCAGGGACAGAGAAAGGAAAAGGACTGGAAACAAGTCCAATAATTCTTGATGATGTTCCATAAAAGATTGGAAGAACTACTTCAAAAGAACTTGGTAGTCCTATCACCTCCTTAACTCCATTACAGTCTACCTTCAGAACCCCTCATGAAGGATTTTTGTATGTCAGTGACCTAGAGCTGATTTCAAGAGATGAAATCCCCTCGTCGGATTATTTTTTCAGCAAAAAGTGAAGAGCAGTCTTGAAACAAGAGATTCACCCAAGAGGAGAAGGAATGATTAAAAGGCATAGAGTTATCATAGATGGAAAGAAACTCAAGGAAGGAGAGTTCACTACAGAATTAGTAGGAAGAATGGGTGCTATAGCATCAGCTAACATGTATTCTGTAGGTAATTTAACAACTATGCTTGAGCAAAAGGACCAAACAATAATCCAGTTGCAAGACAAGATAAAAGAAAATGAAAGAAATATTGCCTGGGGAATACAGAAAGGTCTAGAACAAGCTAGACTCAAAGATATGAAAGAAATCCAAAAATTAAATAAAGATTTGGATGAGGCAAAACATTTAAAACATGTTACACAGGAACAGGTTCAAAAGCTAAGAGAGGAAAACAAACAATTGTATGATAAGATTACTTCTATTACTAACCAGGTAGTTGAACTTGAACATTTCAGGACACATGCATCGGAGATATATGCAAGAATAGAGGAGGAACAACAGAAAGTATTCTTGAATTTCGAAATAATCCAGAATTATTTTTAGGAATCAAATAAGTCCATGGAAAATGTGTTCCAGAAAGAAAGAGAGACAAAAGCAGCTAGGACAACCTTTCAGAAAGCAGTAGCTTCTTCATCAAAAGAAGAAACTGGAAAGACTCAGAAATTATCAATTTTTGAACAGGTTAAAGGAGATATAATGATTAAAGTGTGGGAATCAAAATTGGCTGAATATAAACGAATCACAAGAGAAATTAATGAAGATTTCCAAGGAATATTCGATCTCTTGGAAAGAGATTCAGTAAATATTGGAACAGATGGTTGTTCTGGATTGTTAGGAGAAGTCAATATAGTCAAGCATCAACTGATATTTAGAGAAGAGCTCGAGGAAAATAAAGCAGAGATTTCAAACATCAAATTGATCAACATCATAGAGATCAACAAGTGGATGGTGACTTTGAGTTTAAAGTTGAAAACTATTAAATTCACAGAAAGAATGATAGAAAGTCGACTGCCCGAATTACATAGGAGATTTTTCTCATTTGAAGCAAATGAAATACCTGAAGCTCCAAGGATCTTAGTAAATTTTTTGGCAAAATGTGTTAAGTGTGTTGATACAGAAAAAAAAAGTTCGTCAACGCAAGCTTGAAACTTTCCTTTTAAATGTTTTTATTATTAGAAATTAAAAAGAAATTGTAAACGGTTGACATTATTTTTATGTAACCGTAATATTAGGAAGTTGTTTAATGACCAAGGAGAAACTTTGATGAAAAGGTATAAATATAGTTTCTAGAGGCTAAGAAAGGGCTTCAGAAAATTTGGAGATAGCCATTTTTTGTAATATCAGTTTTGAAATACATCAGAATATAAATCGCAAATGAGATTCTGGATCCTGCAACTTTGTAACTATGTGTCTTCTCCCTGTTTATCATACTCTGTTGAATTTTTCCTTTTAATGTTATATCTAACAAGTAAATCAATTTGAAGCTATATATATATCATTGATTTATATTTCAGATTGGTTTGGATGTCAAATGATTTACAGTTTTTCCTCTGAAATCGCTTTTAGTAATTTCAAGACCTGTGAAGCTTTTGTTCCTTAATACTTAACTCTTGTTAGAAATTTCGTCTTTTCTTTCATTGTTATCTGTTGAAATATAAGATTCTTTCTTGATCAAAGCCTTGTATTTCTCTGTAGTGTTCATCTGTTGTTTACAATTCATGAAAGTGTTACAAAACCAAGAAATGGCCTTGAATGTGTTTACATTACTGTTTTAGATTTTGAAATTGTTTTCCTTAATCTCATCTCTGGAAATCTGAAGTAACAAATTGATTAAAACCTTTTTATAAATAAATAAAGATTTATCCTCCATGACTGTTCCAAGTGTTAGACAATCCAACATTGAACCCAGACTCCAGGATCAAACTAGCATCGCTTTAAACCTATTTAACACCATTTTACAGACAACAACCAACCGGGTAGAACTAGAACGATCATGGGCTGCCATTGAACGTGACATTAGCATCCAAGAACAACAAGAAGCAAGACAAAGAAAATTGAGAAACTAATTTTTCCTTTACCTTCTTTTAAATTATTACCTCTAAATCATTCCTTTTAAATCATTTACGGATGCCTTGAAGGTATGTTTTATAGCCTTAAAACATAAACTTAGGAACAACACCTATTTTACTTTGTCAACCCAGGGTTTGTACAAACTTAATAGGTGCTATGCACTATGTATGTATTATGAATTTGTTGGTAGAAAAGGTCTGAAACTGATCAAAGGATGAAAATGTGCAGGAAAATATAATGACATAAAGCAACTCTGAACTATTGCTTGAAGGAAACAAACCAATCTGAAGATACAACTAATATAGATTGCATGTAAATAAATTATGCTAACTGCATTAAAAAATACTAAATCAAGAAGATTAAACTGAAGGAAAGAAGATGAATTCAATATAAGCTATGACCAGAAAGCTGTAATAGAATTAAAGCTACACTAATGCATGAATAAAACAAGATAATTGTCTAACCCTTTGATCAATATCAGTCAAATTTATTTTTATTTTTTATTGATACTTTCATGAAAATAATTTTAAGCAAGTCAAAATATGAAGCTGAAACAAACCTACAGGAGATTTCTACAAGAATTGTGCAATTCTACAAGAATTGTACAATTTCTACATGAAACTCCTACATGAAGCAAAATGAGGTTCAAAAAGGTAGAGTAAGTCTTTAAAAGCATGAACAAAGCTAGACTATCAATAAATGGAGTGAATCTGAGGTTCTTGGTCTTAGGAGGCACATAAGAGTGATTCAAAAGGATACTGAACATTTTTACAGGATGTATGTTGTAGCTAGCTAGTTAGTGATAATATTAATAGAAGTTGGGATTAATCATGAAAAGATATATTAAACATCAAAAGAGAGTAAAATACTATCTAACATGCATGAAAAATACAGAAATTGTAACAGGGTCCTTGATCTGTCTTGGATGGGCCCTACCTAAAAAGCACAAGGATCCTAAAAGGAAATTTAATGGACCAAAAGAAAAACCATATTTGTTTCATAAATATCAGTAATACATCAAGAGAAGGAATGCTTTGAGTTTTCAACAAAAGTCTTAACAAAGTCTCCATACAATACATTCTCCAAAAATTCTCTATATCCCCACTCCTAGACTAGTGGTCAATATATAGCTAGAGAGTTTGGCCTCCCTTTCCAAATTAAGGAGAGAAATGAGTAAATGAGACATCTTGGCCCTTTAAACCTATATATTCATCTCATGTTAATCAGAAGTGGTCATTAATGCACAATGAGCACTCTTGGAGGTAGGTAGGGACAATTTCCCTTGATATTTTTTTGGTAGCTCCTTGAGGGAGATAAAATCCCTTATTTCTAGGTTGTTGTCACCCCTGACTCTTGCAGTTTGACCTGATTGGTGGAATACACATTTTTTGACAAAAATATTAGAGAAAAAATGTACGTTATACAAAAAGATCCACCTCAACATACATTCATTAAGAAACATGAAACATATCATGAATTAATATTAAATATGGTCAAAATAAAATATTAATTCATTTTATCATGGAAAAATCTGCCAAAGATGAGTCTTTGCAATGGACAATAATGGGGCTCAACATCAATCCCCGACTGAATTTTTACACACCCTTTGTGCAACCAAATTTTTTATTTTTATCCTTACTACTGTTGTTGTTGTTGTTGTTGTGTACCTTGATGCTTTTCAATAAGATGTTGTTGTTTAACATTTTCATCTTTTTCATCACTGTGATGCTACTCAACAAAATTGTGTTTTTCATCACCCTATTGTTGCTTACTGAATTCCTGCCTCATGTCTCAGGCCACATATCTAGTGATAGTTTGTTTCTCATGGTATCCTTTATCCTTTACAATTATGACCCATTCTTATTCTTCCTTTTCTGAGTTGAGATAAGCCATAGGTGCTACAGGGAGAAGGAGTGGGGGGCTCATCGTTAACCCAATCGATTTAGTCTTCATTTTTCTTAAATTTTCTTTGTACTAGGGTGTCCTTAGGAGGAAACATTGCAAGGTATTTAGGGAGTGATTTTTTCTGATCTAAAAATTATGAGGCACAAAGTGCCACCTCCTATGGTAGGCCTCTGCTTCTTATTCTCCCAATAATCTGAGTGAGTCATCAAGATGGGTTATTTCCTCCCTTTTTTTGGTTGTCCATCCTGGAGCTACATCCTCATCCAAAGAGAGGCTATGATGATTTTTTATGATATCTCTAGGCTTGACAACCTCATCTCTAATCCATAAGGGTGTTTTCTATTTTGACATTTTTGGCATGGTGATTTTCCTAGGTTCTTCTCTCTTTTTCTTTTCCTCTTCATTCATAGTTACCTAAAACTCTTTAAATGTTTTTTGATCCATGTTTATTAAATCTTCCCACAAAATTATGTGCCTTAAACTCCTAAGGGAATATGAAACTATCAGCTTGATGAGTCCATGATGTGCTAAGAATTATTTTTTTCCTCTTTGTACTTTTAGGCTCATCTCTATTATGGGATTTTCCCCTGTGACTTTGCGTCATGTCACAACAAATATTGACCATATAAAAGACAGAACCCTAACCCATATACAAAAATTGTAAATAAATAA
>ML790740.1:160108-170452 GCA_009831015.1 Picea engelmannii | reverse complement strand
AAGAGAAGAGAAATATAACCATGATGTAGTATGGTTGCATAATATACCAACCTATGACATATGCCAAACAAGATAATGAAATATGACACTAATGTCACATTATTTGTATACTTTGATAATATTAGGTATCTAATCGAGCATACGCCACACATTTCAGGAGAGACAATGGAGACATACAAAGACATTACGTGATTCAAAGAAGGCATGCATCACATGTATGTGCAGGAAAATAAGGATTTGACGCACCAGTGGTTTCCAACCAGATATAGGTTGACATCGTAGGATGTATGCATAATTGTGAATGACTAGGAAGATGGGTGGAAAACCCCTATAGAGGAAACAGGTCACCTGGAAGTCAAAGAAGAGAAGGATAAGAGTGATGGAGAACCATATGAGGATGAATAATAGGGAAATGATCGTAACAATGGTGCAGGAGATGTACTACTTGGCCCATCAACAAAAAAAATTCAGCAGACAGTTCTAACAACAGGTGCAAAATGGAAGGATAAGGGGAAAGAACCAACAAGACGAGTGCACAAGAATACTAAAGTGATAAGAGAAAATCCAATATATAGTTTGACCAATGATCATATGGAACACATAGGATACCAAGTATGGTATGTAGTGGAATAAATCATTGAGGAATCAATCAGGAAGAAAGAAGAGAAGAAGTAGAGAGTGCAGGATCAGTTGGAATTACTCCAACATCTCTTGCAAATAGCTAGCATAAAAAAGAGTGTAGGACGGAGGAAGGACCATTCATAATTCTAGAGAAGGAAGTAGAGAGTGTGCATCAGGTCTTGACCAAGTTAGAAGTTGGGCATAGAACACTCCAGATTGAGACAGGAGCACTTGAATTTCAAACGTCAGAATTAAAAGAACAGGTGAATGAGCTAGGACACCTGAACATGGTGGTATCAAGGATGTTGATACCAAGACTATAAGAGTTGAAAATAGGATTGTTGTAAGAGATTAAGATTTGGGTATATGAAGCACACCAAGAGCTAATGATAATAATGGACGAAAGGGCTCAATTGCAGCAACAACATGATTTTGTGCTCCAAGAGAAGAAGGAAGTTGAAGTCTGAGTGGAGGAAGTAATGAAGGAAAAAATTTAGGTAGACAGAAGGGTAAATAAATTGCTCAAAGAAAAGGATGAAGCTGAAATTATAGCATAGAAAAACCAAGCAGTTGTCCAGAAATTATACAAGGCCATTGTTGGCATAGGGGTAGACCCAAGGTTCAAAGCTACAACAGTGCACCAACAAAACCCTAAATATCGGCCCTTTCGACAACACCTGTGAATCAGATGAAGTCTCACCCGAGGTAGAGGCAAGGGTGGTTGCAGGACTCCAGTGTCTGGAACCTTAGCGAGGACATATATCTGTAACTATAACACCTTAACAAGGCACTTAGTAGTTATAGTTCATCAATATCCAGTCTTATTTTACAGCGTAGTTAAACCCTAATTAGAAAGCATTGTAGTATTTAACCAGATCTACTATATTCAAGCACTAAGCACATTCACATAGGCCAGATCTAATATTCATCCATACTATTAAGAACATAGCATTAACATATCTATCTACCATTCATATATATCAAAGCACTAAGCAAATTAACATATAAACACATCAATACATCGCACAAAGCAGAGCAACACAACATGCACGTGGTTCACCCCCACCCTGGGGCTATGTCCACCAAGTCTTTGTCTTATTTATTAGCTTCTTCAATCAGTTACATGCACAGAGCCATAAAATACCTACTTCGCAGAGGATAGGAGATCTGTGCACCTTGCTATATCCTCCTTCCCTGGGCTAGGTTACAACACTAAGCCTCTTCTCAATATCTTACACTCTCTTGCACTAATCTCTGCAAGCCTCATACAGTATGCACAAAAGAAATCTCTACTCGACACTTAGCACTTTTGATCACATAGATTGAACTTGTAGGTCTCAACTTACTTCGCCTAGCTACTTATTTATACATTACAAAATAGGCCTAAGCATGCGTAAACCCATGGGCTAACATCCCCATACACATTACATAATCCCAAATCCAAAAAAGGGATCTAAAAGGGGATAAGATCTTGCGATATCCGCTTCATCTTATGCTTCGCCTTCGAAAGCCTATCGAAGTCCCAAAAATAGGTCAAGGGCCAACAGGCCCCCAAAACTCACTTGTGACTCATCTCGAGTCACTCTGATCTGGGTAGCCCAGTTTCAAAATCCTCAAGCTTGGCTCGATCTGCTTCGACTTGTTTTTGTGCCACGACCTCTTGTTCAACGAAATATTGTATGATTACTTCGTTGACAGGTCCCTCTAGGCGTTGTTCAGCTGTAGTGACGACTTTCTCTAGTTCTTCTCCTCATCCTTCAATCTTTGTGAACAATTGGTAAGCCTCATCCTGTATAGGTTGGAGCCTCTAAGTCACTTCCATGACTTTTCTCTGAATGGTGTGGACTTGCTGCTAGGCAGTGCGCTGCTCTTGGGATCGCTTCATCCTTTCAACAACTGACAGGGGCTTCAACTGTTCCTGTATTGTTTCTTCTTGATACTTTTCCTCTTGGAGTTGTGACTCCAGTGTCTTCAGTTCTAGATTCTTAGTGAGTTTCTCATACGTCTGGGCACTGCAATCACTCAATTACTTAAATTCCATGGTGAGGCCCTTGATTCTTTCAACTGCGCTTTGGGAAGTTTCTTCTCTTTGATCCCTTACATCATGCAGAGTGTTGGGCACTATGCAGAGCTCTAAGTCTGCTATTCATTGTTGTAGTTGTTGGATAGATTTTGAGAGCTTCTCTACTTGATGTGTGACTCGGTCTTCTGCCTATGGTTATAAGCATGTCACAGAGTGAAGTGCTCTGTAGACTGCTTCTTTCACTTCCAATTGATCTGCGAGCAACTGTTCCTTTTTTTGTTGAATCTGTTCTTTCTCCTTTTCAAACTTCATATGGAGAGAAACCTTCTCCTGCTCTGTAAGTCAACATTGTTCTACGAGTACTTCTTTCACTTGCTTCAAGGCATGGGTAGCTTGTTCAGTTTCTTCTTGTGCGCAATGAAGGCGAGCTTCGGTCGCATCAAATAGTTGGTGGAGTTGGGTTGGCTCATCTCCCAACTCTAGTTCTCCCGATGGCAGGGGCGCAGTGGACACTACGCAACTAAACTGAAGGGCCTGATGTACCTCTCAGAGTTCGACCTCAATTATGTCATACATTTCCTCCTTCTTGGCTTCTTGTTTCTCCATGATTTCCTGCAAGGCATCATTTAGGGATGCTATGATGAAGTCAAAATCATCGATAGTGAGTAAATTCTGCATCTTGGTCACGGTGGCTCTGGATTTCTTCTGGGAAGAAGGTTTAAGGCGATAAACCTTCCTCTTCTTCAGGGCATTGGTCTCATCTCTAGGTAGTGTTACTTCTCCTTGTTTTTTTTCATATTCTTTTCCATTTATCTCTTCTACTTCGTCATCACCCCCTCGGTTAGATGATACTGAAGAAGTCGTGCCTGACGTGCTTCTTAATCTTGGACCTCTTCAGTGCTCTTCCTTGTGCTAGGTCCGGGTGTATCATGTTCTTTGTGCGTGGTCTCTGGGCTGTCAGGGTCAGACATCTCTGCAGGGTCTGTGGGAATAAGGAGGTCTGCCGACCAGTCCTTAGTGATATCCTCAAGGTCCTCTTCCATGAGCTTGTAGTATGAATGAAGATCCTCCTTATGCTCGTATGCTCACGCTGTAATGTAGATGAAGTGTCGATCTACACAGAACTTCATCAGGGGTTGGAACCTCTGTAGGGTGTTTGGAGTCATGTGAGGTTTAGCTTCGATGGCTCTCTTCAACTGGAGGTAATATGTGTGAAAAACATCATTTGAATGCCATTGTTTTCTCATATCGCTCGAGTACCAGAGCATGTTGAACTTCATAGTAAGCAGCTTGAATGGCTCGATATCTGGGAAGTTCGAACCTTTCGGCATTTCCCAAGAAAAAAACACGACGAGGATCAGGAGCCAGCTAAAATGGAATTCATAGCCCTGATCTTGTGCTTAGCAGTAGTCCAGTTCAAGTTGATTAACTAGGTACTTCACCCAGTTCATCTGTAGACCTTCCATGCACTTCCCTGCAAGGTCAACAACAAATCCTATAACCTGCGTGGGTCGATTCTTCCTTACTAGATTTCCTGCAATTAATTGGAATGCTAGGCGCATTGCACCATTCTGGATGGAAGCTACCTTATAGCCTCGCATCCCCTTCTCAACATCTTCGTATGTATCCTTGATATTCTGTGCTAGTGCACGATCTGTGTCTTTTCCTGGATAGAAGTCCTGCGGATCAGGTCCTTGCATACTCAATCCTATGATCCTATGGATCAGCGTCGGATCGACTGTGATATGGCGGTCGAGCCATCAGTAGCCTCCATGGTAACGTGAAAGTAGTAGCTTGACATAGGCGTTAACTTCCTGGTTCCTTCCAAAGTGTTGGATTTTCATTATGTTCAACAAGGTGGACTGTGCGAGGTTCATCGTCCACAGTTGGGGAATTATCTTTGAATTCTTGCCCTTCAACTTGGTCAAGTATTTGTATGGGGTGAGCACACTATGGTTCTTTCTATATACGAGGTTGAAGTTGTTGAACTTCAATGATGCGATATTGTCCTATTGTGCTCTTACTGCATCTATCCCCTTTGGGAGGTACGCTGTAACCATGGTGTACTCAAAATCTCTTGGCACACTATCTCGACTCACTGTGCTGGTTAGAGGCGGGATGTAATCGGGAAATATGCTCGGGATGTAATCGGGAAATATGGTCCGGATCTCTATGCTTGGTTCTCTTCTCTATTGTTGGTCGGGATGGCCTGGATCCGTGAGCAGTTGACGAAGAGGCTTGCACTCCTCTCGTCGATGACGCTTGTATACCGATAGACATTACTCTTTAATTCATGAGGTCAATGAGTACCTCCTTCACAAACTCTTTGATTGTGCTAAGTTCTTCGAACATATTCTCTTGTGGTTGAATCTCTCGGGTTTGAAGAGTAACTAGTCAATGCAACGAGACATATGGTGATAGCGCGATGATCACTGTGCGTAATCAACTAATCTGCAGGCTTCGATTCATGGTTATCAAAAGTTTTCTCGGTGCAAGGTTCGACAGAATAAGTAGATAACAAAGCAATGAATCTCTCCAACAAGCTCGAAGCCTCCATTAAATCAATTTTGTCCATTACAGTGCGGTCCCAACGGTCTGATGGCGAGCTGTATGACCATAAATGCCTTTCTACCCATTTGAGGTGTCGGTCTAATGGTTATAATGTTCTCAATGACTATATTTCTTCACCATGGTGAAGTTCCATGTGACGCTGTTCTAATATCCCGACGAAGTTCCTGTTTTGTAAATTTTCCCTTTGAGAAGTTTCCTCTGGACCCTTCTGTAATTTTTCAATCTTTTCTCCCTTCTTGCTTAGTTTTCTCCCCTTCTTTCTAGTGAGATTCATCTCATTATTCCTCTTTCCATTCTGATTCTTGTCTTCTCTTGGCATAGTAACTTCACACTGTTGAGATTCTTTCCTAAGATTCAAGGGTAATACTTCTTCTCTATCTAGGATAGGTACTTCAGTCTTCTACAAATATTCTTGTGTTCTTGCAACTTCGACATCCAAGTCTCTGGTCCTAAGTAGCTTCGATCTGTTCTCATGTTCTTCAATCAACTGTGCGATCCTCCTAGTCATGAAATCTTTTAATTCTTTATTTTTCTGCTCTAAGACTTATTCTTCTTTCCTTTTAGTCTGGTCCTTCTCGATCCAAGGTTTTCCTAGTAACATAGTAAATGGAGCGTTGTTCTCAATAAATTTAACAACCTAAAAATCTTCCTCTGTCAAAGCTCCATTGGCATTCATAGATATATGGGTAAGTCTTCCACATAGGGTTATCATTTTTCCTCTGAATAATCATATTCCTCCCAATGAAGGAAGCATAGCAGGCTCCCCTAAAAGTTCCCAAGTTCTTTCTATCATGATATTCACCTGTGTTTCCTCATCCAGAACACAATCAATGTTGAAGTCTCCTATTTTTTCTTCAATGCACTCTTCTTATTTGAAGATCTCTAATAAGTTGATATGTCAGTGGTCATTCAAGGTTTCTTTCATCTGTAGCAATAATTTCTTTGATTCTTTCTGGGGTTCTGCCATAATCTTAGTTTCTGGATCTTCCTTATCGTTTTCTTGGTTCATATTCATTCTTTCAACCTTAGCAATCATTCTAGGGAAATCCAATACTTCATGGTCCATAGCTCTACAACAAGAACAACTAGATCTTCTACCAGGATATTCCTTAGCCATATGTCCCGGTCTTCTGCAAATATAACAAAGGGTTAATACTCATTTTCTTTTAAATGATCCCCAACCTTTCCTGTACTGCGCACTAGGATCATAGTAGCTAAACTGCAAAAAATTCTTTCTAGGATCCTGCATCCATTTGTTAGTCCAAACATTCTCTCTATGCATAGGTATAACATATCTTTCACTATTCTTATTAGATCTACTCATATCAAATCTTCTTTCATCTATCAGTGCCCTATTTTTCAAGCTAATAAAAATCTTATCAAACATACCTAGATCCATACTTTAGAAACAAAAATTTCCACTAATCTTATCTTCAATAGAACACAAAGATTCCAGATCTAAAACTTTTCACTATTCTTACCTTTATCAGAGCACAGAGCTTGCAGATCTTACCTCTTTAAGAAAAAATCCTCACTTTTACCTTTCTCAGAGCACAAAGCTTTCAGATTTTACCTCTTTTCTTCATATTGGACTTCTTTTCTTAGCACAGAGCTTCACAGATCAAGTAGAATACTACCCAGTAGAGCGACAGATCTATGCACAGATCTTTCACAATTTTTAGGTTGGATCTTCGCACAAAGCTTCTTCTTCCTCAGTTCCCAACAATCACAGTTTCAAGTCCTGACAACAGAACCATTTGTTGGCACAGGGGCAAACCCAGGGTTCAATGCTACAACAACACACCAACAAAACCCTAACTACCGACCCTTTTGGCAACACCTGCGAATCATATGAAGTCTCACCCGAGGTAGAGCCAATGGTGGTTGCAAGACTCTAGTGTCTACAACCTTAGCTGGGACACAAATATGTGACTGTAACACCTTAACAAGGCACTTAGCAGTTATAGTTCATCAATATCCTGTCTTAGTTTACAGCCCAGTTAAACCCTAATTACATAGCATTGAAGTATTTAACCAGATCTACTATATTCAAGCACTAAGCACATTCACATAGGCCAGATCTAATATTCATCCATACTATTAAGCACATAGCATTAACATATCTATCTACCATTCATCTATATATAAGAACTAAGCAAATTAACATATAAACACATCAATACATCGTACAAAGCAGAGAAACACAACATGTACGTGGTTCACCCCCATCCTGGGGCTACGTCCACCAATTCTTTGTCTTCTTTATTAGCTTCTTCAATCAGTTACATGCACATAGCCACAAAAACCCTACTCCGCAGAGGACATGAGATCTACGCACCTCGCTAGATCCTCCTTCCCCAGGCTAGGTTACAACACTAAGCCTCTTCTCAATCTCTTACACTCGCTTTCATTGAGCTCTGCAAGCCTCATACAGTATGCACAAAAACAATGTCTACTCAACACTTAGCACTTTCGATCACATAGATCGAACTTGTAGGTCTCAACTTACTTCTCCTATCTACTTATTTATACATTACAAAATAGGCCTAAGCATGGGTAAACCCATGGGCCAACATCCCCATACCCATTACATAATCATGAATCCCAAAAAGGGCCCTAAATGGGGCCAATATCCTAGGATCTCCTCTTTGTCTTGCGCTCCACCTTCGACAGCCTGTCGAAGTCCCAAAAATAGGTCAAGCCTAACCAAGGATCCTCAAAACTTGGTCAAGGGCCAACAACCATTCCAAAAGTCCCCATAGTAGTAGAAGCTACTATGGAATAACAAGTATTGAATATCAGTGAAGTCATCAAAGTCTTCCACTCACATATAGAAGACCTAAAATTGTGTAGTGCGCAGGCATGGCACCAGAAGTAAGAGAAGGTAGGGAGAGAACAACAAAGAAAAAAGTTGCCAACATCAAGAAGGTGGAAGAAGAGTGCACCAAAATCTATGAGGAGAGAACGTAGATATGTAGAGACTTAGTGGAATATCCCAATATGAAGGTCATGGAGTCCAAGTTAAGAGAAGAATAGGAAAAGGCACAACAAGATTCAAAGAAAATAACTACACTTCCACCAGTTGAACGTATGACAACCATTTTGGCTTAGAGAAAGTCATTCTTACAAGTGCAGAATATGAGGGATCAAGAGAATATCCTTCAACAACATTTAGGACCATTGCAAGAATAATAATTAAGGGTAATAGGTTAATTAACCACTACACATGGAAAATAAAAATAAGTAGTTCAAGAAGTAAAAGAGAAACGAACATCCTTGACTATGCAGGGAGCTAAAGAGACCGTAAAAATAGAGGCAACGATACTCAAAGAAGTGAAGGTAGCTAAGGAATCCTAAAAACAGTTCCTTGAGGCATGGAGAAGCAAGTAACATGCCTGAGTGGATCAAGATGGGCCACGAGTGAGTGTTGGGTTCATGTTGGACATACAACTTTCGATACAATTTTGACAAAAATCTAAGGTGTACAAGAAGAAGGAAGACTAGGGAGCACACATATAAGGTGCATCTAGGAGGATAGTGCATAGATAGAGGAATAAAGTAGAGAATAACTATGGAGAAGTAAGTGGATGAAAATGAAGGATGAAATCTCGACGTTCTAAATATGGAAGAATGTGCAAAAGTAGGAAGAACAAAAGAAAAACAACATGCAGATGGAAAAACAAGAGAAATCATCCTAAACAGTCAATCAATTGGAGTAGTCATACATTGTAATAAGGGTTTTTGGATGAAAAAAATAGGGTTTTAAGCCCTATATTTGATGTATAAATATGCAATGAGTTGGGATAGTAGGGGTTCCTTATTAGTGACTCATTGTTTCTTAGTTCCTTGTTCCTCTTTGTTCTTGGTGGGTGAATCGATGTCTCAATGTAAGAGATGATGCAGAGAGAGAGAGAGAGAGAGAGAGAGAGAGAGAGAGAGAGAGAGAGAGAGAGAGAGAGGCTTGCACTGCAGAGCGGCTAGGCTAGGAGCAGATAAATATAGCCATGATGTATCTCTGTCAGTGCAGTGTGAAATCTTGAAGCATTTACCAAATGCATAATAGAGAAGCCAATCGTTGTGGATGTCGCCTAGAGTTGGGTGAACCATGTTAAATCTTGTGTTACATGTATTTTGTGAATTTTATTATGGAATCTGTTTGAATGCATATTAGAGTATATTTATCTTATGTATAATCATGGCACAATGGTTATGACTATTACAATAATGAGTTTATGCAGTAATATGGAATATAATGGTAATATGAACCTAAGATCTACTAAGTAATAGAATAATAGAACTTGTAGAATAACCCGCACAAGAACAGGTAATTAAAAATGAATGGAATAATAACCTTCCACTCCCTCATCACTTCAGAAACCTAGTTCCTGTAGTCCCAATAGATACCTCAAGTGATACTTCATCTACGCATGCAGGTGATACCAAAAGGCCCAGTGTCTGAAGGGTTTTGTTGGTCAAAGATAAACTTGAACCTAGGGACTTACAACCGCGCGGGATGCCAACATCCACATTATCTATTACAAAATATCCATTTTTGATAATGACCCAAGGTATTTGATTTTATAGTCTTATTATCTAACCAACTTCCATAGAATCTGGAAGATCTTGTCCACATATAATCGTCAGCTATCAGATTTGAATCCACCAAATCCGCTCTGTCAAGTTGGCTCGATAAGGATGCCTGACCTGGATTTCTATGCATCCAACTCATGGTCAATTGTTATCCATTACTCGACTATATTCAAATACTAGTCGACTTTATGACTGATAGACACATCGACTACTTGACCAATTAGTGTAGTGTGTTGGTCTATCATCCAACTGACTATATCTAGATGTAGGTCTATGTTTCGACTAAATAAACCCAAGAGATGTGTGATGAATCATCAATGATTGATCTTCCAACACCCCTCCCCCCCCATTAGCAAACAACTTTGGAGTTTCATGAGGTGAAATTATGTCATTAAGACATGTTAAGCCCTAATATTGGCTCATTACCCCTTAATTGGGGCATATTAGATTAGTAATGCTATTTTATTTATGTCGGCTTTAGGCCATTAGTTGTAATTTAGATTAGTAATGTTATTTTATTTATGTCGGCTTTAGGCCAT
>ML790740.1:109672-133688 GCA_009831015.1 Picea engelmannii | reverse complement strand
TCATCTTGTACTTGAACAGTTAAGTGGGGTAAAAGGAGGTTGCCCCCTCGAAGAGGCTTATTATCTGAAATTATCTCTTTTTCAAGGCGTTGAGTACTTTTCCTGAGGTTTTTCTATGCTATATTGATGTTTGGTTCTTAACAAGACAACCCCCCATAATTGCAGCTTCTTGAATCCCAAGCATTGCATGGGTCTTGATAAATCTATATTTAGCTAAAGGTTTAGTGAATATATCAACAACCTGATCTTTGGTTCTGCAATATTCAAGAGAGACAATGTTCTCGTGAACTCTCTCAAATAGTGAGCATGGAGATCAACATGCTTCATATTATTGTGGGAAACAATATTGTCAGCAACCTATATAGCACTCTAGTTATCAAAGTATATTGTAGCCAAGGTATGAACATGAAATCCAATTTCTCCCAAAATTTGGCGAATCCATACTACTTTAGTACCTACTTGAATTGTGCCATGATATTCTTCTTTTTTAGTCGAAAAAGAGACTACCTTTTGTTTCTTGCATGATCACATGAAATGTCCAGTGCTATAGAGAAACACATAACTAGAAGTAGACTTTCGATCATCATTGTTTCCATCCCAGTCAAAGTTGGAGAAGCCGACTAGCGAATCTGAACTTCGACAATACTTGATACCAAAATGAGTGGTACCCTTGATATAGAAAATAATTCATTTTACATATTTCTAGTGGTTTTATTCAGGGTTATGCATAAACCAAGAAACCACACTAACTACAAAGGAAATGTTAGGTCGACTATGAGTAAGATAAATAATATTGTCAACCAATTGTCGATAGAGTGTAGCATCGACTACGATTGTTTGTCAGGTTTTGGTAAGCTTTACTCTAGACTGAAAAGGAGTAGCACAAGGCTTGCAATCATCCATCTTAAAACTTGTCAACATATCCATCACAAATTTATAATGATAAATTAAAAAGACATCACAGAGTGGTAACACTTGAAGACCCAAAACATAATGCATAGTAACAAAATTTCTCGTATCAAAGGAGTCAACAAGTTGTTTCTTCAATCTAAGGGCGAGATCATTTTTATTTCCAATAATGAGCAATTCATCTACATATACAACAACAATAAAAGTGTCTCCATTGGTTTGGATAACATAAAAGTTGTGATAATATTCACATTGTTTGAAACCAAGTCTAAGAAAGGAACTGTCAATATTAGCATACCAAGATCGGGGAGCCTTCTTCAAACGATAAACAAACTTCTTGAGTCGACAAACCAAATTTGAAGTTGTCACAGAATTGGGTGGTTGTTCCATGAAAATTTTGAGAGGCTTAAGTTGGAAGACCAGTCAAAATAAAGGAAAACATACTAGTAAACTTGGAGGTTGAAAATCGAGTCAAAACAAGAAGAAAGTTTGATTGTCTAGTCGAAGGAATTAAGTATGGAACAAGAGCTCCAGTGTCAGAGACAACATCAAAGGGATCATCTTGCAATAATCCAAAAGATTCATTCAACAAATTGATGCCACAAGACTTCTCATCAAACCATACATTGTGTCTGATAATAATTTTTTTTTTGACAGGATCAAACATTCGATAGGATTTCAACTCTTCAGGGTATCCCATCATGATGCAAGCATGACTCTTTGCATCCAACTTATTTATGAAATAATCATGAATGTAATCCTAGGAAACACATCCAAACACACAAAAGTGGTCAATTGAAGACTTCTTCCCACACCATCATTTGACTCAAGTCATGGAAGGAACAACTCAAGTCGAGATACAATTGAGTAGATAATTTTCATGGTATACTGCTTCAGCCCAAAAGCGAGGGGGCGGGTCTTTAGCTTGCAAAATATATATATCCATTTCAACTAATGTTCAATTTTTTATGTTCCGCAACACCATTCTGCTAAGGAGTGTGAAGAACCGATCATTTTTATTCAATACCAGATCAAAGAAGGTATTCTTCAAAACGTCGATTTACATACTCACCACCATTGTCTAATCTCAATCATTTGATGGGTTAACCACATTGATTTTCAAAAAAGGCCTGAAAATCCTTGAACGTTTCAAATAAAACATTCTTATTCTTTACAAAATAAATCCATGTAAAGTAAGAGAAATCATCAATGAAAGTCAAAATGTACCTTCCATGTCCCAGTGATGGTAAATTGATGCAATATGCATCATTGTGAACCAATTCTGGTAGGTTATGTGCTTGCCACACTTTTCCAGAGTCAAATGGTTCATGATGATGCTTCCCAAGTACACAACCCTTATAGAAACCTTCAGGGAGAAACATCTTCAACAAACCAACAACCATGTTCTAAGTTGCATGTGCCTTTAGAATTTAAGAACTTAGATGTCTTAGTCGCTCATGCCAAATTCAAATTCTCTCATCAGTGTGAGCAACAAGTGCAATCGGTTCGGGTTCAAGTCGATTCCTGTCATGCAAATTGTACAAACTTTTTGTCGGGTCAAGAATCCCACCAGTGACAAATGACTTAACTTTCTTCAAATCGCGAACACAAAATTGATCTAGCCAAAATTCCACAATATTACCTTTCTATGTTAACTGAGAAACATACAATAGATTGGCATTGAGATTTGACACATGATATATGTCGACAAGAAACATCACCCTGACCAACAACATCCAGAGAAAAATCATCAACAACACAAATTTTACCCTCCTTAGCTTCATCCAACCACATGAATAAGGAAGTATCATTATCCATGTGATGGGTGCACTGAGAGGCAACTACCCATTCATTTTTTGCAGAATGAGATAGCAAGGCCTAAAAAGTTCCAACTTGGTCGAAGGTGAAATTATTGGTGGGTTGAAAGACAATGGAAACGTATTCTTCAAGGTGCTTAAACTTCTCCTATAATTTGTCTCACTTCTTATAGAAAGTATTCTCCGCATGTCCAATCTTTCCATAGTACTGACATGTCTTCTACTTTCGAATTCAACGTGGTGCATCTACCTATCTTTGAGATTTCTAGTCATGGTATGAAATTTTATGTGTAGAAGCATCAAATTGTACTCTATCGTTGGGATCCATATTTCCCTGTACCTTAAGCAATTGGGCCTGGTGTTTACCACCAATATTGTCTTCTCCAAGCAATCTATGTTGATCAGTAATCAAAATACCACAGAAGTATTCAAAGTTGTAATCCTTACCATCTTCCTTGTATGCTTTCCAGTTGGTGGGGAAAGTCAACATGAACACATCGACTGGTGTTCTTAAGTTCATCAGGACCAAATCAATGAGTTGTCCATCCTTCTTCATATATTTCTTTCCACATTAGACCAATTTCAACTACAGTTATTTTACACACACCAAATATTCCTCCATTCTCCCAAAGGAATGAGGATAGAGATTGATCAACGCTTTCTCCAACTGCATGACGTGGATCTCATCGACTAGTTCAAACAATGACCATAACTTCTTCTAGAATTGATGAGTACATTCGATTCCACTGATATGAAAACGAATCTCTCGCGAGATGTATGTCTTGATGACCCCTACAGTGTCATCCTTGTTGCCATCAACAATGAACTTTGCTTGACCATTTGTCGGATCTAGAATCACAACCTTCATATATTTCCACATTCCTTTTCTCTTTAGTAGGTTTTCCATATCCGGTGCCCATACCGCATAATTTTATCCATTCAGAACAATAATATCAAGCTTCGAAGTCGTCTTCGATATCTAGATAGACTGGTCTATTTCAATAAGTTCCAATCAACAAACCATTCACCTAGAGTAAATCACACAACAGATCTGAATCAGAAAGGTTTGCATATAACAAGTTGAGGTTTAAACCATTGGCTCTGATACCATGTTGGGGAATAGGGTGGAACACAACATGAAGGAGAGGAAATGATACTACATATAGTCGAAGTGGAACACAATTTTTTGAAGATAAAGGTAGTGTCTAAAGACACCATTACAACACTTAAGCATAGAACAGTGTGATCAAAACATCACAGTGCATGTTTCACATCTTGATCTGCATGATCTATTTCACATTCTCCATTTTTTATAATGACCCAAAGGGTATGATTTTATAGTCTCAAGATATAACCAAATTTCATAGAATCTGGAAGATCTTGTCCACTTGTAACCATCAAATATTATACTTGACTCGGCCAAATCCACCTTATCAATTTGGATCGACAAGGATGCTCAATCTGACCACCTACACATCAACCTCATAGTCAATTGTTGATTTGGTCGATCCACCACCCAATTATCTTCGACTGCAAATCGATTGTTTGACTGGAAGGTATGTCGACTACTCGATCAACTAGTGTAGTGTGTTGGTCAATCTCTTGACCAACTATATCCAAATGTAGGTCGACCTCTCGACCGACTGAACCCAAAGGATGTGTGATGAACCATCAATTCTTAATGTTCCAAAAAGGACATGGCTCCTAACGAAGACTGTTTCAAACAAACTGACATGTCATTTATGTTACAACTTGTATTGGATATGAACAAGAGAATGATTTATTTCAAAACAAAAGGGGTGACTTATACTTTTGTTGAAACCTCCACCTAATCTTCCTTAAGAAACCAAACTCGTAGTTTTCAATTCAAAGTTAATCTCTTAAGAACCGGGTGTAATTTTTGTGAAGAAAGCCATGACGAGAACATTTGTGTGATAAAAAATAATGTGAGAGAGTGCATATTTTGCAAAGGATTGATACAACAATTGTTTCCTTAGATTGGTCTCAGGAAGAGGATGCGATGATGGTTGATAATCATAACAAATATTATCAAAATAAGGGAAAATGAGGTCCTCCCAAGACCATTGTTTCTCCTAGTTCAGATATCCATAGTACAACATGAATTCACAACCAATGCATCCAAGGCCCATGGGTAGCTCTCAAATAGCTTCAACATGTAACCATGACATCCACTACCCAACAATTCATGTGTACCTCATCATTTTCACCCTTGTGACTTCACAGCCAATGCATACAAGGCTTGTGGGTATCTCTCAAATAGATACAACATGTCCCCAGAACATCCAATGCCCTGCAATGAATATGTACCTCGTCACTCCCTCTGAAGAGAGACCACCCCAATATTGTCCCTGAAGTGCTCTAACTTCATCCTCGATAGTGGCTTGGTCAACATGTCCATAATCGGCTCCTCAGTAGTCACGTATTGGAGCCTCATTTCTCCCCTCTACACCATATCCCTGATATAGTGATATTTGATCTCGATATGCTTCGACTTGTCATGGAACATCGGATTTTATGACAACTTCATGCAACTCTGGTTATCACACCAAATGCAGGTCACCTCTAGTTTGAGATCAAATAACCTAGAAAATATATTCTGAAGCCACATTTCTTCTCTACATGATGCACATGCTTCCACATATTTAGCCTCAGCCATACTGAGTGCTACACATGACTACTTCTTGTTGCACCACTAAACCATATTGGAGCCTATACTGAAGCAATATGTCAAAGTACTGTTTCGATCAGGAATATTGTTGTCCCAATCTGAATCTGAATATCCATATAAGAGGAACTCATGGTATATCACATACATGATACCATAATCCAATGTACCCTTAAGGTACCTTATCACATTTTTTTCTGTTACCAAATGAAACTTCCAGGGATTCTCCATATACTAACTCATAATGTTCACAACAAAACATATATCTAGTCTTGTTTTTGTCAAGTACATCAAAAAACCCACCATCTACTTATATAAAGTAACATTCGTAGTCTCTGAAGTTGTATCCTGAAACAAATTCATATTTGATACCATAGGTGTAGCCATTTCCTTGTAATCCAACATCCCGAATGTCTTTAGGATTTCCACTACATACTTCTCTTGATTCAGAAAGATCTCATCCTATATCTACCATACCTTGAGACCCAAAACGTAATGCATCATCCTGAGATATTTCATCTAAAACTCAATAGCCAATTTCTTCTTACACTCTAAAATGAGATTTTCCACACATGTTAGAAACAAGTCATCCACATACAACAATAGTATTACCGAACCATCATCCCCAACCGTAAAGTAAAGTTTAGGATCTGCACTTCTCTTTGTAAATCCTAAGCTCGTTAGAAAAATGTAGAGTCTACCATACCATGGTCTAGGTGCATGTTTAATCCATATAAATCCTTCTTCAATCTGCACACATATGTCTCCTTGTCATGTACCTCGAACCCTTGTGGTTGCTCCACATATACTTCCTATTTTATTTCACCATTCAAGAATGTTTTCTTCACATCCATCTAAACCACCTTCCATTTCATTATTACGTCCAACAAAATTATAGTCTTGATCGAGGTATATCTCACCATGGGAGAAAGTGTATCCTCATAGTCAATCCACTCTTTCTGAGCGAATCCTCGATCCACAAATCTATCCTTACACTTTTCAATACTTCCATCAGTTGCATGTTTCATTTTGTATATCCATTTTGAACTTACTATTGATTTCTCCTTCGGCCTCGGGACCACATCCCAAACATTATTATTTAGTATGGACTCGTATTCCTCCCCCATGGAATCCTCCCATACCCAATTTCATGTAGCCTCTTCATAACTAGATAGTTTTTCATCCATGATATCACACAAACATGCTACATAGATGGAATACAGTTCTGGCTTCTAACTTTCCCTAAGATATTTTTCTAGGGCACCATATCTTTCTACATCTCTGATGAGCTCCTATTCCCAAGTCGTTCTTCTCTTTTGAGAAGGAATCTTTGTTGTCATCCAAGGTTTTTCCATGTCATTATCCTCATGAATCACTTCCTCCAATTCAATTGTTTCTGCCTCTAGAACTCTAGTAACTTCACTAGTCTTGTTTTGATTTGTTGAAAGCTACACTCTCATCGAAGGTGGCATCTTGGCTAATCTCAACTTTCCAGTGACTGGGAATATATATCCTATATGCCTTCAATGTTTCATTGTAATCAACAAATATGCCATTCTTTCTAGATGGATCCAATTTTGTCCTCTTTTTCTTGGGGACGTGCACAAATACAGGGTAGCCAAATATCCTTATATGGATGACTTCCAGCTTCTCTCCTGAAAACATCTCCTCTGGTGTCTTTTGTTCAAGTACTTTGTGAGGACTTTTGTTCTGCACGTACACTACAGGCTTTGTTGCTTCTTCCCACAAATTCATAGGTAGATCTTTATCATGGATCATAGCCTTCATTTCTTCCATCATCCGATTCTACTACTCCATTCTGCTAAAGGTTGTAAGGAGTAGGAATATCCCTCTTAATCCCATCTTCCTTGCAATATTCTTTGAATTCCTCTGAAGTGAATTCTCCTCCATTTTCTAATCGCAAGGTCTTTATCCTCTGCACTTTCAGGTTTTCTACCAATGTCTTAAATTATTTGAATTTTCCAAACTCTTCATTCTTTGTCTTCAACAAATATATCCAAGTTTTACATGAGTAATTATCAATAAAAGACACATAATATACATACCCTCTTATTGAATTTTCTTACATCAGTCCACACACATCCAAGTTCAGAATGTCCAATACTCTTTTGGCTCTGCTATCGCTACTGGGAAAGGAGTTCCTCACGTTCTTTCCTTCTATGCAACCTTTTCACACACCGTCTGGATTTTCTTGGATCTTTGGTAGTCCTGTCACCATCTTTCTCACACTCAGTAGGGCCTTGTAATGTAGGTGAGTAAATATCTTATTCCATAATTCACTAGGATTCACATTGTCATGAATTAATGTTGAATATGGTTGTTGGCACAGGGGCAGACCTAGGGTTCAATGCTACAACAACGCACCAACAAAACCCTAACTACCGACCCTTTTGGCAACACCTGCGAAGCAGATGAAGTATCACCCGAGGTAGAGGCAGGGGTGGTTGCAGGACTCAAGTGTCTACAACCTTAGCTAGGACACAGATCTATGATTGTAATACTTAACATAGCACTTAGCGTCGGCAGTTCATCAATATTCAACCACTATCTAATCTACAGATAAAGCAAAGCATCACATCATTCATTCAAATATGATTTATCTAATCACGTATCATAGAGGGGTAGATTAGATCTAGAATATTCAAGCACTAAGCACATTCACGTAGGTCAGATCTAACATCCATATACATCATTAGCACAAAGCATAAACATATCTATCTATCTATATCAAGGAACTTAGCAAGTAAAGACATAAACACATCAAGACATCGCACAAAGCAGAGAAACATAGCATATACATGGTTCACCGCCACCCCGGGGCTATATCCACCAACTTTTCTTCTTTATTATCTTTTTCAAGCTTCTTACAGGCACATAGCATCAAAATCCTACTCTGCAGAAGACAGGAGATCTGCGCGCACTCCACCAGATCCTCCTTATTCGAGCTAGGGTACATCACCAAGCCTTATTACAATTACTTTCACGTAGCTCTGCAAGTCTCACACAGTATGCACAAAGCATCTACAATCCATACTTATCACTTAGCCCAATATCACATAGATATGCATATATGCCTCTCCTTATATTGCCTAGACATCTATTTATACTTTACAAAATAGGCCTAAACATGGGTAAACCCATGGGATGACATCCCCATACCCATTACATAATCCCAAATCCCAAAAAGGGGTCGAGACCCCACAATATCTACTTCATCTTGCGCTTTGCCTTTAACAGCCTATCGAAGTCCCGAGTCACTCTAATCTGGGTAGTTCTGCTTTCAAATCCTCAATCTTTGCTCAAGATACTTCGACCTGTTGTTGTGTTATGCCCTCCTGTTCAGTGAACTCTTCGATGACTGTGTCGTTGACAGGTCCCTCCATGTGTTGTTCGGCTGCAATGACAACTTTCTCCAGTTATGATCCTTAGCCTTCGACCTCTATGAAAAATTGGTAGGCCTTATCTTGTACAGGTTGGAGCCTCTAAGTTACTTCCATAACTCTACTCTGGATAGTGTGGATCTACTGTTAGGCGGTGTGTTGTTCTTGGGATTGCTTCATTCTTTCCACAGCTGATAGGGGCTTCAACTGCGCCTGTATCGTTTCATATCGATACTTTGCCTCTTCGAGCTGGGACTCTAGTGCCTTCAGTTATGGATTCTCAGTGAGTTGCTAGTAGGTCTGGGCATTTTGATTAGTGAGTTTCTTACATCCCATAGCAAGGGATTTTATTCTCTCAACTGTGCTTTGAGCAGTTGCTTCTCTGTGATCCCTTACATCTTGTGGAGTCTCGGGCACTGTGCGGAGCTCTAAGTCTGTTATGCGTTGTTTTAGCTGTTGGATAACTTCTGCGAGCTGCTCTACTTGCTACATGACTTGGTCCTCTGCCTTTATTTCTAAGACTGTCACATAACAAAGTGCTCTACTGACCAGTTCTTTCACTTTGAGTTTCTCTATGAGCAAATGTTCATTTCCTTGTTGCATTTGTTCTTTTTCTTCATCGAACTTTGCTTGGAGAGAAATCTTTTCCTATTCTGCAGTGTTGCGTTGTTCTATGAGTACGCCTTGCACTTGCTTCAAGGCCTAGGTGGATTTTTCTATTTATTCGTGTTCTCATCGAAGGCGAGCTTCGACTGTATCAGCTAGTTGGTGGAGTTGGGCTGACTCTTCTCCCAACTCTGGTTCTCCTGATGGCAGAGGTGCAGTGGAGACTGCGCGACTAGACTGAAGGGCCTGTTGTACCCCTCAGAGTTTGTATTCAATCCTATCATACATTTCTTCCTTCTTGGTTTTCTTGTTTCTCTACTATTTCCAGTGAAGCATCGTTCAGGGTTGCTATGATGAATTCAAAATCATCGGAGGTGAGGACAGTCTGCATCTTGGTCATGGTGGATTTCGATTTCTTTCAGGAAGAACGTTTCATGGGGGAAACCTTCCTCTTATTCAATGGGTCAACCTCATCCTTGGGTGGTGTTACATCGCCTGGTTTCTGTTCAACTTCTACTTCGTCATCACCCCCTTGGTTAGGTGACACTGAAGCAGTCTTTCCTGAGGTGCTACTTAAATTTTGGACCTCCTTAGTCTTCTTCTGTCTGCTGGTTCCGGGTGTATTCTGTTCTTTATGAGTGTCCTCTGGGCTATCAAGATCATATATGTCTGCAGGGTTGGTGGGGATAAGGAGGTCAACTGACCATTCCTTAGTGATCTCCTCAAGTTATTCTTCTGTAATCTTATAATATGACTGGATTTTCTCTTTATGTTCATCTGCTCACGCTGCAACGTAGGTGAAGTGTCCATATGCACTGAACTTCATCAGGGGTCGAAACCTCTATAAGGTGTTCATATTCATGCGAGGCTCATCTTCGATGGCTCTCTTTAGCTGGAGGTAATATGTATGGAACACAACATTTAACTTCGATTATTTTTTCATATCACTTGAATATCACAGGGTAGTGAACTTCGTAGCGAGAGGTTCAAATGGATCTATGTTTGGGAAGGTCGCACCTTCTGGCATCTCCCAGGAAACAAATGCAATGAGGATTAGAAGCCAGCTGAAATGAAATATATAACCTTGATCCTGGGTTTCTCGACAATCTAGTTCCATCTGGTTAACTAGGTACTTCACCCAGTTCATCTGTAGGCCTTCCACTCACTTCCCTGCGAGGTCAACGACAAAGCCGGTGACCTGCGTAGGTCATTTCTTCCTTACTAACTTTCCAGCTAATAGTTGACATTCTAGGCACACTGCGCTACTCTATATGGAAGCTACCTTGTAGCCTCTTGTTCTCTTCTCAACATCACCATATGCATCCTTGATCTTCTGTGCTAGTGTGTGATCTGTGAATTTTCCTTAATAAAAGTCTTGCAGGTCGGGTCCTTGCATACTTAGTCCTGTGATCCTGTGGATCAATGTTGGGTCAAATCTAATTTGGCGGTCTATCCATAAGTAGCCACCATGGTAACACGAAAGTAGTAGCTTGACACACGCGTTGAGTTCCCGGTGTCTTCCGAAGTGTGGGATCTTCATGACATTTAGTAGGGTGGACTGCACGAGGTTCATCGTCCATGATTGAGGGATGATCTTCGAGTTCTTCCCTTTTGTTCTAGTTAGGTACTTGTATGGGAAAATCACACCATAGATCTTGCGATCTCCGAGGTTGAAGTCATTGAACTTCAATGATGTGATCTTATCCTTCTCTTCTCAAACTACGTGTAAACCCTTCGGGAGGTACGCAGTAGCTATGGTGTACTTGAAATATCGTGGCACACTATCACGATTCACCACACCAGCCAGAGGCAGGATGTAATCGAGCAATATGGTTGGAATCAGCTTCACATTTGCTAGGTCGTCTTTGTGCTTGGTTCTCTTTTCTACTGATGGTCAGGATGATCCAGCTCCACAAGCAGTCAAAGGAGAGGCTTGCATTCCTCTCGTCGATGACGCTTGTATACCTGCACACATTGACATGACTCTTTTAGTCATGAGGTCAATCAGAACTTATTCAACAACTTTCTCTACAGTGCTGAACTCGTCTGACATACACGCTTAGGGTTGGAAATCTCAGGTTCGAGGAGTAACTTAGACATTGCAATGGGATAGAGGGAAATAGTGCAATGATCATTATGTAAAATCAATGAATCTGCGGGCTCAAATTCACGGTTAGCAAAAGTGTTCTCAGGGCATGGTGCGACGGGATAAATATATAACTTAGAAACGGATCAATTGAAATGGGTGAGAATCCTGCATTAACTCAGTTTTATCTCTTACAACGAGGTCCAACGGTCTAGTGGAAAACCATAAATTCATCTATACCCGTTCAAGGGGTCGGTCGAACGGTTATACTGGTCCCAAGGGCTATATTTCTTCGCCCTGGCGAAGTGCCATGTGATGTTGTTCTGTTATCCCATCGAAGTTCCAATTTTGCAAATTTTCCCTCTGCAAAGTTCCCTTTGGAACCTTCTAAAACTTTTCGATCTTAGCTCTCTTCTTACTTAGCTTTCTATCTTTCTTCCCAGTGAGTTTTGTCTCGGTATGCCTTTTCCCATTCTGATTCTTATCTTCTTTTGGCATAGTTACTTCACGCTGTTGAGATTCTTTCCTAAGATTCGAGGGTGATACTTCTTCTTTTTCTGGAATAGGTACTTCAATCTTTTGTGGGTCTTCTAGTCTTCTTGCAACTTTGACATCCAGGTCTCTAGTGCTAAATAGATTCGATTTGTTCTTCTTTTCTTCAATCAAGTGTGTGATCCTTCTAGTCATGAAATATTTTATCTCTTGCTTATTCTTCTCTAAAACTTCTTCTTCTTCATTCCTTCTGGCCTGATCTCTTTCAATCCAAGGTTTTCCTAGTAACATGGTAGATGGGGCGTTGTTCTCAATAAATTTAATAATTTCAAAATCTTCCTTTATCGAAGTTCCATTGGAATTCATAGATATCTGGGTGAGCTTTCCACATAGGTTTATTATCTTTCCTTTGAATAGTCCTATTCATTCTAATTAAGGAATCATAGCAGGCCTTCCTATAGATTCCCAAGTTCTTTCTATCATGATATTCACATGTGTTTCCTCATCCAGAACACAGTCAATGTTGAAGTCTCCTATTCTTTCTTCAAGGCATTCTTTTTCTTTGAATATCTCTGATAAGATGACATGTCGGTGGTCATTCAAGGTTTCTTTTATTTATAGAAATACTTTCTATGATTCTTCTGGGGTTTTGTCATAATCTCAGTTTTTGGATCTGCCTTAGGGTTTTCTTGTCTCATGTTCATTCCTTCAATCTTAGTAGTCATTCTATGGCAATCCAATACTTCAGGGTCCATAGCTTTGCAACAAAGACAACTAGGGCTTCTCCTAAGGCATTCCTTAGCAAGATGTCTCGATTTTTTGTAGTTGTAATAGAGGGTTAATCCTCTCTTTCTTTTAAACGATCCCAAGCCTTTCATGTACTGCATGCTAGGGTCATGGTAGCTAACCTGCAAACATTTCTTTCTAGGATCCTGCATCCACTTGCTAGTCCAAACATTCTTTCTATGAATAGTTATAACATATCTTTGACTATTCTTATCAGATCTACACATATCAAACCTTCTTTAATCTATTAGTTCCCTAAATTTCAAGCTAGGAAAGAATCTATCAAACATACCTAGATCCATATTGTTGAAACAAAAATTTCCACTTATCTTACTTCTACAGAGCACAAATCTTTCATATCTCGAAATTTTCACTATTATTAGCTTTATTAGAGTACAAATATTCTAGATCTTACCTCTTTTCTTCAAATATGACCTCTTTTCTTGGCACAGAGCTTCACAAACTAAGTAGAGTATTGCGCACTAGGGCAACAGATCTATGCACAGAGATTTCACAATTTCAGATCAGATCTTTTCACAAAGCTTCTTCTTCCTCACTTCCGAGCAATCACGGTATCGGATCGGATCTTTTCACAAAGCCTCTTCTTCCTTAGTTCCCAACAATCAAAGTTTCGGTTCATATCTTTGCATGAAGCGTCTTCTTCCTTAGTTCCCAGAAATCACAGTTTCAGGTCCCGACAACAGAACCATTTGTTGGCACAGGGGAAGACCCAAGGTTTAATGCTACAACAATGCACCAACAAAACCCTAATTACTAGCTCTTTAGAAAACACCTGCGAAGCAGATGAAGTCTCACCCAAGGTAGAGGCAGGGGTGGTTGCGGGACTCAGGTGTTTGCAACCTTAGCAGGGACACAGATTTGTGATTGTAATACTTAATAGAGCACATAGCGCCGACAGTTCATCAATATTCAACCACTATCTACTTTATAGATAAAACAGAGCATCGCATCATTCATTCAGATCTGATGTATCTAAGCACTTATCATAGAGGGGTAGATTAGAACTAGCAGATTCAAGCACTAAGCACATTCACATAGGTCAGATCTAACATCCATATACATCATTAGCACAAAGAATAAACATATCTATCTATCTATATCAAAGAACTTATCAAGTAAATACATAAACACATCAAGACATCACACAAAGTAGAGAAACACAACATATACATGGTTCACCCCCACCCTAGGGATACATCCACCAACTCTTCTTATTTATTATCTTTGTCAAGATTCTTATAGGCACATAGCATCAAAATCCTACTCCGTAGAAGACAAGAGATCTGCATGCACTCTGCCAAATCCTCCTTCTTTGAGCTAGTGTACAACACCAAGCCTTCTTACAATTGCTTGCATGTAGCTCTGGAAGTCTCACACATTATGCACAAAGCATCTACAATCTATACTTAGCACTTAGCCCAATATCACACAATTATGCATATATGCCTCTCCTTACATTTCCTAGACATCTATTTATAGTTTACAAAATAGGCCTAAACATGGGTAAACCCATGGGCCGACATCCCCATACCCGTTACATAATCCCAAATCCCAAAAAGGGGCCAAGATCCCATGATCTGTGCTTCGTCTTGCACTCCACCTTCGACTTCCTGTCAAAGTGCCAAAATAGGTCAAACTTGACCAAGGATCTCCCAAAAATTGGTCAAGGGCCAACAATGATCATCCTTTCAATTTGTAGAGTCATCCCTCTTGAACTCCAATCACCACAACATCATCAAAATTATTTCTTCTAGTCCACATAAGAACTTTTCCATCAACAATTAAACTTTGTAACCCTTCTCATCCAATGTTGAAATCGGGAGAATGTTCATCTTCAATCCAAGAACATATAGAAATCCCTTCATCGTCATTGGCTTTCCTGAGTCTAACTTGTAGAAGGATTCTCCTACTCCTTTAATCAGATACTAATATTCATCTCCCAATTTCACCTTGTCCAGTGAATCCTTATGAGTAAGGTTAGACAAGGAATCTTTACGACATGTCATGTTCTTGGAAGCACCATTGTCCACCAGCCACATTTCACTTCCATGAGTGACAGTTCCTGTAAGGGATGACATAATAACATACTCCTCATCATTTGATTTATATTCCTTTGCAACCTTCTTGGGTGGCTCATCCTCTTCAGTTGTATGAACATGATTCCTTTTACCTCCTTTATTTCCCCTTGGTCTTTGAATGAGGGAACAATTCCTAGTAATGTGACCCATTTTCTAACAACAAAATCATCTGATATTTGGGTTATTTCTTCGAACCTTCTGAAACTTCTTGGGTGAGGAGGATTCTTTCTTTATCTTTCCTTTCCTAGAGTGGGAGGCTAGGGCTTGATCATAATCTATCATATTCACTTCTCTTTCTTTCATCCTTGCTTCTTCTCGGTTTCAATCTTCCCATAACCTACTAAACTTGGGTATGCATCCCATGACCTTGGGAGGCCATTCAAGGTGGTCATCACCATTTATTCTACATTCATTGTATCACCAATGGATTCTATATGCTCCTTCATCTGGTTCACTCTTGAGAAGTAAGAGTGAATGGTTTCTGAATTCTGCATCCTCACGTTCTTAAACTGAGTTCTCAAGGTCATTCTTTGGTTGATGTTGTTTCCTTCAAATAGTCGGGTTAAGGCATCCATCATTTATTTTGAAGTGGATAATAAAGATATGTGATGAATAATATGTTCCTTAATGGAGTCTACAATAATCCTCTTTTCTTTGACCATAAAAGTTTAACGTGGTGATGAGAAAGAGGACATTCAATTGTCTTGTTAGTTGGGGGGTGGCCATAACTCATGTTAAGGTTTAATTAACATGTTGAGTTAAGTGGTTAAGTGGAGGATCATCCAAAGAGTCAATAAAAACTACAAAGGAATGAATTAAGGAGTACTTAAGACATTAGGTCAACAGTTGTGACAAGACAACAATTTAAATCCAAATTTTTGGCATAACACTAAGTAAAGGGTCAATTGGAGTACCATTTCGAAATTCTGAGAGAATAAGGGTGATTTTGAGATATGCTAAGAAAGGAGGTGAGCCAGTGGGATAGAAGGATGGGAAAAGCATTCAACCAGGGAGCTAAAATTATTTTCAAGGGCAGGGTTGCTACAAGTAGCTATTAAACCCCCATAACCAAATAAATCGCTCTCCATTGTTTAAAATCTTCTCAATTGTTGCTAAAATTCCTATATTTTACAAACATATGGTCGAAATCACCATTGTCGGGGTTTATATGATTTTTTGAGCAAGGATCCCATGTCCTGTAGAAACCAAATTTACATAGTCATGTAGAACACGGTCCTGTAGAAATATGTTTACACAGTTCTTGTAGGAATGACTTTGGAAAGATATTCATGCCCTGGATTTGCTTAAAGAGCCCTCATATTTTTTTCTTCTCCCAAGAAAATTCTTGCTGAAATTTTCTAGCTACCATAATTTCCTAAATCAAGCCCCAAGCTATCATATTCTTTGAACAAGTGCCTCTATGAGAAAATAATAACTAGATTTTCTCTCATTTTCTCTCTTCAAGTACTTTTCCCCTGAGACCATCCTTTAGAATTTTACTCATCAACATCAACCATGGGAGATGGGTTTAAGAAAAAGGGAGCCAACAGAGCCTTCTAGGGTCTATGATAATCCAAATATATTGGAAATATTTCCAAAGTGTAACTGGTTGCGATATTTTTAAAGACTTAGAAGGTATGATTATGAAGTGGCCATGTAATTTTATCTAAATTTTTAGAATATCTAGGAGCAGGAGTATGTGGCCACAATAAGAGGAATGATAATCAGAGTCAATGAAGCCTCCATCAACAGGATATCTAGTTTTCCCATGGGTCTCCATTGGGATAAAGATCAGAGACAAGAATCCATTAATGTCCAAAAGGAATTCTTCCTCCCAAATGAAAATCCTCATGAAGACAAAAATGGTATTAAGAGGGAAATCCTTCCTCATCCTCAACTAGAAGTGCCTTATCACATAATCAAGTACATCACATGTGAGGGAAGAATGAGTGTGGTATATTCCTACCACTTTAGGCTTCTACACCAGCTCATACACCTTTCAAATCAAGAACCACACAAGAACCTGAGAAACCTTACTTCCTCCTCCAATCATTGAAGGGAATGAGCCTAAAAGTGAAGAAAGAAAAACAAGAATTTTTGGCATATCATGGGCTTAAAAAATTGATAATTCCATATGCCCTCAGGAGTTTGAAACACAAAATTTTGTGGGATGATTTTATAAATATGGATCTGCAATCATTTTAAGAAGCACAAGAAGTAATGAATGAAGAAGATAATAAGAAGGGGGGAGAACCTAAAAGAATAACTAGAACCAAGAAATCAAAACAAAAAAAAAAAGTAGAAAAAGTAGAAAATAGATGAAAATGACAAATAAATGGTTGATTCTCTAACTTCACAATGGACCTCCTCTATCAGTCCCCTAAAAATTACTAATACATAATGGGTGCATCCCAGAAGGAGAAGATATACCATAATAAAAAGGAGTCAAAATAAGAAAATACCAACACAAGTTACTCCACTCACCATTACACCCCAAGTAGAAGAGGTAAAATATTCCCATAGTTCAAAAGTATAAAAAGAAGAAAAAGGTAAGGAACCTCAAGAGGAGACAATAGTAAAATAAGAAAAACCATTTTCTAATGAAGGGACCTCCAAGACAAAGATCCCGTAGAGAAGCTCCTCTATGCAACCTTGTTAGAGTTGGAGAAGGCCTAAGTTGATGTCATCAAATGGAAGAAAATGGCATAGGATAACAAAGGGAAATAGAAGGAAGAGGCCCCTCAAGAATCCTCTCAAGAGTTAGAGAAGTAGCTCCAACATATGTAGGAAAAGTTTCATATTATGACAATGCAAAAAATGGAGTACAACCAAAAATTGAAACTGGAAAACATGAAACTGTAGCAACAAATGAATAAGGAAAAAATATAACTTCTTGATAAGGACGAGAATATATAAATTATGGGGATTGCAATAAAAACAATAGCCAAAGCGTCTTTAGATATGCTAGAATGCAGACAACCTGCTAGGATATACACATTATTCCTAAAGGAATAGTGGCATAAGAATCATATTGAACACTTGGCTAAGTTGGTCAAATTCAACCTTGACACTCCCAAGGACTTCTTGGATGCATAGCAGGGCTGCAACATCAAGGAAAGAGCCAAGATGTGTGAGTTCTACTTACACAACCTCATCCTACCACACCCCTACAATTGGAATCCCAATCTATATGTGGGGGATGTCCATATGATGGCCTTTTCATCATGGATAAGGCATGAATAAATGAGGACAAAGGAATTAAAGAAGTACAAGGAATAAAAAATTCAAACACGCTTGTGGATTAGAGCTAAGGCAGCTAGACTAGGGGATGTTATAACCAACCATCACAACCACTCTTTGGATAAATATGTAACCTTGGGTTGGACATCCAAGAAAAGAGAAGCAACGACCCACTTGGATGAATCATTAACATTGTTGGAAGAAGATGAAACAAAGGTTTTCCATAGGAGGTGGCACTCCTTCCGTCATAGTTTGCAAATCAGATAACCTCACTCTTCCAATACCTTGGAATTTTCCCTCCTAAAGACACCTTGGTACAAAGAGACCCTAAGGAAGATGAAAACTAATTTTATTGGGTTGAACATGAATCCCCCACTCCTCCATGTAGCACATGTGGCTGACCTAAAAATAGGAAAGGAAGAAGAAGAGTGGGTCAAGATTGCAAAAAACAAGGGATATCATGAGCAACAAGCCATAACAAGGTATCTAGCCAGTTACATGAGGAAAGAATTCAGTGAACAATTACAAAGTGTTTAACAATAGTAGGTTAATGGAAACAAATAAAGTGTTGGACAAAAACAAGTTAGTGAACGACAGGAAGATACCTGGAAACAACCCAGCAGTGGTCAAGATCTTGGTGGAAAACATCAATAGTAGTGAGAGCAGAAGAACCAAATCTTGTTGCACAAAGGGTGTGCAAAGTTTTAGTCAAGGGGTGATGATGAGCCTAATTATTGTATATCCCAAAGGCTCATCTTAGGCACAATTTCCCATCATAATATGACTTAATACTTGTTTTTTACCATATTTAATAGAAAGCCATGTATATTTTTGCATGTTTCTTAGTAAATGTGTTTTGAGGTGGAATTATGTGTATATTATACATTTTTGGTCTAATTTCTATGCCAAAATATGTGTGTAGCACAAAGCATGTCAAAATCCATGAATCAAGAGAGCTTAAGGGTGCCAATATCCTAAAAATGGGGAATTTTGTCTCCCTTAGAGCATTGTTATCCAAGAATCAAGGGACATTGTCCCCACCTACCTCTAGAGCACTCTCTATTCATTAATATCCACTCATGATCAACACCAGTTTGAGATACAGATGGGATTGAATAGGATCCCCTATTTCCCCACTTCTCTCCTCAATCTAAGAAAGGAGGTTCAACTCTCAAAACTATATATAGACTTTTAGCCTAGGAGAGAAGGAGATAGATTTTTGATAATATTGTATTGAGATTTTTCTCTGAAGATGTTTGTTGCAAAATTGGAGCATTTTTTCTCTTGATGTAATATTGATTTTAAGGGAATAAAGATGGTCTTGTTTTCATGTTATTAGAGTTTTCTCAAGATTCCTTATGCTTCTTGGGTATGGCCCGTTCAAGAGGGCTCAAGGACCCTATTGAAATTTCTTTAGTTCTTGCATGTTAAGATAATGATCAGTTAGCATTTCATTTCTTTTGAAGATTAATGTAGTTTTGCATGAACAATTTTGCTTTCTATCAAGTTATCATTCACTAGTTAGTTACAATAGGGATCCTGTAGAAAGATTCAACAACCTATTGGAACACTCTTAGGAGTCTTTCCAAGGAAGAAAAACCCATATATATTCCATTTTATTATAGTCTAGCTTTGTTGATGCTCAAGAACACTTACACTATCTTTCTAGGCCTCTTTTGGCTTCATGTAGGAGTTTCCTATAGAAACTATACAGTTCCTATAGAAACCTCTTGTAGGACTTTTTTAGTTCTAGATTTCAGTTTATCTTAATCTTATTTTCATAACAATAATAACAACATTAAGAATATATATGGCTTGCTATTGATCAAGGGGGTAGGCATAAAATAGCTTGTTTTGTTCATGCATTAGTTTAGTTTTTATTCAATTGCAACTTTTTGGCATATCACTAGAATGAATTCATTTCCGGCTTTCAGTTTTCTCTTTATGATTTAGTATGCTTTTAGATTAAATTCATTTCTTCTACAAATATACATTACTTGATATTCTAATTTGGTGTGTTTTTCAACAATAGTTTAAAGTTTCCTTTTGATTATTTCAATTTCCTGCACCATTTCATGCATTCCAACCCTTGATCAGTCTCATACCTATACTATTGTCAGTGCACATTGCATATACATTGCACAACACCTCTCAAGTTTGTACGAACCCCGGGTTGACAAAGTAAAGTAAGGAGTTAAGGATAAAATAGTATTATTGTTTCTATTCCTTGGGCCATTACGATGCTTCTTATGCCAAGGATAAAATAGTATTATTGTTGTTATTCCTTGTGCCATTAGGTTGCTTCTTATGTGTGGAGACTTTTGTACAGGTATATCTATGCACAAGTATGGTTCCATACCCATAAATCGAATGTGCATTATTTAATGGGCGCATGCTTATGTGCAAAGACTTTTTCACAGTTATATCCCCACACAAGTATGGTTCTATACCTATAAATTGTATGTGCATTATTTAATATTATTTATTAATTATTTAATATTGCAACGTTCAATGGGTTGCTGCAAATAATTAATTATTTAATATTGCAATGTGCATTCGGATGTTACTTATGTGTGAAGACTTTTGCATAGGTTTATCCCCACACAGATATGCTTCCATACCCATGTTCATTATTTAATATTATTTATTAATTAGTTTTTAATTATTTAATATTAAATAACTATTTATTAAATAATTATCTAATATTTCAATTTGCAATGGGCTAGCGAAAATAATTAATTACTTACTGTTAGCGTCAGAAGTCACTCCTGGATTGCTTGCAGGAGCTGAGCCTGACACTCATCAGTTTAATGTCACTGTTATCACTGAAATTTCGTCCGCACAGGGCGACAAGAACTATGCATCATCAACACAGAAAAACAGTCATTCATGGCACAAGGATTAATTCCACAGCACAGCAAAAGGGTCAAAACTATGCAAAATGGCCAAAAAATTAAAAAGCGCTTTGCACCCACTGGGCGCGCGCGCGCACGTGCGCAATATCTTCGTATCTGGAGCGCATATGCGTGGTTGTGGGGTGAAAAACCCGTGCGCCTGCCAAACGGCGCATTTATGAAGCTGGTCGGCCTCCCAACCACTAATGGATCGGCTCCCAAGTCGATTTGACATCAAATCCGAGCTCAATCTGCGTGGGGAGGCTGGTCAAAGACCTAATTGTGCCCTAAAGAGCCCCTTTTCACATTCAAAAGAGGTTGCATAATAACCCAATGCTAGGCTATAAAAAGCCATGAATGACCACCATTTTCTCAAGGAATTCTTTGTATTGTTATGCTGTTGAGATTGCTAGAGACTCATTCTTTGGCAATAAACATTATCAACACCATTTCATAGGCTTTCCATCTCTCACTAGAGTGGATAAGCTTGGAGTTCTTTCACTCACACTTTCATCTTTTTCTTTGTAAGGAGAGCAATCAGTTGAGGGCCTCAAGAGCCTTCCATTGGAGAGGGAAGGGACCCAAGTCCTCTTTCTCCTTTGTGTATCTTTGGATTTCATCTATTAGACCAACTAATACATTGGTGATATTGGTCCATGTTCATTTTTTTTTATTTTTGTTCTATGCTCATAGTTTTATTTAGTTTTTGTTTAATTCTTGTTAATAGCTTAGTTGTTTTCTTTCTAACCTTTTACCATACAGCTGTCATGACTAGCAGAGCCAAACTAGGCATGTAAGCCACTCACTTTTTGCTCATCAAACGATGAAAAGAGTGCAAACAGATTGGCGACCATACTGTCTGTGAAACCAGAGATTCTGGGTTCGGTCCCCAGTATGGTCGCCAATCTGTTTGCACTCTTTTCATCGTTTGATGAGCAAAAAGTGAGTGGCTTACATGCCTAGTTTGGCTCTGCTAGTCATGACAGCTGTATGGTAAAAGGTTAGAAAGAAAACAACTAAGATATTAACAAGAATTAAACAAAAACTAAATGAAACTATGAGCATAGCACCAAAAAAGCAACAAACAAAGATATCAGTGTCTATACATCCAAACATACGCACTAGAATATCAACAGCATAATGTAAAATCACAAAAACATAAACCCATCACATACCTCTGTCATCAAACGCCTCCCCAGGAGGCAGTACCATATCAGGGTCCCTCTGGAAGTCCACCCCCGCATAAGGAAACCGGAGTATGAACTGCGGCGTCTGCCGCCATATTTGCGCGGCCTCCTCCGTAAAATAGTGACCCCCTTCGCCACCACCCTGGCGAACCAAAATCTCAGACCACTGCCTTAGACGCGGGTGTCGTACAACTGGTACCTCCAGCACCACCCTCGGCTGCAACGCCGACACCCTCTCTAAGAAAAAGGCCACCAGGATGGAGCCGAATACAAACTCCCCCCTGCCTGCAGACCGGCAACGGTCCAGCTGTGCGACCATCCGTGCATGGAGAGCCAAACCCCAGGCAAACCGCTCACGGCCCACCACCACCCTCTCCATCAACATCAATTCCCCACCACTAATACGGTGGGGCGCTGTCGACCCATAAACTCGCACTATCATCGCCGCTACGCAACGATGTAGCAGAACATCTAGTGCGTTAATACGCACAGCAGACCCAGTCATATAGTGAGCGCCTGAGCAGAATCGCCCGAAGACCTCTGGCAGATCAGTGTCTCTCGGCAGCACAGGCGCTGCCGGCATCGGTGTCCCCCGAAAGGGGAGCCCAGTCAGGAAATAGATATCCTCCTCAGCTGTGAAGGCGACCCGCTCTCCCCGCACGAGGAAGCAGTGCTGCCGAGGGCTCCACATCTCAATAAGAAATTGGAGCAAATAATCCTGGGCCCATATCAGTGGGCACTCAAAAAACTTTAGCAGCCCACTGGCTGCTAAAGATGCTCGCACCGCCGGCCTAGCCTCGGCCACCTCCTCCCGCAGCGGCTCCCAGTCCCGCTCGCGCCACCGTACATCCATACTCACTGATAGCTGCCTACACACAACCCAGAGACCTGTATTAGCTTGGGCACTCATTCAAAACATCAAAGTAAGCTAATTTTTCACCCAGAAACCTTACCTCAAAGGCGTGGTTTTACCACCCATAGGCGCGCATACATGCGCGCCTGTTTTTTCCACAGGCGCGCTCAAGAGCGTGCTTGTTCACAATACAGGCGCGCTCAAGAGCGCGCTTGTTCACAATATAGGCGTGCTCAAGAGCGCGCTTGTTGACAATACGGGCGCGCTCATGAACGCGCCTGTTCACAACACAGGCGCGCTCTAGCGCGCGTCTGTCACACCCACAGGCGCGCTCTCAAGTGCGCCCGTTCGCCCTAGAGGCGCGCACACATGCACGCGTATTCAGTGAATAGGCGTGCACTCATGCGCGCCTTTCACTGAGTCTCCCGCGCATGTGGGCCCACCCTCTACCCAAAACCCCCTAAAACTCATATACTACCCCCCGTACCTACCCTGCCCCAAAATTTGAAACCTACAACTATGCAGGAGGTTCAGACCACTAACCTGAAACTCGCACGTCAGGGAACGGATGCCTCGTGCTCTCAGAATCGCTCAATCTTCGCTGAATCTACTCTGGAATCACTATAGCAGCAGGTACAAATGAGGTGGCAATGTGGGCCCTACAGCTATATATAGGTTTTTTGCCAAACTTCCACTCATCATTCCGGGAGCCCACGACGTCCATTTTTCGAACCGTCTTTAGCCACGGGATCAGCATCCCGCCACCTACATCATGGCTATCCCTGGGCCACTTTTCATCCCGAGCCCCAGGGGCGCCCTTTTTTCATATCATGGCCAGGTACGCATGCGCATTGTCACATTTATCTAATACATGTTCATATTTGTTATCCTCTTCAGATATTGTTCACTTTGGGTATTTGGTTCTTATGTGTGCAGGTACTTGCTCATCAACATCTCTCC
>ML790740.1:84290-107337 GCA_009831015.1 Picea engelmannii | reverse complement strand
TTTTTCTTTGTAAGGAGAGCAATCAGTTGAGGGCCTCAAGAGCCTTCCATTGGAGAGGGAAGGTACCCAAGTCCTCTTTCTCCTTTGTGTATCTTTGGATTTCATCTATCAGACCAGCTAATACATTGGTGATATTGGTCCATGTTCATTTGTTTTTATTTTTGTTCTATGCTCATAGTTTTATTTAGTTTTTGTTTAATTCTTGTTAATAGCTTAGTTGTTTTCTTTCTAACCTTTTACCATACAACTGTCATGACTAGAAGAGCCCAACTAGGCATGTAAGCACTCACTTTTTTCTCATCAAACGACGAAAAGAGTGCAAACAGTCACGATTTGTTTAAAAGGGGGTGATCAAATGGAAGCACACTCGGAACAATCTCGTCTCAACTCTGAAACTAGGATAGGTATGCATGAAGGAGTGAGGTCTTGATAAACTTCAAACAGTGAGTTGTAATAAGGGTGAGTAGGGGGAAGACTTGAATGAGAAGAGTGCAGAACTCTATCATAAACATCAGGTTTGTAACAGACTAGAGAAGAAAGCATTTGAACGCAAGATCCTTTTACATTCGAACACAAAAGACCAGAGAATACAATAATGTCACAACAAATCCTTTATCATAACATAACTGTAACAATCCACGCGAATCATTCGATCATGGACTCCCTAGTATGAGACGAAAACATAGATTGAAAAGGGAAACTATTTGTCATAAAACAAGAAATCTCAAACATAGAGGCACCACCCAGAGAACTAGAATGGTTGCTGAAACTTGACAGTCAGGAGCTTAGCTCTACCATCGATAGATACAAAAATGGCGAAAACGCCTACATATACTCAGAACAACAATAGTAGCAAAATCGAGACGTTGCATTAAAAGCTTTGCGTCTGCATGGCTTCTGACAATCTGCAACTACAATGTTTGAATGGTCATGCAACTTATGGTAGACGTGATCAATCTTCTGACAGTTTCAACGGAGAAACGACATGCCTTTAATTCATTGCCGGACTTTCCCATTATGGCGGAGACGATGTCTAACCACCACCAACAGCCTCAATAACTGCTTCATGGGGATTGAGGACGACCCGACCAGCTCAGCATTTTGGGACGCGGAAGACTCCTCGCGCTGCCACCTGGAATAACTGAATGGCTTGACGAATAGGCGTGGAGGCCAGCGCGAAGGATGGGGTGCATGACAGGAGAGTTGGCACCAGCCCCATGAGGGCATGGTACGAAGTGACGAGGTGTGAGAGATATGTCAGAGGAAAACAAATGGCGGAGGTCAACAGGAAGAAGGGGGTAGGAGACGAGATATGGTGGGCTTGCTTTTAGCAAGAGACTGACGTGAAAAGAGCAGGACACATGGCAGTCAATGAGTGGATGATAAGATGGGAGAAGGACCACGCGGACCAGGAGGGGGAGAGATGGACAGATGTCGTAGGATGAGGAAAGGGCTAAAGGGAGCGAGTCCCATCGCACGGCCAGGAAGGGAACAGATGGCAAAGGAGAAGGATGGCACAAAGATGACACGACAGGGAAGGAGGGCCCACGTGAGTTAAAAGATGGGCAGCTGAGAAGAGTGGGACTGTCCAAGCGTCGTTGATCTAGGTGCGCTGATCGAGACCGCTGAAGAGATGCGCCCCCGATTTCGGACCCCCCCCTCTGCTTAAAGGTAGAAAGGAAGGGGGGGTCCGGAATTGCCTTTATTGTCGTTGATCCAGGCGTGCTGATCTAGACCGCTGAAGAGATGCGCCCCCGATTCTGGACCCCCCCCCCCCTCTGCTTAAAGGTAGAAAGGCAGGGGGGTCCGGAATCCCATATGCACCGTTGATTCGAGCACACGAATCGCTGCCGCTTGGACTTGCTTATCGCTTACCACGGGCGCATTAGCATTCAAGACTTAGGACAAGTGGGTTTTTAACCCATTCTTTCGCATTTTACCCCATTACCAGAAATATTGCTAACATTTGGCTCCATGGGGGATAGAGTCGTCCCTGCGATGCTCTAAGAACTCCTTCTGCAGTTGCAGTCGCCTTGTTATTGGGCTATGGAGTCATGCTCAAAACATCCCGTTGCTGAAAATATATGCCGAAAAGTAAAAGAAACAAAACAAAGATACATGCTCAAAGAGCTTATTTATATACAATCCTAATGCTAATAAAATATTTTACATGGGGCTAGGTGAAATAAAACTTCCGCCATAGCCATTTGAGTAGCTTCCTGGATAGAAGCTCCTTCCTTCTGTCGATGATCACTAGCAGATGGTGTAACCGCGACAGCAGAACGACTACATTCTTCAACTTCCCCTCATAGGGTGAAGTTGTTATGGAATAGGGCGGCTCCAATTTATGAAGGAAGTGCAACTCCATGTATTCCCTCACAGGCTCATAGGACTGGTGGAAAACTCCAGAAAATTGGCAACACGCAGCCTCCTCTGCTACACAGCTGTGGATGTGTGGTTGAAAATCTATGGTAAGTACAGGTGGGTGAACAGATGACGTAGGCTGATTGATCTCAGGCGGTGGTTTCTCGCTAACTGGCTCTTCACAGTCTATAAACTGCATCTTCGACTGCTCCTCTAGTTCTTCTGGTTCCTCTTCTTGGCTCTCCCACGGGTCAGAGTCATAATAATCATAGATAGGACCTGTGGGAAAGCTCTGCTTTTTGACTGGCTGTGGACAGGAAATATTCTGCTCCTCTGGTTCGATCTCCCCCAGGTCCGATTTGTACTCATCATAAATAGGGACCATCGGGTGGTTTTGTTCTTCCTCGTACTGCTCAGCATCTCCTGAAAGACTGAGGTAGTTGATTTCCTCGTGAAAATTTTCTTTAGCGAGAAGAGGATAAGGCTCTGCGACCTGCTCTTGGGAATCCAGCATATCGAGTTCAGACTCTGATCCGTCACTGTCGTAAATGGTTTGGCTGCTCTGACAAGAAAAAGGTGATGTCAGACTCTACTGCTCCTCTTCCAGATAATCATCGAAGTCAGGGGGGAACAAAGCTTCTCCAACTTGTCGGAATGGGACTATCCCCCGCTTCTCCGTTTTGACCCCGAATGTAAACACATCGTGGGAAATCTCGTGAAGGAAAAGAGAGAAATCCTCTTCCACAACTACCTCTTCATTTCTTTGATATGAGACAACAAGCTCATCAGGGGTAGATGCCAACTCACCTAATAAATCTTCAACAATCCCTTCAAAAGAGTTGCTTAGAGCGTCTGCCTCAAGGACTGGAAAATCCTCTGCACAGTCTTCATATTTCAACCCTTCTAATTGGGCAGAGAGATATTTCACCTGCTCCATCAGCTTACTCAGGGCGCCATCCTCCTCCCCGGGAACTTCATGACTTCCATAACCTGCCTCGGGTGCAGATGAATGGGGAGGAGAAAGGATCGAGGTCTACTCCAGGTCATCATGATCCTCCCTATAGCTTAAGTCCGAAACAACTTTCTCTTGTATAGAGTTGTGGTATCCCTCACAACAATTATGACTAATTAACTCAGGGGGATACAGCCTCTGACAATAGGTGGTGAAAGCTGCATGGAAACCATTGAGTGAAGAAATGCTAGTAGGGGGTAAAGAATGGTACCATTTACGTGCATCCCCTGCTAACGCGAACATGAACATCTTCAGTAATACATCCTCATGATGTATCTCCCACTGATGCACGATTTCATGAAACTCACTGAGGTGCTGAGCAGGGTTGTCCTCTTCACATTTTCCAAATATGGGAAAATAATCACCCCATTTGTCCAGAGAAGGGACACCATTAGGAAAACCATGAATAGCAGAAAAATTAAAAGGAGAAAACCTGCGAGCAAGGATTTTCTCCATATCGAACCAGTGGAGTCGCCAATCGATCCTCGAATCATGGAGTCGCCAGGTGAAATATGCGCAGCTTCAAATATGTTTGTTCCTTGTTCAGCATCAAAGGCCAGATCTTAACATTATCGTTTCCCCAGGAAACTTCTCAGGCTGAGAAAGCAACCGCTGAAACCCTCTCGAGAAAGATCCTCTGGGTCAGCTTTCAGGTGCGCCAACAGTGGCCACAACTGAAACAGTAAAGTGGAAACAATGGAGTCGCCAGGTGCACAGTAGCAATCTGAATAATTCTGATTTATGATGCACCTTCAGAATTAGTTGATCATTGTCGTTCTGCCCAGGGAAAATCTTCAACTTCGTCCCCAACAACAGCGCCAGAAATGTAAGCATTAGAAGTCACTCCTGGATTGCTTGCAGGAGCTGAGCCTGACACCCATCAATTTAATGTCACGATTTGTTTAAAAGGGGGTGATCAAATGGAAGCACACTCGGAACAATCTCGTCTCAACTCTGAAACTAGGCTAGGTATGCATGAACGAGTGAGGTCTTGATAAACTTCAAACAGTGAGTTGTAATAAGGGTGAGTAGGGGGAAGACTTGCATGAGAAGAGTGTGGAAGTCTATCATAAACATCAGGTTTGTAACAGACTAGAGAAGAAATCATTCGAACGCAAGATCCTTTTACATTCGAACACAAAAGACCAGAGAATAAAATAATGTCACAACAAATCCTTTATCATAACATAACTGTAACAATCCACGCGAATCATTCGATCATGGACTCCCTAGTATGAGACGAAAACATAGATTGAAAAGGGAAACTGTTTGTCATAAAACAAGAAATCTCAAACATAGAGGCACCACCCAGAGAACTAGAATGGTTGCTGAAACTTTACAGTCGGGAGCTTAGCTCTACCATCGATAGATACAAAAATGGCAAAAACACCTACATATACTCAGAACAACAACAGTAGAAAAATTGAGACATTGCATTAAAAGCTTTGCGTCTGCATGGCTTATGACAATCTGCAACAACAATCTTTGAATGGTCGTGAAACTTATGGCAGACGTGATCAATCTTCTGACAATTTCAACGGTGAAACGACATGCCTTTAATTCATTGTCGGACTTTCCCATTATGGCGGAGACGATGTCTAACCACCACCAACCGCCTCAATAACTGCTTCATGGGGATTGAGGACGACCCGACCAGCTCATCATTTTGGGACGCGGAAGACTCCTCGCGCTGCCACCTGGAATAACTGAATGGCTTGACGAATAGGCGTGGAGGCCAGAGCGAAGGATGGGGCGCATGACAGGAGAGGTGGCACCAGACCCATGAGGGCGTGGTACGAAGTGACGAGGTGTGAGAGAGATGTAAGAGGAAAACAAATGGTGGAGGTCAACAGGTGGAAGGGGGTAGGAGACGAGATATGGTGGGCTTGCTTTTAGCAAGAGACTGACGTGGAAAGACCAGGACACATGGCAGTCAATGAGTGGATGATAAGATGGGAGAAGGACCACGCGGACTAAGAGGGGGAGAGATGGACAGATTTCGGAGGATGAGGAAAGGGCTAAAGGGAGCGAGTCCCATCGCACGGCCAGGAAGGGAACAGATGCAAAAGGAGAAGGACGGTACAAAGATGACACGACAGGGAAGGAGGGCCCACGTGAGTTAAAAGTCGGGCAGCTGAGAAGGGTGGGACTATCCAAGCACCGTTGATCTAGGCACGCTGATCTGGACCGCTGAAGAGATGCGCCCCCGATTCCGGACCCCCCCCCTCTGCTTAAAGGTAGAAAGGAAGGGGGGGTCCGAAATTTCCTTTATCGTCGTTGATCTGGGCGAGCTGATCTGGACCACTGAAGAGATGCGCCCCCGATTCCAGACCCCCCCCCCCTCTGCTTAAAGGTAGAAAAGCAGGGGGGGTCTGGAATCCCATATGCACCATTGATCCGAGCGCGCGAATCACTGCCGCTCGGACTTGCTTGTCGCTTACCACAGGCGCATTAGCATTCAAGATTCAGGACAAGTGGGTTTTTAACCCATTCTTTCACATTTTATCCCATTACCAGAAATATCGCTAACACTTACTAATTATTTAATATTGCGATGTGAAATGTGTTGATGCTTATGTGTGCTGAAATACACCTCCACCCACACAGGTATGTCTATTAGTTGGTATTAAAATTGATCTATATATTGTATAATATATATATGCATATTGTATTATATATATAATCAACAATAAAAGACAAAAACTAATAGTCTTTCCCAGAGACTTAAAAGTCCCCAATTACCAATTGACATAGTAGAAAACTTTGGAAACCATGCAACACTTTGTACATGCACCTATCCCACACTCTACATGCATCGACGCTCATCCCACACCGTACTATTGATATTTTGATGTAACTACAAAAGATATTATTTTGTATTTGTATTGGTCAAACCTCGAGTAGGTTATTGTAATCTTATTGTATAAATCGACTCAAAATAAATTATTTTACTTTTATCCTTATTGTAAAATTCAAAACATTCCCTCTTAGGGTTGCGTCTTTTCGGGAGTCAAGTTATGTGTATAAATAGAGGTTGATTTCCTCTCATTTGTATACACACATAACTTGTCTTCTCTTGTGTATTTGGAGCATAGCAAAGGAGGTCTAGCACAAGAGGTCTTGGTTTCTTGGTCTTAGATATATTGGTCTTGGTCTATTTATGGAGAGTTATAAATGTGGCATTGTACTAGTTGAAGGAATCTATACTGAAGAAATTAGTTGTTGGGTTTTATCCCCCATGAGGGTTACCTAAGATATAGCTTGTGTTATGTGATTGTTTATCTTTCAATGATCCTATTACATGCAATTTTTAATGAATGTTAAAGAAGATAACTATAACTTCTAAAATTATAACATGGTATCAGAGAAAGAATGAATAGAAGACAGTTCGCAGATCTAGAAGATGAAAGGAGCCATTTTTTTTTATAGGAGTGGTTTCCAGAAAAGACAAGACCACCAGAAAGTGCACCCTAGTGGATCATATATTTTCCCTGGATCATATCTTCAGAATCAAGAATTTGTGATTTAGGGGAAATATGACTACTAGAACCAATATTGATGAGAAGTTGGAAGGAGATGACAAATTCGGAGCCCGAAGTTATAGAGTATCCCTCCTCCTAGAAGAACATGATCTAGAGAAGTTCACTAAAGAAGAGGTTTCAGAACCAGAGGGAGATGAGGCTAAAACAAAGCACAAGAAGGATATGGTCAAAGAAAAGAGGATTATTATAGAGTCCATTAAGGACCATCTTATTCATCACATATCTTCATTATCCACTCCAAAATAAATGATGGATTCCTTAAACCGACAGTTTGAAGGAAACAACATCAACAAAATAATTCCCTTGAGAACTCGGTTAAAGAATGTGAGGATGCAGAATTCTGAAACTATCCACTCTTACTTCTCAAGAGTGAACCATATCAAGGAGTATATACAAGTCATTGGTGATATAGTTAATGAAGAATAAATGGTGATGACCACCTTGAATGGACTCCCAAGGTCATGGGATGCATTTATTCAAGGGATATGCTCAAGAAGGAAGCTACCCAAGTTCAGTAGGCTATGGGAATATTGCAACCAATAAGAAGAAAGGATGACAGTAAGAGAAGAAAAGATGATATATTATGATCAAGCCCTATCCGCCCACACGAAGAAAGGAAAGAGAAATAAATAACCCTCCTCACCCAATAAATTTTAGAAGGGATGAAGAAATAACCCAAATATCAGATGTTTCTGTTGTCAAAAAATGCAACACATTACTAGGAATTGTTCCCTCATTCAAAAACCAAGGGAAAATAAAGGAGGTAAAATGCATCATGTTTATATAGCTAAAGATGATAACTCACCCTAGAAGGTTGCAAAGGAAGATGAATCAAGGGATGAGGTGTATGTTCTTATCTCATCCCTTACAGGAACTATCATTGATGGAAGTGACATTTGGTTGGTGGAAAGTGGTGCTTCCAAACCCATGATAGGTTTTAAAGACTCCTTGTCTAACCTTACTCATAAGGATTCACTACACAAGGTGAAATTGGGAGATGACTATGTTGGCATTTTTTCGAACAGAATCAGAGTATGCATATTTGTTTGTCATTGATGGCAAAGATTAGAACGATCAGCAGAGCCATGATGGCATGGCAATAGCAAGATCAACTGTGAACATCAACAGTGAACGTTGGATCTCATTCAGAATCCTCAATGATCTTCATATCTGAATTTAGAGAGGAGTAGCATGCAATAGACGAGAATAGATCTCAGGCATTAGATCCAAGTGCGGGGTCCGACCGTCATTGGATCCGGGAGAACCTGCACGTTCTTTAAAGTGCAAGGTGAACCAGGCTTACAAAATCCTGAAAGCAGGAGGGCCGTCCATCTTAGCGCATGACACGTAGTCACATATCAACATTTCATTGACTGAAAGGTCAAAGGAAGTAATTTCTCTAACCTTCCAACTCACAATATGCAAAATTGCAATAATATCTGGGCCATCAGATCTGGAGTAATTACGAAGAACCAACAACCATTAGATTTGGTGAAGATGCAAGGAGGATAAGACCAAGAGTCATCCAAATATCCAAAACTGTGAAGGAATCCTGGTCATCCATCAAGGACAGTCATGGAACGTTGGATCTGGACGACACATGTCGAAAGATCATCGTTTCGCTAACTGGAAATTTAAAGGCATAAAGTGGTCTAACCTTCCAACTCGTGATATGATCTGAGCCATTGGATCAAGGACAAATCTGGGCCATTAGATCCAGGAGGTAGATCATGACAGACCTTCTCAGTAAGGACTAGTGGCATCCTACGTTATCAAGGACACGTGGAACAATCATACAAGGACAAGTGTCAAGTCGATTCGGCAATTCAGGCCACTGAAAATCACAATTCTGAGTGACATGTGGAAGCCACTCGGGTCATGACACATCATCAGGTGATTTCATTCCAAGAGTTTAGTTTCGGGAGTTGTTTCATCAAACCTTCCCCAAAGTCCCGAAAGTTGAAGTTCCGGGGAGGTGGATAGTCGTCCGATCACCACGGAATGTGGACCGTTGATATAAAGAGTGAAGCACTCAAATGATTAGCGAGTGGTCATAGGTTGTGGTCACATCGTCGAGAGTTGGAGGAAGGTGCTAACACCTAAGATCCATTTTGGAGATCGTGATATGGAGAGTCATGAAGTCTCACCACAATATTTGATCAAGAGAAAGCGTGAACCATTGATCTGGCTCCATTTTCGGAGTTTCGACGATCGCGACTTGGAGATTTGAGATGCCTCATCACAGGATTCCCGAAATAGCGAGTTGCGAAAGCGCTTTATGGATAAGCGCTTGGTCACAACCAGTGGTCATGAGAAGGGAAGGAGCCAATCCAACTAAGCTCCTTTTCGAGGTTTTGAAGATCGCAACTTGGAGTGTCGAGACCCTTTGACACAAGATTGCCGAAATTTGAAATGTGAAAGGCATTTTGATTAGGCCCATGGTCACAGCTAATGGAAATATGGAGTAGGTGCAAGATCCATCATTGGTAATCCAATGCTGAAGGTTAGTCAAGAATATGATCGAAGGGTCATTGTTTATTTTCATGATTAATAAGCTCAGTTATGATTCAGTTAGAAAATCGACTCATGGTTTTTTATCGTTGGCGATTCAATTGCTGAGACGTTTTTGTCTTTTCCCAAGGAGATTCGAGGTGTAACTAATGAGGCTGGTGGGTATAAAAGGAGAGATGTAGTGACTGTGCAAGGTTGGTTTTTTAAACCGAAACAATGATATGAACTGTAAGAAGGGTAAAATAACATAATGCAAAGCATGAGATAAAACTCAGAGATGAGTAACAGTCGTGGAACAGACAGAAGCAAGAGAAGAATAACATAATAGCATGAAGCAAGAGCAGAATAGCATAATAGCATGAAGCAGAGAAGAACTGCAGAACAATTTTTGAACCAGAGAAGAATTGCAGAATAGTAAAGAAGGGGTAAGAATTGAAATACCTATATTGTTTGTTTGTCAATCATTTATTCATAATCAGGGAGGAAGGGTAGTGCTAGGGAGGACTGTGGTCCTTTGATATTCATGTTGGTTCTTGAATATTGGAAGTCGTATCTTCCATCTAGTTGTGGCTAGAAAATAGGGTGGCAGGGTGGTGCTCAGGAAAACACAGAGTTTTCTGTATACAAGTTGGTGCTTGTATAAATCCAGTTGGTGCTAGAATATTTAGGGAGTTGGTGCTTCCTTCTAGTGGGTGCTAGAGAAACCAGAGAGTTGGTGCTCTCAACAAGTTGGAGCTTGTACAAAAGAGGTAGTAGCCTCACTTTAAGTTGGTGCTCAAACATAAATGATGTACAGAACTTAAAAGATTACCTATCATTTCGAAGAAGAAGAGGTTTTCTCCCTTTATGGGTTTCCTCGTGAAAATATGTCTCTGTGTATATATTATGTGTGACTGATGCTCATTATTTATGTTGTCCATATGATGTATAATATTGATGGTCACTTGATGAAAGATTAAAAATGCTTTAATAGACTTAAAATTGTTTAAGCACAGTAACACATGATTCACCCCCCCCCCCTTTCAATTGTCTTAGTAATTTCAACAATTGGTATCAGAGCCAGTTCCTTTTATTCAAAGGTAGATCTGTAAGCTTAAACATGACAAGTCATGAAGGGACTTCAGACACTAAGCCTCCTCTATTTGATGGAACAAATTTTTCCTTCTGGAAGGTTAGAATGAGAACATACTTAATGGCCTTAGGTGTTGACGTTTGGGACGTAGTAGAGACTGGATATACAAAGCCTGTTGTGCTAGCCTCTAAGGATGATAAGTTAGAGTTTATACTGAATGCTAAGGGAATGAATGCTATATTGAATGGACTTGCTGAAGCTAAGTTTGTAAAGGTGATGCATCTTGAAACTGTTAAATCTATGTGGGATAAACTTGTTAGCAACTATGAAGGAAATGAGAAAGTAAAAGATGCCAAACTTCAAACATATAGATTGAAGTTTGAAAAACTAAATATGAATGAAGATGAAAAAGTTAACAAGTATTTTTTAAGAGTTGAAGAACCTGTGAATGCCATGAAGGGTTTTGGTGAAAAGATTGAAGAATCATTTTTGGTTCAGAAGATTTTAATATCTCTGCTTGATAAATTTAATCCAAAAGTATCTGCAATAGAAGAACTAAATGATCTTAAGACCCTTTCCATTGATAAACTCCTAGGAACACTAACTACATACGAAATGAGGATCATCAAAGATAAATCCATTACTAGAGAAGCATATTTTAAAGAAGACAAGAATAATGATTCAGATTTAGATGATATTGAGGCAAAATTTGTCAGAAGGTTAAATAAAGGATCAGGAAAATATCAAGGTAATATTCCCTTCAAATGCTTTAAATGTGGTAAGATAGGTCACTTTTCATCTAAGTGTCCCCACCAGAAAAAAGACCAGAACAGCTGATGATGAAAATAAGTACAAATTCAAGAAATATATTAAAAAGAAAAGTTTGTATGCAAACAATGAAAACTCCTTAAAAGACATAGATAGTGATTTATCATGTGAAGACAAAGTGAATGATTTTATGCTTATGGCTATGGGAGATCTTGATGATGAACACATAAGAGGTGAAATGTGATGAAGAAGTTGTGGTGGATATGGAAGGTGAATTAATTAGTTATTTGGAAGAGATTGACAGACTCAGATGTAAGAAGAGAAAACAAAAACAGTTGTTGATGCAATTTAAAATGAATGCTGAAAAACCTGATGAAAAATTTGCTCTACTAAAAGTGGAGTTAGAAGAGGCAAAGAAAATAGAAGAAATACTAAAACAACAGTTGTCAGAAAAGAAATTGAGGTGTGAATCCTTAAAAGAAGAGAGAGTAAAAACGAGAAAATAAATAAAGAAGTTTAAGACATTATATCACCAAAACCTTCAAGTATTAAAGCCTCTGAAGAATGAACTTCCATTCTAAATCAGCAACGGAATCCAAAGTTGAAAGTTGGCTAGGGATGATGAAGGTATATTCTTAGGTTATGCTACAAATAGTAAAGGTTACAGATGCTACAATAAGAGGTTGCATAAATTGGTTGACTGTATTGACATAAAATTTGATGAAGAAATCCCGATAGGAAATGTAAGCAGTGTTGAACCAAGCAAGGAAGATATAATTGAAAACAAAGATGAATAGGTCCAAGGATTAGAAAGAGAAGAATTTGAATCAGATGAAGATACGAGTACTCCAACTGACACAAATCAACAAAAAGAAGAAAAATCACCTCTCATAATTGTTAGAAAGAATCATCTTGAAAATCAGATAATTGGAGATATAAATAAAGGAGTTCAGACAAGAAGGAAATTGGTTAAAGACTCAGAACAATCCCATGTTGATTTTTTATATATGGTTGAACCTAAAAATTTTGATGAAGCCAACCAACATGATGATTGGATTAGAGCTATGAATGAAGAGCTTGATCAGATTGAGAAGAACAATACTTGGGAGCTTGTTCCTAGACCTAAAGACAAGAATGTAATAGGTTCCAAATGGGTGTTCAAAAATAAAATGAATGAAAAAGGACAAGTTGTTAGAAATAAAGCTAGATTGGTATGTAAAGGGTATGCACAAGTTGAAAGTCAGGATTTGGATGAAAATTTTGCACCAGTGGCAAGATTGGAAGCTATCATAATGTTTCTTGCATATTCACATCATAAGAACTTTAAAGTGTATCAGATGGATGTTAAGTCATCATTTCTTAATGGAGATCTAGAGGAAGAAGTATATATGGAGCAACCTGAAGGATTCTCATTGACAAATAATCCTAACTATGTCTGCAACCTGAAGAATGATCTATATGGGATGAAACAAGCACCACGAGCTTGGTATTATAGACTCAAAAAATTCTTACAAGACAAAGGATTCAAGAAAGGTATTGTTGACAACAATCTCTACATTAAGTATGAAGGTGATAATTTACTAGTTGTTTTGGTTTATGTAGATGATATTTTTTTTGGCTGTACTAATGAGCCCTTTGTCCAGTGGTTGGCTAACTCTATGCAAACAGAGTTTGAGATGTCCATGATAGGATAACTATCATACTTTCTTTCCTTACAAGTAAAACAAAGTTCTGCAGGAATATTTATCTCTCAAGAAAAATATTTGAAAGAGATGTTGAAGAAATTTCAGATGGAATATTCTTCTCCTATTAGTACACCAATGGTGGTTGGTTGCAAGATCAGTAAAGATGATATTTCACCTAATGTTGATCAAAGAACATATTGTTCAATGATATGAAGTCTTCTGTACATCACAACATCTCATCCTGATATAATGCAAGCTGTCAGAATGGTAGGTCATTATTAATCATCTCCTAAAAAAAGTCATTTAGTAGTTTTCAAAAGAATATTCAAATACTTGAAGGGAACAATGATATATGGTCTGTGGTATCCTAGAAATCAGAAATTTCAGTTAACTGCTTATTCAGATGTTGATTGGGAAAATTGTGTTGATGAGAGGAAAAGCACCAGTGGAGGAGCATTCTTCCTGGGTGACTCATTAGTAGCATGGCTTAGTAAAAAACAAGGATCCATTTCATTATCAACTACAGAGGCAAAATACATTGTTGTTGCTACTTGTTGCACACAAATTTTATGGATGATACAAACTCTTGCAAATTTGAAGGTAACTTACACTGATCCCATTCCACTTCATTGTGATAACACCAGTGCCATCGGTCTTTATAAGAATCCTATACTTCATTCAAAATCTAAGCACATACCATTAAAATACCATTTTCTCAGAGAACAAGTTACAAAAAGAATTGTTCAGGTGAATTATATTTCCTTCCACAAAACAGATAGCTGATATTTTTACTAAATCGTTAGCAGCAACACCTTTTGGATATATTTACCAAAAGTTTGGCATGACCTCACTGTCAAACTAAGAGAGTCCATCCTATCATGGGAAGCTTGTAATGGTTGAATATCTGATACCTCCGAATAATACTGCAACAACTCAGGGGGAGATTGTTTTCTTCTTTGACATTGATGTCAAAGGGGGAGAAAGTGTATAATATAGTGGTCAAGTTGGATGTTATTATGTTATTCAAGAGGTTTCCATCAATGCCAATAGGGGAGATTGTTTCCATGTTTTCGGATAGATTCAGAGTATGCATATTTGTTTGTCATTGATGGAAAAGATCATAATGATCGGCAAAGCCATGATGGCATGGCAATAGAAAGATCAAATGTGAAGATCAATAGTGAATGTTGGATCTCATTCAAAATCCTCGATGACTGCTAGATCTGAATTCAGAGAGGAGTAGCATGCAGTAGACGAGAATATATCTCGAGCGTTAGATCCGAGCGCGGGGTCTGACTGTCATTGGATCCGGGAGAACCTACGCATTCTTTAAAGTGCAAGGTGAAGCGGGCTTGAAAAATCCAGAAAGAAGGAGGACCATCCATCTTAGGGCATGACACGTGGTAACAGATCAACATTTCACTGACTGAAAGGTCAAAGGAAGGAAGTTCTCTAACCTTCCAACTCGCGATATGAGAAATCGCGATAAAATCTAGGCCGTCAGATCTGGAGTAATTACGAAGGACCAACAATCGTTAGATTTGGTGAAGCTGCAAGGAGAATAAGACCAAGAGTCATCCAACTCTTCAAAACTGTGAAGGAATCTTGGTCATCCATTGAGGAACGTCATGGAACATTGGATCTGGAGGGCACATGTCGAAAGATCATCATTTCACTGACTGGAAAGTCAAAGGCACAAAGTGCTCTAACCTTCCAACTTGCGATATGCGAAATCGCGATATGATCTGAGTCGTTGGATCAAGGAAGAATCTGGGTCGTCAGATCCAGGAGGTAGATCATGACAGACCACGTCATCAACGACAGGTGGCATCCTATGTTAGCAAGGACACATGGCACAATCATATAAGGACAAGTGTCAAGTTGATTCGACAATTCAGGCCATTGAAAATCACAATTATGATTGACACGTGGTAGCCACTCAGGTCATGACACGTCATTGGGTGATGTCATTCCAGGATTTTAGTTTCAGGAGTTTTAGCATCAACCCTTCCCCAAAGTCCCGAAAGCTGAAGTTTCGGGGAGGTGGATAGTCGTTCGATCACCACGGAATGTGGACCATTGATCTGAAGAGTGAAGCACTCAAATGATTGGCCAGTGGTCATAGGTTGTGGTCACATCGTCAAGAGTTGGAGGAAGGTGCTAATAGATAAGCTTCATTTCATAGATCATGATATGGAGAGTCGTGAGGTCTCACCACAATATTGTCGAAATTGTGAAACTCGAAACAACGATTCAATCTGAGTCATTGATCAAGATAAAGTGTGAACCGTTGATCTGGCTCCATTTTCGAAGTTTCGACGATTGCGACTTGGAGAGTCGAGATGCCTCATCATAGGATTATGAAAATCGCGAGTTGAGAAAGCGCTTTATGGATAAGTGCTTGGTCATAGCCAGTGGTCACGAGAAGGGAAGGATCCATTCTAGCTAAGCCCCTTTTCAGGGTTTCGAAGATCGCAACTTGGAGTGTTGAGACTTTTCGACACAGGATTGCCGAAATGTGAAATGCGAAAGGCATTCTGATTAGGCCCGCGATCACAGCCAGTGAGCATATGGAGTAGGCACGAGATCCATCATTGGTAATCCAACAATGTAGGTTAATTAGGAATATGATTGAAGGGTCATTGTTTATTTTCATGATTAATAAGCTTAGTTAGAATTCAGTTAGAAAATTGAATCATGGTTCTTTATCGGTTGGTGATTCAGTTGTTGAGATGTTTTTTTTCTTTGCCCAAGGAGATTTGAGGTGTAACTGATGAGGCTGGTGTGTATAAAAGGAGAAATGCAATGACTGTGTAAGGTCGGATATTCAAACCGAAACAATGAGATGAACTATAAGAAGGGTAAAATAACATAATGAAAAGCATGAGATAAAACTCAGAGATGAGTAACAATCGTTGAATAGACAGAAGCAAGAGAAGAATAACAAAATAGCATGAAGCAAGAGTAGAATAGAAGAATAGCATGAAGCAGAGAATAACTGTAGAACAGTTTTTGAACCAGAGAAGAATTGCAGAACAATGAAGAAGGGGTAAGAATTGAAATACCTGTATTGTTTGTTTGTCAATCATTTATTCATAATCAGGGAGGAAGGGTGGTGCTAGGGAGGATTGTGGTCCTTTGATATTCAAGTTGGTGCTTGAATATTGGAAGTCGTATCTTCCATATAGTTATGGCTAGAAAATAGGGTGGTAGGGTGGTGCTTGGGAAAACACAAATTTTTCTGTATATACAAGTTGGTGCTTGAATAAATCTAGTTGGTGCTGGGATATTTAGGGATTTGGTGCTTCCTTCTAGTGGGTGCTAGAGAAACCAGAGATTTGGTGCTATCAACAAGTTGGAACTTGTAAAACAGAGGTAGTAGCCTCCCTTTGAGTTGGTGCTCAAACATAGATGATGTACATAACTTAAAAGACTGCCTATCATTTCGAAGAAGAAGATTTTTTATCCCTTTATGGGTTTCCTCATGAGAATATGTCTTTGTGTATATCTTATGTGTGATTGATTCTCATTATTTATGTTGTCCATATGATGTATAATATTGATGGTCACTTGATGAAAGATTAAAAATGNAGTTGTCTTAGTAATTTCAACATACTATCCGTATCTAATCAAATAAGTAGGAGAATCCTCCTACAAGTTAGAATTAGGAAAGCCAATGAAGATGAAGGAAGTTCTCTATGTTCCTGGATTGAAGAAGAACCTTATCTTGATTTCAAAATTGGATGAGAAGGGTTACAGAGTTTCATTTGTTGATGGAAAAGTTCTTATGTGGCCTAGAGGGAAGAATTTTAATGATTCTATGGTGATTGGAGTTCAAGAGGGAGGAATCTACAAATTGAAAGGGAAATCAAATTCAGTATTAATTCACGAAACTGTGAATTCCAGTGAATTATGGCATAGGATATTTTATCACCTACATCACAAGGCCCTACCGAGTGTGAGAAAGATGGTGACAGGACTACCAGAGATCTAGGAAAACCCATATGGCATGTGCAAAGGTTGTGCACAAGGAAATAATGTGAATCATTCCTTTCCCAACAACGATAGCAGAGCCAAAAGAGTAGTGTACATCGTGCACTCGAATGTGTGTGGACCAATGCAACAGCTTCACTAAGAGGGTATGTATATTATGTTTCTTTTATTGATGATTACTCACGCAAAACTTGGATCTATTTGTTGAAGGAAAATAATGAATTGTTTGGAAAATTCAATGAATTTAAGGCACTGGTAGAAAACCTAACAGAGCAGAAGATAAATACCTTGTGATCATATAATGGAGGAGAATTCACTTCAGAGTAATTCAAATAATATTGCAAGGAAGTTGGGATTAACATGGAGCTTTCTACTCCTTACAACCCTCAGCAGAATGGAGTAGTGGAATAGAAGAATCAGACGATCATGGAAGCAATGAAGGTTATGATCCATGATCAAGATATATCTATGCATCTGTGGGAAGAAGCAGCAAATACTACAATGTACGTGTAGAACAAAATTCCCCACAAAGTACTTGAAAACAAGACACCAGAGGAGATGTTTTCAGGAGAGAAGTCAGAAGTCAACCATCTAAGGATATTTGGTTACCTCTTATTTGTGCATGTCCCCAAGGAAAAGAGGACAAAATTGGATCCATTCGGAAAGAATGGCATATTTTTCGGTTACAGTGACACATCGAAGGCATACAAGATATATATTCCCGGTCATCGGAAATTTGAGATTAGCCAAGCTGTCACCTTCGATGAGAGTGCATCTTTCAGCAAATCAAAATAGGATTGTGCAAAATAGGCTCATGAGGAGGAGAATGAAGTTACTAGAGTACCAGAGGTAGAAGCAGTTGAACCAAAGGAAGTCATTCATGAGGATAATGACATGGAAGAACCTTAGAGGCTATCAAATATTCCTTCTCGTAAGAGAAGACTATCTTGGGCACAAGAGCTCATCAGAGATGTAGAAAGATAAGGTGCCCCAGAAAAATATCTCAGGGAAAGTAAGAAGTCGAAACCATATTCCATCTATGTCATATATTTTTGTGATATCATGGATGCAGAACCGTCCAATTATGAAGAGGCTACAAAAAAGCGTGTATGGAAGGATTTCATGGGGGACAAATATCAGTCCATAGTAAAGAATGATGTATGGGATGTAGTTTCCAGATCGAAGGAGAAATCAGTAGTGTGTTCAAAATGGATCTACAAAATGAAACATGCAACTGATGGCAGTATTGAAAAGTATAAGGCTATATTTGTGGCTCGGGGATTCTCTCAGAAGGAGGGCATTGACTATGAGGAGACATTTTCTCCCATGACGAGATATACCTTGATCATCACTATACTTTCGTTGGCCAGAATAATGAAATGGAAGGTGCAGTAGATGGATGTGAAGATATCCTTCTTGAATGGTGAAATAAAAGAGGAAGTAAATGTGGAGCAGCCAAAAGGGTTCGAGGTACATGACAGGGAGACACATGTTTGTAGATTGAAGAAGAATTTATATGGATTAAATCAGGCACCCAAATCATGGTATGGCAAGATGGACAGTTTTCTAACAAGATTAGGATTTAAAAAGAGCAGTGTAGATCCTAAACTTTACTTTAAGGTTGCAGATGATGGTCTGGTAATACTACTGTAATATGTGGATGACATGTTTCTAACATGTGTGGAAATGATCATTCGATAGTTTAAGAGAAAATGGGTTGTTGAGTTTTAGATGAAATATATCGAGACGATGCATTACTTTTTGGGTCTCAAGGTATGGTAGAGACAGGATGAGATCTTTCTGAATCAAGAGAAGTATACAGCGGAAATCATAAAGAGGTTTAGGATGTTGGATTGCAAGGCAATGGCTACACCTATGGTATCAAATATGAAGTTTCTACAGGATATTACTTCAAAGATTGTGGATGTTACTTTATATAGGTAGATGGTGGGTTCGTTGATGTAATTGATGAACACGAGACCATATATATGTTTTTTTGTGAACACCCTCAGTCAGTATATGGAGCAACCTAAGGAGGTTCATTTGGTCACATAAAAACATGTGATAATGTACCTTAAGGGTACATTAGATTATGGTATCAGGTATGTGAAAGACCATGAGTTCAGGTTATATGGATAGTTGGACTTAGATTGGGCCAAAAATATTCTTGATCCGAAGAGTACCTCGACATATTGCTTCAATCTAGGCTCTAATATGGTTTCGTGGAGAAACAGGAAGAAGTCGTGTGTAGCACTCACTATGGTTGAAGCTGACTATGTGGCAACATGTGCAACATGTAGAGAATAAGTGTATCTTCAGAAGCTGCTATCTGGGTTAATGGGTCTCAAACTAGAGGTGACCTGCATTTGGTGTGACAACTAGACTTGCATGAAGTTGTCAGAGAATCTGGTGTTCCATGACAGGTCGAAGCATATCGAGATCAAATATCATTATATCAGGGATATGGTGCAAAAGGGAGCAATGAGGCTCTAGTACATGACTATCGAGGAGCAGGTTGCAGACGTGTTAACCAATCCATTGTCGAGGATGAATTTCAAACACTTTAGGGACAAGCTTGGTGTGGTCCCTCTTCAAAGGGAGTGGTGAGGTATATATGTATTATGGGGTAGTGTATTTCCTAGGGACATGTTGTATCTATTTGAGAGCTACCCATAGGCCTTGGATACATTGGTTGTGAAGTCACAAGGGTGCGCATGATCAAGTACAGATGCATTGTGGGGTAGTGGATTTCATGATGACATGTTGAATCTATTTGAGAGTTACCCAGAGGCCTTAGATGCATTGGTTGTGAAGTCATGTTTTACTATGGATATTTGATGACGTATAGATTCATATGTTCAACAATCAATGGTCATGAGATCATGTGGAAACAAATAATACCTTCATATTTAACAGGGAGTTTTGATATTTTGATGTAACTACGAAAGATATTGTTTTGTATTTGTATTGGGCAAACCCCAAAAAGGTTATTGTAATCTTATTGTATAAATCGGCTCAAAAGAAATTATTATTTTATTATTATCCTTATTGTAAAAGTCAAAACGACCCCTCTTAAGGTTGCCTCTTTTCGGGAGTCAAATTAATTATGTGTATAAATAGAGGTTGATTTCCTCTCATTTGTATACACACACAACTTGCCTTCTCTTGTGTATTTGGATCATAGAAAAGGAGGTCTAGCCCAGGAGGTATTGATTTCTTGGTTTTTGGTATCTTGGTCTTGGTGTATTTGTTGAGAGCTATAAACATGACATTGTACTGGTTGAATGAATCTATACTGAAGAATTTTTTTTTTGGTTTTCTCCCCCCACGAGGATTTCCCAGGATATATCTTGTGTTATATGATTTTTTATCTTTCAGTGATACTATTACATGCAATTGTTAATGAATGTTAAAGAAGATAACTATAACTTTTAAAATTATAACACATACATGACTTTTGGAATTAAATTCCCTACGCCGACCCAGTAATAAGATGTTGTTTTGAAGGACCAATCAAAAGATAGGAAAAAAAATTAAATCGCTTGCAACAAAGTTGAACTATGGAAAAAAGCATAAAATTTGTGGTGAACACAAAAACAAAATGGCCATCAACTCAAAGGCCGAGACTAATAACATAATAAAATAATCAAAAATATTTTTTGTTCGTTTATATAAAAGTGAAGGATGCATAAAAAAGGTAAGTTTTTGTTGCTTCCTCATTGTTAAAATTGCTCACATGAATTTCTTATACATGATAAATATCTCATATAATGAATGAATATGGAAAAAATCCATCATGTATATAATAACCCATATTATCTCTTTATTGCAATAGTTCCTCCAATACCATTTTTCAATCAAAATATCTCGTTTTACATAACATATACAAATTTCAATATACAAAACTAATACTATTTTATATTGTTACATCATAATTTCTGAGAGTTGTACAACCCACTATGGGAGAGATATGAGATGTTCATGTAACATAAAGTATTAAAATTTTAGATGGCATAGTAAAGTCCAAAAAGATCGCCATCTATGTGAGAGGAGATAACAAAAAAACATATTGTGTCTTTTATGTCTTTTAAATATCTTAAAAAGTAATAAATCTGTCCATTTCCATCTATCCCCTTCAACTCGGATCCATCTTTGAAAGGAAAGAATGCAAGATGTGGCTCTTTGAATTAAAATGAAAAAGGTAAAAACCTTTATATGCATAGTCAAAATCCAAAGAACACCATTGTACCATGCCTACTATGTCAATTAATCCATCAATCAATCCATGGGTAAACAACGAGTAGTCTAAAGGCCAACGATTTGGCACTTTTCCACTCACTCAACCATCTGAATCTGTACCTAATATTCAGGCCATGTTCAATTCCAAAAGGTTGATCACAATATGATCTCGTAGATGCGCGTGATATTTATTTATATTACTTATAATAATATAAATCATTTAGTAAAGTTATTTTAAATGTGTTGTACTACTTTCAACAAACTAGCTTTAATCTTGTTTATCTCTTTAACATATTCTATATAATTAAGTATTTTGTATATAATTCAATTATTAAATAAAAATAATCGTCATAATAGGGTGAGTGTAAGTTAATGATGGTCTCTCATGACAGGTTAGTAGCAATGCAAACCTGGAAAAACATCAATATGTTAACTTGGAGGGATTATTCAAGGTAATCTTACAATGAATTTGAATATGGCGTAAGAATATGAAAAGTAGGAAATATCAAATTTTATTCATAGACATTGTGAATAACTAGGTCAAATTTTATTTTTTCTAAAACTGGTATCTTATTTTTCCAACAAAATATAAGGTATATGTTTTCGTTAGTGCAGCTGTTGAGTGTCTTAACAATGGAATTTCATTCCAAAAACTTGTATACTTGTAGAGAACCGGTTTTTCTTGTGCAACCTATTTTTTGGAAATTTTTAATATTGATTTTATATTTTTTTTAAATTATCAAAGTCAACATATTCATGAAATTACCATGTCTTTTGTAGGGTCTTAAAATGATTGTTTTTTAGATCGTAGGTATGGGTATCATATTGTGTTGCATATAACATTTTTGAGTAATGGTTAAGCTGAGAAAAATTTATAGCAGAAATAAGAGAGGCATTTGGGTAATGGTTAAGCCTAGAAAAAGTTATAGCAGAAATAAGAGAGGTATGTACTCTAGGAATTTGATATATGTGAAGACAAAAATAGATTAAAAATAGTAAACAATAATAATTTTTAAAAAAATATATATTTGAAATATGCATATCCGAATTGATCTATGTCTATAATTTCATCAACAATTGAATTGTTTAGCCTATAGAAAAATAACGTCAAAGACAGAGATATAGAGGGGTATTCACAAAAATGGAGGTTTTTATGAATTTGTAGACTTAACCACTAGGTTTTTCATCCTAACCTAAGTCTGATCTGATCAAGTAAGCATACACCTTATCAATCTCACCCAAAACAATTGAATTCAAATAAGCGTGCATGTGCTACAAGAAAGCATTTGCACTCCTATTTGTCTTTCTCTCTCCCCCTCTCACACTCTCATGCACTCTCTCCCCCCCCTCATCCCTCTCTCTCTTTACCCACCCCTCATCCCTCTCTCTCTTTATCCCCCCCTCGTGCCACTATCTCTCCTACATCTACCCCTCTCTCTTACATTTACCTCTCTTTATTTTCCTCTCTCTCCCTCTGAAAATCTCTATTTCCTTACTATGCCTTGCTCTCTGTCCCTCCCACACACACTTTCTACCCCCCCTATATGTCTTCATCTCTCTCCCTCCCACAATCTAACACACTCACTCTCTACCTCCCCTCTTTGTATTCCTCTCTCTCCCTCTCACACTCTCACACAAACACTTTCTATCCCCCCTCTATGTATTCCTTTGTCTCCTTCCCACACTCTCAGACACACATTTTCTATCCCCCCACTATGTCTTCCTCTCTCTCCCTCCCACACTTCAACACACTCACTCTATACCTCCATCCTTTTTCTACCTCTCTCTACCTCCCCTCTTTGTTTACCTCTCTTCCTCCCACATTATTGCACACACACTTTCTATCCCCCATTAAGCTATT
>ML790740.1:71694-82932 GCA_009831015.1 Picea engelmannii | reverse complement strand
GTTAGTATCTCTCTCTCTCTCTCTCCTTTTTGTTATTATCTCTCTCTCTCTCTCGCTCTCTCTCTCTCTCTCTCTCTCTCTCTCTCTCCTCTTTGCCCCTATTTCTACTTCCCTCTCTCTCTGTCCATCTAAAGGTGAGGCATGTCTCACAACAAATAAATGATACATGTGCAATAGAGAAATATAGCCTCACATGTAAGGTGAGTGTTAAGTTTGTGTTCTTCTTCCAATGGAATCTTACTTATACGAGTACTTATATGAACATGACCATGACCTATACCATGAACTATACCTAGACCAACCTAGCTCTATACCCCCTATTCCTCTCACTCTCTCACTCTCACTATCTCCCCCCATGACCTAGACCACGACATAGAGATAGATATAGAGTTATACATTGACCTAGAGATTGACATAGACCCCCCATACTCTCACTCTCTCACTCTCTACCTTCCCTCTTTTTCTACCTCTCTCTTCCTCCTACATTCTCGCACATGCACTTTCTATCCCCCATTAATCTATTTATATCTCTCTACCCCCCATTGCCTCTATCTCCCCCCTTCCTCTCACAATCAATATCACTCTCCCTCCACCCCCTCCTCTCTTCCTCCCTCTCTCTCTCCCCCTCCCTCTCACTATCTCTCCACTCACAATCAGTATCACTCTCTCTCCACCCCATCCTTGTCCAACCCCCCTCTCTTTCTTGATCTCCCCTGTAATGTCCCTTTCCAAATAGAAGCTCTAGAGAGGAGGCTTGATGGTCTAAACCACCCTGCTAGACTATAGCCAGGGCCAAAGAGGGGTAAACAGGGTTACTAGAGGTCATTCCAGTCACAGGCGTTATATTCAGAAAGTGACATTGAGCTAAAAAGGGTTAAAAGTGATTTTAAGTCATTATGAGCTAAAAATAGAAGTCAACAGTGAATTAGGTTTCAACAGTAATTTAGGGTTTTGGAAGTCAACAGTGAATTAGGGTTTCAGCATGATTTAGGGTTTTGGAAAGCTATAAAGGAAGGGTCAATGACCTGATTCATCATTATGCAGATTATGACTTGTCATTGAGGATAAGAGGCAAATCTCAGGAGAGATAGTTCAGTGTATTCCAGGAGGAAGACACCAGTTGGCTGATTTTTGTGTTGAAAGACACACCCTAGTCACTGGGAAGATCATCCAGGTCTTCCATCATTATTCATTGATTCCACAGTGCTCCCATATTCCAGGTATTATCTTTTAGTTTCTTATTTGTATTCCGGCTAAGATCCTTTTGTCTTTTGATCTAGCCAAGTGTTGTTATTTTATTCATTCGCAGTTGCTTATTTGTATTCCAGCTAAGATCATTTGTATTTTGATCTAGTCAAGTATTGTCAGTTTAGTCAGCCGCATTCGGACATTTTGTAATCCACAAAGATATCATAATACAAAATTTGCAGTCCTTTGTCACGTTTATTATTTGTATGATCATTTATATGCTATAAACCTTTGATCCTACACACACATTAGAAGTGTTTCCTAGACTAGCCAAGTCAGGAACATTACAGTGGTATCAGAGCTTTAGTCCTGCCAGCCTGTGACTAAAGACAATGAGTGAAGCAGAAGACCCAGAGGGTCGTGAACACGTAGGTGACAAATATGTCACTTACAACAGGCATCAGGAAAGAAGGCAAAGGCATGATTTCCCCCCTTTTCCTCCTAGCTCAGAGGAAGAGGAAGAGGCACACAGAGAAGCAGAGAGAAGGGCAGAGCGTGAGGCTGAGCATGAGGCAAAGAGGATGCTAGGAGATAGATATGAGCGACCAGAGGGCAGTGGAAAGGTTATCAATGATATGTTAGCTAGTCAATGGACCATGTCTCAGTCCTTGGCATAGGTGGTTGATAGATTGGCTAGAGTGGGCACCCCAGATACACAAGTCCCACATGCAGCACATGGGAAATCAGGAACAGGCAGTACACCCCAGTCACCCTCTTGCACATACACCTCTGGGAGTAGGATTCCCAGACCCTTGTTTTCCAGTTTCCAAAGGGCACCCCCATTAGCAGCACCGCCACCGATAACACAGAGGCCACCCACTCATGCCAATGACATTGTAGAGTATAGGATGGAGTATGCAGCATTGGGTCATGACTTCCATCAGGACATGACCTTAGTCAAGTACCGTGGAATCAGACTCAGGAACCGCCCCAGAGAATCGCAGAGGGGAGGACCACAACAGCAGTAGGGGCATAACCTCAATTTCATCCGAAAAGTTGGGAAAATCACCATCCCTTCTTTCGACGGATCATCCAAATACACCGCCAAAGCTTGGGTACAGAATCTAGACACATATTACAAGATCAACCAGATGACCGAGACAGAGGCCATCAGTTTCACGACCTTACACTTGGAGGGTGAGGCACAAGAGTGGTGGTATCATGAACTGGTGACATTGGGTCAAAGTCACATCACCTCCTATAGGGAGTTTACAGATAGCCTCATGGACAGGTTTGATAGGAAGGATCCCGAGATACACTTCAGGGATCTAGCCCAGTTGAGAAAAACTGGCACAACAGAGGCGTTCATCACAGATTTTTAGTGGGTAGTCATGGCAGTGACAGATATATCAGAGCCCAGGCTTATCATGATATTCACAGAAGGACTCACAGAGCCTTTGATAGGATGGGTGAAGGCATACAGGCCTCCCACTTTGCAAGATGCCATCCTTCGGACTCGAGATCTAACAGACTCAGTGCCAAAGACTAAAAATTTCTCCAAACCATTTGTGCCCCAGAGGGATCGAGACAGGAAGCCATTCCAGATAGAATGGAAGGGCAAGGAGAAGTTGGATGATGAGACTAGGCGAGAGCTTATGAGGAAGAAGATTTGCCTCAGCTGCAAAGATCCTTGGGTCCTAGGCCACAGGTGCATGGGCAAGGGAGAGATTCATTATATTGAGGTAGCAGTAGACAGCGTGGTCAGTGAGGAGGAGGAGCAGGAAAGTGGATCCACTAGTTCAGAGGAGGAGTCAACACCAGCAAAGTAGAATCTTCCTCATAGACCACCGACATCAGCAGGATCCCATCCTCCAGTAGTCCCACAACTACCAGAGCAGGCTAATAGGAGGAAACCAGCAAAGGGAGGAGTCATAGAGACCCTTTCTAGTGTTCCCAGGTATGATACCCTCTATATCAGAGGGATTATTTAGGGGCAATGGGAAATTTCCCTGATAGATGGTGGGGCCACCCACAACTTCATCGACGCTTCACTAGTATCGAGACAGGCACTTCAGACAGAGGAGTTTGAGGGGTTTGATGTTGCAGTAGCAGATGGCCACACAGTGGAGTGTCTATATAGAGTTCCAAACTTAGAGATGAATTTAGGCAACTAGATAGTGAGAGGCACATTTTATGTGGTTGACCTATCAGACACAGATGTGGTGTTAGGAGTTCAGTGGATGATTACCTTGGGAAAAATCACTACCAACTACCAAACCTTCGAAATGGGATTCAAAGATCTGGATGGGAAGAAGGTTGTTCTAAGAGGTATGTCAACAGGAGCACCCAGGATAGTTTCAGCCAAGAGGATGGAGAGGATATTTAGACATGGGGAGGTAGCATCTGCAGCAAAATGCTTGATCACTACTCAGAAGGATTCAGAAGGTCGACAACAATACCACACAGAGATCAAGAATTTATTGGGACAACATCAGCAGGTCTTTGAGGAAATTCCACCAGGGAGACCACCTGACAGGGGGTTTGAGCACACCATTGAGTTGGAGGAGGGGGATAAATCTATGATCACCCCCCCCTATCGTCATCCTAGGAGGTTCAAGGATGAGATAGAGAAGGCAATCAAGGAATTGTTGGCGATGGGACACATCAGACCAAGCAACAACCCATTTGCTTCTTCAGTTGTCTTAGTTCTAAAGAAGGATGGCACCATGAGGATGTGCATTGATTACCAAGCCTTGAACAAGAAAACCATCAAGAACCGGTACCCTATCCCATGCATTGACGAGTTGATGGATGAACTGCATGGGGAAGTTTTCTTCTCAAAAATTGATCTATGCTCTAGATATCATCAGATCAGCATCTGAGAGCAAGACATAGAGAAGATGACATTCCAATGTCATTTTGGACACTTCGAGTTCCTGGTTATGCCATTTGGGCTAACCAATGCACCCACTACATTCCAGTCTTGCATGAACCATATATTCAGGGATCAGTTAAGGAAATCAGTCTTGGTTTTCTTCGACAACATCTTGATCTATAGTCGGTCATGGCAAGAGCATATGAGACACCTGGATGAGGTATTCAGCATCATGGAGGCACATTCATTATATGCCAAAGAGTCCAAATCTGAGTTCGGTATGACAGAGCTGCTTTACTTAGGCCACATCATCAGTGCATAGGATGTACAGGTGCACCAAGAGAAGATCAGGGCCATTCTGGATTGGTCGACGCCCAAGAACGTGACAGAATTGAGGAGCTTCTTCGGGCTGTGCAGCTATTATAGGCGGTTCATCTCGGGTTTTTCTCATCTTGGAGCACCATTGACAGATCTGACCAAGCATGGCGCCTTCCTATGGACTGATAAATCACAGGAAGCCTTTGATCACATGAAGGAATTCATGGGCACTTATCGAGTGTTGGCACTACCAGACTTCACCTTGCCATTTGTACTAGAGTGTGACACATTCGTCGAAGGGATCAGTGCAGTCTTGATGTAGGGAGGACACCCCATTGCATTTGAGAGCTAGAATCTTAGTCAACCTGACAGGTTGTACTCCATTTATGACAATGAAATGTTGGCAATCATGCATGCCTTGACCAAGTTCAGACAATATTTGGTGGGCAGCAAATTCGTGGTCAAGACCGATCACAACAATTTGAAGTATTTCCTTGAGCAGAAGGACCTCAGTGAGCGCCAACAGAAATGGATAACGATGGTATAGGCATTCGACTTTGACATAGAGTATGTCAAGGGGAAGAATAACATTGTGGCCTATGCACTATCGAGGAGACCTTGTAATGATCCCAAGCCATTATGCAAGGATCATCACTGTTTTGGTGTCTTTTTAAAACTTTTTCCTGGTTGTGGTATTTCGTCAAACACTTTGTTGATCTACTTTTTAGATGTGTTTATATGTGTGTATGCAGCAAATAATAGAAAGAGATGACCATGGAACATACCTCAACCATATGCAATAAGATAGACAAGCCAAATAATCTCAATTCTTCTTTATTCATAAAATAGAGAAACCTACTACAATGAAGATGTCGATCCGGAATGCTCAACAGATGGCCAAGAAGATAGACAATAGATAAGATATGCTACACAATTCTCCCGCTAATACAAAATATGCCTCCAAAGGATGAATAAGAAATGAATATCAATACCAGCAAATATGAATGCCAAACTCTCCAGCTGAAGAATGCCACACTCCAATAGAAGGCTGAAACCCTCAATAACTCGGCCCTACTGCCAAAAGTGTCCAATCACCGTAATAAATATGCCAATCGATAGATCGGGTGATGGTAAGAACAACCCAGGTGACCGAATCTCCAATATCCCTCTCAATCTCTGTAGATCTGAAATCCCCCACTGAATGGTGTGCCCCACTAGATGACTGAAGCCCTAGATAATTCGGCCCTGCTGAAGGAGGCCTACAAATGATCTGAAACTCTCCACAATGATAGATCGGGACGCTGCAATGAGAACCCAAGTGCTCAAATCCTCAAATACCTGCTAGATCCTTAGATCTAGCTACCCTCCAAATAATGGTGCTCCCTCCCCTTGGGAAAATGTCCCACTCTCAATACAAATCAATCCTCCACTGAAAGACTCCGGAAAACCACCAAGAATGATGCCAAGACACCTGCAAAGGAAACCCAATACGTGGAATTCCCAGAATCCCTTCTCCTCAGCTAGAACGAATCCCTCCTCAATGAATGGTGCGCCCCCCTTGTTGGAAACCCCCAACTGGTGCACCCTCTCTCTATCTGCACAAGCAACTGATGTAGAATCCTCCTGCAACTGAGTAGATCTATAACTAGAATGGTGTGGGAGAGTATTGCATCTCTGAGACCAAGCTTGGGACAAGATTGGTGGAATCTTTCACCACTGAATCGTCCTCTAGGGTTTGTTATGTCAAAACCCTCAAAACCCCCAATATTGGGCTCACTAGCTAGAAGCCAGAAATCAAAACAATATCATACATGAATGCATGAGAAGAGGCCCTTGCCTTTCCTTTATACTTTTTGGCTCACCTTGTCCCTCCAAAGTGACTTTAATTTTATTAATATTTAATTAATTAATTAAATCACTTTAATTAATTAATTAACCTTTTTACCTTTGAAAAGCTCCTTATCTCTCCTTGTGGCTTCGTTGGCCACTGAATGTCACTTCTAGCCATCCCATCCTGTATTGTTTCTCCTCCCGATTCCAATGAGATATTACACTGAGAGGTTCCTCCAAGTAATGTGCCCAAAATGACCTCTTCAGTGAATTCCATTGACTTATAGCTCAAAATAGTCAAAATCATGGAAATCGTTGGAATGCAACGAAACCAAAGCCAACCTGTGAAAAATGGCTCATAATGATGGAATATGATCATCAATGCAAGCTGGACCCCACAATGCCTCTCAAATACCCCTGTACTAGCTCTAGCACCCATCTGGCTACTCTGGTCATCATAAATCTTTGCCCTGTGATGATGTCCCAAAGTGGGGACATTACAGACCTACGACATGTTCTTTGATGGAGATTTCAGCAGATTGGAAATCCCACTTGTTAGTGGAATATTCCAAGAACAAGTTCTCTTGTGAGGTGATGGATGGGAAGATACAGGATGACTGGTATAGGGTCATTGACGATGTCATATTTTACAAGGATATAGTCTACTTGGTGCCAGATTTAGGGCTTAAGAAAAATATCCTCACCGCAGTTCATGATTCACCTCTAGCAGACCATCAGGGGTTTTTCAAAACCTATAGACAGATCAGAGAGAGATTCTCATGGAAGGGCCTCAAACAAGACGTTATGAGACACATCAGTGAGTGTGTGACTTGCGAGTAGAACAAGTCATAGCATGCTCTTCCAATAGAGCTACTTCAACCACTCCCAATTCCAGAGAAGAAATGGGAGACTATATCTATGGACTTCATCATGGGTCTACCCAAGGTCTAGTGTAAGGAATGTATCTATGTAGTGGTCGACAGATTGACCAAGTTTGCTCACTTCTACGCCATACCGACAAAGTACAACGTAGTTCAGGTAGCCGATCTTTTCTTCAAGGAGGTCTTCAAACTTCATGCGTGGCCGAAGAACATCGTCAATGAAAGGGACAGTCGATTCATAGGGACATTTTGGAGAGAGTTATTTCGGTTGGTGGGGACAGAGTTAACACCTAGAACCATCTATCACCCTCAAACAGATGGGCAGACCGAGATTGTCAACAAGTGGGTTGAAGGGTATTTGAGGAACTATGTAGGAGGACAACAGAGAACGTGGGAAAAGTGGTTACATTTAGGAGAAGATTGCTACAACACCACCTTCCACATGTCCATTGGTATGACACCCTTCCGACCATTGTATAGATATGATGCTCCCACTTTGGTAGACTTGGTCTTCGGGGAGAGAAGATCTCCCAAATCCAAGGATTGGATCATAGAGAGTTAGGAGATTCTCAAGTTGTTGAAAGAGAACCTGCAGACGACGCAAAACCGACAGAAGATAAGTGCGGACAGGCACAGGATATAGTGCAGCTTTGAGGTTGGAGATTTGGTTTTCTTGAGACTCCAAACCTATAGACAGTCATCTCTGAAGAAGAGTGGGGCCGAGAAGCTCAAGCCCAAATTTTATGGTCCTTACAGGATCATGCACCGAGTAGGCGAGGTTGCTTATGAGCTAGAGCTTCCAGAGCGGAGCAAGATTCATAACGTGTCCCATGTGTCTTGCCTCAAAAAGGCAGTGGGACAATTCATTAGCACATCAGAAGAGCTTCCCCTGTTGGATGAGGAGGGACAGTTGGAGTTAGTTCCAGAGGAGGTTTTGGAGTTTCAGGAGCGGAAACTGAGGAGCAGGGTCATCAGAGAGTGTTTGATCAGATGGAGAGGGATTCCATTAGAGGACACTACTTGGGAGAGCAAGCAGGTGTTGCAACACCCTGGACTAGTATTGCTTGAGGACAAGCAATTTCGAGAAGGGAGGAATGTAATGTCCCTTTCCAAATAGGAGCTCTAGAGAGGAGGCTTAATGGTCTAAACTTCCCCATTAGACTATAGCCAGTGCCAAAGAAAGGTAAACAGGGTTACTCGAGGTCACTCCAGTCACAAGTGTTATATTCGGAAAGTGACATTGAGCTAAAAAGGGTTAAAAGTTCTTTTAAGTCATTATGAGCTAAAAATAGAAGTCAACAGTGAATTAGGTTTCAGCAGTGATTTAGGGTTTTGGAAGTCAACAATGAATTAGGGTTTCAGTATGATTTAGGGTTTTGGAAAGATATAAAGGAAGGGTCAGCGACCTAATTTATCATTATGCAGATTATAACTTGTCATTTAGGAGAAGAGGCGCATCTCAGGAGAGATAGTTCAGTGTATTCCAGGAGGAAGACAGCAGCTGGCTGATTTTGGTGTTGAAAGACACACCCTAGTCATTGGGAAGATCATCCAGGTATTTCATCATTATTCATTGATTCCACAGTGCTCCCATATTTCGAGTATTATCTTTTAGTTGCTTATTTGTATTCCGGCTAAGATCATTTTTTCTTTTGATCTAGCCGAGTGTTGTTATTTTATTCAGCCACAATTGCTTATTTGTATTCTGGCTAAGATCCTTTGTCTATTGATCTAGTCGAGTATTGAAAGTTTATTCAGCTGCATTTGACCATTTTGTAATCCACAAAGATATCATAATACAAAATTTGTAGTCCTTTGTCGCGTTTATTATTTGTATGATCATTTATATGCTATAAACCTTTGATCCTACACACACATTAGCAGTGCTTCCTAGACTAGCCAAGTCAGGAACATTACATCCCCCCCCCCTCTCACACTCACACATTCTCTCTCTACCCCCCTCCTCCCTCTATCTCTCTCCCTCCATCCCACTATCTCTTCTCTCTTTCTCTCCTACATCTACCAGCTCTTTCTCTCTCTCCTTTACCCTCCCCCCATTTCTCTCTTTATATCTCTCTACCCTCCCTTCCCTCTACTTCTCCCCTTCCTCTCAAAATTAGTCTCAATCTCTCTCCACCCCCTCCTCCATCCCTTTCTCTCTCGCCCTACCTCTCACTATATATCCTCTCTCTCTCTCTCTCTCATACATCTACCCCTCCACACTTTCTCTCCCCCCTGTTGAGGAAAAGATATGAAATAATCTTACTCAAGCATTTTCAGACTCTGCTTGGCTAGAGAAAAGTAAACGGGAATATCACCCTATTTTTATAGCCAACAAAAATAACATCCTAACTCACAAGTATTAATTACGATTGCTTAGGATAGTCTTTTATCAACAAAAAAACTTGTTGGAAATTTAATTTTTATGCAATTTTCTGAACATATCAATTGCTGAAATAAATGTAAAGACAGAAGTAAAGTCACCAAGATGATAATCAAGACAGATGAGACATAAACAAATCCTTTATTTCATTCAAATTCACCAAAGATTCATTTTCTTTACAAAATATCATACATAAATTTTGGACCATAGTCAAACTTAGAAATCCTTGATGGAACATACAAAAGGACCTCTAACAGAAAACCAAAACTAAACTCTAAAAGTTGTATCATCTTTCCACAGACTGCTGCCCACTTGCTTCTACACAATAGCCTTTGTCATTCATGAAAATTAATTCACAAACAGAACGGTCTACACAGACTATCAAAGATAGATCAACACCTCTGAAAAACAAGTGTCTGAATGATGTGATTAAACCCTGAATATTGTTGTCTACAACAAGACCCTATTATCATAAAAGAGATTTAGGCTTGTGATGAATAATGAATGAATGAAAACTGAACTATATCAACATAAACTCAAAGAGAAACCCTTAGTATGCTTATGCGTCTATCCTCCTCTTGTTCCTCCCTTTCCTATTGCTTTTAACAAATTAGAATTTGTTGAAGTAGTTGAACCAACTCTTTAGTTAAGTTAATTAAAAGACTCAAATAACCTTAGTTAGGGGAAATAGTAATACTTATAATAAGGGCCATGAATAAATAATAACTAGTAGGTGGGACCCCTTGTGACTCCCTTTAGTTCATAATGATCATAAAAATTATAACATAACCATTAGTTAACTAAAACACACCTCCTTGTGTCTCCCATCAACATATTCACTTTTGGCAAATTTAGCTCATGATATTTGAATTATTTTCAAAGAAAACATTACTCATATATCCACAATAAAACATATTTTCCAGACATTCATGAAGTCAATTGTGACCAATAATGAATAAAATAAAACTCAAAGCCATATTTTCCAGTTATGAGGCCATCTTTCCTTTGTTGATGCTATCGTCTTTTAGTCCTTCTCTTTGACAGAAGCGTAATAAGCCTCTGTCCTTAGCCTTTTATTTGAATAGCTCATCCCTACATGTGTTATTGATTAGAAAATGATCTTTTAATTAACCATGCATGACAACTCTTTTAAAATATGAAATGGATTTTGGCTCAACAATATATCATATTCATGCAATCTAATCCATACAAATTGTTTTACTATTTATCAATGAGAAGGGGGTGAAAATGGTTATGGGATATGCGAGGGTTTTGTATTGAGCGAAACATGATACAATGAGGGGGAAAATGGTTACTGCTAAATGACAACAGCAATCAACTGTAAAGAAAACCAATAAAACATCATTGTAATCCACGCAAGACACTGCCACTTTCAACTACTTTGACACCGAAATCCTCTTGATTGTAATCAATCTCAGAAAAGGGCATGAAAAAATGAAAATGGGAAGGTGATGGGAGTTTTAATTAGCGGAAAATGAAATAATGGAAGGGAAGAAGAACGATTACTATTCATGAAATTAACTAAGTGATCCATAAATCATTTTGCGAAAAGAGATGCACAGACCAACAATCATCGTGACCAAATGACAATTACTATGCATTTATGTAAGGTAGCTAGAGAGGTAGTGGGGGGGCCCAGAGGGCCCATAGTGATAATAGTGGAGGTCATTCAATGTAAGGTGGACTAGGTCCACTATATTATTAAATAAGGCCCACTATGGTAGTTAGATATAATAAATGTA
>ML790740.1:56071-70289 GCA_009831015.1 Picea engelmannii | reverse complement strand
ATATAAAGGGGTTCAAGCAATGTAATGAGACATGAAGAGAAGTATTGTATTGTGGAGCGGTAGCTCAATAGGAGGATGCCCCCTCGAAGAGGCAAGTGAACAGAAGAGGATCCCTTCCCTAATAGGATCCATTGTATGGTGTTGCCCTACCTCAAGGGTTTGATAGTAATAAAGAAGATTTTGCATTTAAATGCATTTAAATACATTTAAATACATTTACAGAATGAATACATTTAAATATGTTCTTTTCCATTGATATTTAAAATAGATTGAGAATTATAAAATGGTAGAATAATAATCCAAGGCACATTCGTAGTAAACAAATTATAAATTTCTCATAAAACCCACATCTTAGGTCAAGAAAGAAAAGTTCATTGTATTTCTTCAATAAAGTCTCATTCCTATACATTTTCCACTTGTTTTTTTATGTATCTTAATAGTGATATGTATCTTTTCATTTATTTTTAATTTATCTTCCTTTGCATTTTCACTTAATTTCCATATGCATATGGTGATATCCACATCAATGATGTTATCATCTTCTTCTTCTTCAATTTGAAAACATAAAACATAATTTCATTTATCATTTGATTCTATCCCACACAAGTAACAATAATTGCATATACTTGTGACAATGATCGACGAAGTCTTGCGAGGACTCCTCATGCATGGAAGTGGATTGGGAAAAGGTTGTGTTTTTTTGGTTCAGGATCTATAATTAAAAATCACTCTAGATGGTGTGAAGGGATGTCATAAATATAATAATTAATAAATATGTCATTTTAACCAAAAATATTAAATTACAAATGGATCTGTATCTAAAGTATCTCACCAATAGTTACCTCCACTCCCATCCCTACAGCCTCCCTCCCAAGGATGAGGATATGCATGCATGTGTGTACATATTCTCACCTCCCACTATCGATGATCATGAAGGTGGGTATATGAATGCATGTTTGTGCATATTCTCATCCACATTCTCCACCCTGAAAGGATTGAATATATGCATGCATGTGTGTGCATATCCTTATCCTCACAATTCACCCTTGCAGGGGCGAGGATATGTATATCACCCATGGGACGATTGGAAATAGGGAGTGAGGATATGCATGTTTGTTTAAGGATTTAACCAAACATCCTATATTACAAATGGATATATATCACAAGTATCTATACAATAGTTAGGGTTTACAATTTAAACTAGTCAACAAAAAATCAATGTTAAGGGAAAAAAAAGATGTTTTAAGATGTATTTCATGAACTTGTTGTACAATATGTGATTTAAAAGATCAATAATATTGTTCTAGGATTTCAAATAACATTATGTTATGGAAGGCACATATAGACACTTTTCACAACACTTGAAATGAAATGAAAATATCAAATCTATGAATCTGTGACTTGATTGCTTATGTAGACATATGCATATTTTATATGAAGGAAAAAGGTGAGATTAAACTCACCTTGATATTTGGAAAATCAATTAGGATTTGAGAATAAAATAAAGAAAGTGACTTTTAATTAGAAATTTTATTTAAATAGGAAAAAACAATTTCATATGCATCCACTCAATTAGAGGAAAGAAAAAGGATTAGGGGGACATCTAAGAGTAGAAATAGGAAATAAAGTAAAATAAATCAATAAAAAATAGTTTTGTTGTGTGGAAACATGCCCACTCTCTCATTTATTTATAGTGTATCAGATCCAACAAAGACATGAATCTCTCATGAGAGGGGGGATTGTGATCATGAAACTATTTATGCATTTATATTTCTCAATGTAGGATTAATGTAGATGAGAGTGGATTTTTTCTTTAGATGATTGTTATGATTGTGGTGGTGTGTGAATTATAGTTAGTCTATGTGAGTTAATGGAAAATCCATTATTGGATCTTTTATCCTAACATGGATACATTTCATGCATATATTTGGGTTCTACGGTGCGAGGTCATGCCCTCTTTTGATTAATTGCCTTAAGATTGTTAATATTGTTGTTGTGAAATCCATGGAGAGTGGATGTAGTTTTAAATTGCCAACTGTGAAGCAAGTTGATGACTATGTCAATAATTCAAAAGAATCTATTTCTCATGGTGATTAGGAATGCCATCTAGTGGTGGAGAAAATATTTTTTATAAACTTTAGGCTTGGTTCAACCATAATTTATGTCTCCTCCATGTGTAAAGAGTTGAATAAAAAAACAATATGTTTTGTTGGCATGTTTTTATAGGAAGAGTGTGCTTGTCATTGATGGCAAGAAAAACAATGATGATGGAAAATAGGAAAAGCATAAGCTCAGGAGGAGAAGCGAATAGTATGCAGAGATCAATTCTTGGAAGGAAAAGCATAAGCTCAGGGTGAGAAGCCTCAGCAGTCGTCTGATCAAGAAACTGATTGTGTTGATTGTCTAATATTACAGGCGTTAGTCATATGAGTGGCCATGGGCTTGAGGACCGTTGGAGGATCATGACCGTCAGATCTGCAAGCCAGATCAACGACAAGGATGAATTGGAGAGAGAGAAAGAATAATTAAACAACTCGCTAGTTCTAATCCCGCAATTGGTCTAGATCGTCAGATCTCATAAACAAAAATATCGACGATTTTGGTTGATCTAAAAAATGATTAGATTAAGTCAGATTAATTCATGACCGTCGGATGCGCAATTGCCAGATCAATGGCAGGGATAGATTGAAAAGATCGAAAGGAGAATTAAAAATCGTGCTATTTCCAATCCTGCAATTAGTCAGTACCATCAGATCTTATAGCCTCGAAGATCAACGATTGTGGTTGACTCACCAACAACGAAAAACTTCAAATTGCAGAGTTTTGGTGACGAGTTAAATCACTCGCAAGTTTTGGTTCTGAAACCATCCTTGATCGTTGATCTGCTTCGAGTGTCTTCAAGACCGTTGGATCACTTTTAAGTGGAAGGATAGGATAGGCTAGAAGAGAAACACCGAAGATAGATCAATCCATCGATCTAAGAACATGATCGATGAACAAAATTTGGTTCATGTAAAAAGTTGCGAGGAGGTTATTGTTTGGGAAATCTCACTTTGGAAGAATTGGCAACTTGAAAGTCGAATTGCCAGAAGCCCGAAATCCAAAATGAATAAGGACCATCGGATCTGGAGAAAATGCGATGACTGTTAGATCAGGGAGAGCCACATCAGCAGACCACGTCTACAAGGACATCTGGTAGACCACGTCAGAAAGAACAAATGGAGCCATCATAGAATGACAAGTGTTAAGTTGAATCCACACTTCAGGTACGTGCAAATCATGAATCTGAGTGACACGTGGAAACTACTCGACTCGTGACATGTCAACAAGTGATGTAAGCAAGCTATGTCACTCTGGGAGATTTACTTCAGGATTTTCATCACCAACAAATGTCAAAAGTCCCAAAGTCCCGAAGGACAAAGGTCCGAAGTCACTCTCAACCGTTGATCTAAGGTACATTTCAGTAGTTAGGAAAACTGTTAGATCTTGGAGAAGTACATATCTGATCCATTGGATCTGAGTGTTGAGTATCAATGATCGTTGGATCCAGAGATAAAATCATGAAGGTTAATCCTTTGGATGAGTGCAGGAGAGAGGACTTGTCAAAGTCCCAAAGTCCCGAAGTATGCAGGGACCATCCATCGGAAAGAATGATAGGTGGTGCATGATCCACAACTCTAGAGAGAATTACTTCATGATTTTGTGGTTGGGAAGGAAACCAGATCGCTCAAGACCCAAGGGCCGAAGAAGATCTCGATCGTCGATTGCCAGAAGAATGCGTGGAATAAATCTATGCAGTTCAGGAAAAACAATCCAGGAGAAAGTGAAGGAAGCAAATTTGAGTTTTGAAATCCCCAAAACCTGAAGAGCCGAACGAGATGAGGACCATCGATCTGTAGGAGGACACACACCAATAGATCATGTGATCCAGTTGGAACACTCTGGGAAAACGCGAGCAAGGAAAGTTGAGATTTCCAAACCCTGAATAACCGAAGGGATTGTGACTTTTGATTTGAGAAGAAAACGTGTTGATAGATTGTGAATTCTAGATGGAAGCACCATGGAGAAAGAAGAGTTTAGGAATCGATAATTTTGAAGCCCAAAAGGCAAAATCGATCGTGTCCATCGGTTTGGAGGGCCACACGTCACTTGGTCGTTAAGACTTAGGAGGGTGTGGATCTGGAGAAGAGGAAGGAAAGACGATAGATCAGATCCGTTGATCAAAGGAATATGTCAGAGACTGCGAGATCGACGATCATGCCTGATTGCGAGACCAAAAACTGCTTAGAATTTATTTTTCTGAAGGCGGGTCGCAGTCGAAACCATGGTTTTGGAGAAATGACATGTGGAGGTTCAAGGTAAATTGTGGGGAGAAAACTAGTTTGATCTCAAACCACCTTTGGCCATGCCTGCATTCACATGGTCACGTGATAGTATCGCCCAAGGTCACATCAGCAGAAGATAGGGGAAGGAGCTAGCACTGCTAGGCTCCACATCGAAGGCTACGCATTGAAAATTCAAAAAGCCTCTACGTGTATAATCCAATGATGTTGATCAAACCAAATTTGATCGAAGGGTTGTCGTTTCACTTCGTGGTTTCTTGATCAGTTATGATTCAGTTACACTAACTGAATCATTGTTCTGGGGCATTGGAATCATGGCTCTTGAGAATTCTGAGATTCCCGATATGGACGTTGGAGATTTGGAGTGTAATAGATGATGAGAGAAGGAATAAAATAAACATGTCGTGACAGAGGCAGGTTGTTGTTTCTTAGTAAAACAAGTCAAACTGTATGTGATTAAGAAAACAATAGGAACAGAGTGTGAAATATGCAGAGATGAAGAACATAAGCTAGACAAAGTAGAAATGGTGAAAACAACAGACTATACGAAAACTTAAGTGAAAGAAGATGCGAGCAGGAACACACTGATGCAGGCATAGCAGAGCAGTGTAGTTGAATAGTGATGAGAATGGTAAGCCATTGATAAATACTGCATCACTATAATAAATTTTAGAAAGAAAAGATTTATATATCACAGTGGTAGGGTGGTTCTAGGGAGGATTGTTGTCCTTAGAGTTTCAAGTGGGTTCTTGAACAAAAGGAGTCATAGATTCCATCTATTTGCATCCAAAAAAACCAGGGTGGTAGGGTGGTGAAAGGGAGAACTATTATTCTTTGTTGTACATGTTGGTGCCTTTGTGACTAGAAGTTGGTGCTTCCATCCAGTTGGTGCCGAAACACTCAGGGAGTTGGTGCTTCATTCTAGTGGTGCTAGAGAAACTAGTGAGTTGGTGCTCTCAACAAGTTGCACCTTGTAAAACAGAGGTCGTAGCCTCACATTGAGTTGGTTCTCAAAGATAGATGATGTACAAAACATAAAAAGACTGACTATCGTTCAAAGAAGAAGAGGTTTTCTCCCTTTATGGGTTTCCTCAGGAATATCTGTTTATGTATACTTCATGTGTGTGATTGATGTTGAATACTCTATTGCTTACTTCCCTCAATTACTTTGATCATCATTGAGTGTTATGTAATGAGTTTAAAATGGGCATAATTGTTTAAGCATAGTAACAACTAATTCACCCCCCCTCTCAGTTGTCTAACAATTGGTATCAGAGCGGGTTCCTTTTATCTAAGGGTATATCCTAGAGATTAAACATGACTATCCATGAAGGAAATTCAACCAATAAGGCCCCCATGTTCAATGGAATAAACTTTGCCTTCTAGAAAGTTAGGATGAGAACCTACATAATGGCTTTAGCTGTAGATGTTTGGGATGTGGTAGAGACTGGTTATGTGAATCCAATTGTACTAGCTTCTAAGGATGACAAGCTAGAATTCAGCTTCAACACTAAGGCTATGAATGTTATTCTGAGTGGGCTTACAGAACCAGAATTTGTAAAAATTATGCACTTAGAATCTGCTAAAGAAATGTGGGACAAACTCATTAGCAATTATGAAGGTAATGAGAAGGTAAAGGGTGCCAAGATTCAAACCTACAGATTACAGTTTGAACAACTAAAGATGAAAGAGGATGAAATTGTTAGGAAGTACTTTCTAAGAGTTGAAGAACTAGTAAATGCAATGAAAGGACTTGGTGAAAAAATTGAGGAAGTCTCTTTAGTCCAGAAAATTTTGAGATCTCTGGGAGATAGGTTCAACCCAAAGGTCTCTGCTATAGAAGAACTTAATGATCTAAAATCTCTTCTTATTGACCAACTCCTAGGAAATCTGACTGCTTATGAGATGAGGATAGGTAAAGATAAACCCACCTCTAAAGAAGAATGATTTAAAGAAGATAAGAATGAGGATTCTAAGCCTGATGAAATTGAAGCAAAATTTGTGAGAAGACTAAAGAAAGGATCAGGCAAGTACCAAGGCAAGTTGCCCTTAAAATTTTTTAATTGTGGAAAGATAGGTCACTTTGCATCTAAGTGTCCACACAAGAAGAAGGACCAGAACTCTGAAGGTGAAGAGAAGTACAAATCCAAGAGATTTGGTAAAAAGAAAAGTTTATGTGTAAACAATGATGACTCTTCATGAGACACAAATAGTGACTCTTCTTGTGAAGATAAGGTTAATGAATTTATGATTATGTCCAAAGAGGATTATGATAATAAAAGCACAGGAAGTGATGTTAATGATGAATAATTTGTGGTTGACTTGGAAGGAGAACTGATCAGTGCCCTAGAAGAAATTGCTAGAATCGGATTTAAGAAGAAAAAGTAAAAACAATTGTTGATACAGTTCGAGAAAGATAATAAAAAAGTTGATGAAGAATTTTCTCTTCTAAAAGTGGAATTAGAAGAAGAAAAGAAAATATAGGACATGATGAAACAATAGTTATCAGAGAAGAAGGAAATATGTGAAGCCTTGGAAGAAGAGGTAGTAAAAACCAAAAAAGAGATGGAGAATTTTAAAGCATTGTAACTCCAAAATATGCCAAGCATTATAGCCTCAACAGAACTAAACGAAATTCTGAGCAAACAGAGATCTCCTTTGTTGAAGACTAGGTTAGGTTATGTAAGTAGTTCAAGCAACAAACAACCAGAAACCAAAGAGCCAGTAAAGATGATCAAGTTTCAAGTCAGCAGACAATCAAACCACGTGAGTACTCTGCCACCAAAAGATAATAAAGACAAGATGATCATTGATAAAAAAACAAAGATATCATAAGATGGAGAAACAAATGCCAAAAATAAGGCCATCCTTCAGGTACCAAAATTTCTTCCATGGTTACTTTTTTTACTGCTCTAATTTTGGCCATAAGATTGCAAATTGTCAAATTAAGTTTAGATACATGCAACTGAGGAGATCACGAAATAAACAATCTTTGCAACATAGAACTAAACATACAATGAGTAGAAAAAGTTGCGCCAATCACTTTGACCTATTGAACAATGAGATTGAATGCTATAACTTTCATAACTTCAGCCACAAAGCTACAAACTGCCATCTGAAGAATTACAAAGCAGATCCAAGGATAAAACCCTTAGCTAGAAATGCTAGCACATGGAAAAAGAAAGATAGTGAAAAATGTGGTCTAGTACTTTCAGCTCAACAACAAAAGGACCCCTAGTATATAGACAATGAATGTTCCAAGCACATGACTGGAGACAAGGATAAGTTTCTGTCTATAAGTAAAAGTAAAACAAAAAATGTGACCTTTGGAAATGATGAACCAGGTAAAATCAAGGGTAAAGGGATGGTGAGTTTGAGTAATGGGAAAGGAAAAGCCTAATATGTTCTACTTGTAGATGGGTTGAAACATAATTTTCTCAGTGTAAGTCAAATGTGTGACAGATGGTGTGAAGTGGTGTTCACTTCCAAAGATTGTAAGATAAATTTTGTAAAGTCAGGATAAGTGGTGGCTAAAGACATAAGGAAATATAATAATGTATATGTGTTGAAAGAAGATAGAGAAGAGTGTCATCTAAGAAAACATGATGAAACATGGTTATGGCATAGGAGACTTGAACATATAAACTATGACCACTTAATCAAGCTCAAAAATATTGAGGCAGTAAAAGATCTTCCAAGAATATCAAAGCCACAAGATTTTGTGTGTAAACCCTACCAAGTAGGAAAGCTAACCAGGACACAATTTAAATCCAAGAGCTCTACTTCAACAGAAAAACCACTCCAATTAGTTCATATGTATTTATGCGGACCATCAAGACAGGAAGGCACAGGGAAGGAAAACTACTTCATGCTGATCATTGATGATTACTCCAGTCACTTGAGTTTCTTTTCTCAAAGAAAAAGTTGAAAATTTTGAGAAATTTAAAATATTTAAGGCTTTAACTGAGAATCAAACAAGCAATAGGTTAAATGAAGTAAGATCAGACAGAGGAGGATAATTTATGTCAACTGATTTCAAGGAATTATGTGATAAACATGGGATCAAGAGAGAATACACAATCCTAGGAACTCCACAGTAAAATGGAGTATTTGAGAGGCAAAACAGAACAGTTCAGGAAATGGCCAGGTCAATGATGAATGAGAAGAATATTGGTCAAACCTACTGGGTAGAAGAAATACACACAACAATCCATATTCTTAATAAATCCCACCTCAGACCACACAGTGACAAGACACCTTATGAAATATGGTATGGAATACCTTCTTCAATCAAACACTTCAAAGTATTTGGGAGTAAGTGCTACATAAAGAATAATAATGAAAACCTTGAAAAATATGATGACAGGGATGATGAAGGCATCTTCTTAGGATATGCTACCAATAGTAAAGGATATGGATGCTTTAATAAAAGATTGTCTAAATTAGTTGATTGCATTGAATTAAAGGTTGATGAAGGAGTTCTAGTAAGAGAGGTGAGCAATATTGAGTCAGTTACAGAGGACGCGGCTAATGCTGAAGATGAACAGGTCCAAGAATCAGAAAAAGAAGACTCTGAGTCAGATAAAGATACAAATACTCAGGAAGACTCAAATCAACAGACAACATCAAATCCTTCCTCCATAATTAATCAAAAGAATCATCCTGCAAGTCAGATAATTGGTGAGAAAGACAAAGGTGTACAAACTAGGAGAAGGATAATCAAAGACACCGAGAAATCACATATAGCCTTCATATCCATGGTGGAACCCAAGAGCTTTAATGAATCCAAAGAAGATGATCATTGGGTTAAATCCATGAATGATGAACTTGAACATATTGAGAAAAATAATACTTGGGAGATGGTTCTTAGCCCTGAAGGTAAAAATGTCATAGGTTCCAAATGGGTCTTTAAGAATAAATTGAATGAACAAGGAAAAATTGTTAAGAATAAAGCAAGATTGGTCTATAAGGGGTATGCACAAGTTGAAGGATAGGATTTTGATGAAACCTTTTCACCAATGGAAATATTGGAAGCCATTAGAATATTTCTTGCCTATGCATGTCATAAGAACTTTAAAGTATATCAAATGGATGTTAAGTCAACATTTCTTAATGAAGATCTAGAAGAAGAAGTATATGTGGAGAAACTTGAAGGATTTTCACTGACAAATAATCTTGACTATGTCTATAAGTTGAAAAATGAATTGTATGGACTGAAACAGGCACCACATGCCTGGTATTATAGACTAGGAAAATTTCTGCAGGACAAAGGGTTCAAGAAAGGTATTGTTGACAGTAATCTGTGCATTAAGTCTGAAGGTGATGATTTATTAGTTGTTTTGGTTTATCTAGATGACATTATTTTTGGATGCACTAATGACCCTTTTGTTTAGTGGTTTTCTAATTCAATGCAGACTGAGTTTGAGATGTCCTTGATAGGAGAACTGTCATATTTTCTTGGTTTACAAATCAATCGGAGTTCTGCAGGGCTATTTATCTCTCAAGAAAAGTATTTGAAGTAGATGTTGAAGAAGTTTTAGATGGAATATTCCTCTCCTGTTAGTACACCTATGGTGGTTGGTTGTAAGATCAGTATAGATGATATTTCACTTGATGTTGATCAAAGAACATATCGATCAATGATAGGAAGTCTTTTGTACATCACAACATCCTATCCTGATATAATGCAAGTTGTTGGAATGGTAGGTCGTTTTCAGTCTACTCCTAAACAAAGTCATTGAGCAGTTGTCAAAAGGATATTCAAATATTTGAAGGGTACAATGACTTATGGTCTCTGGTATCCTAAAAATCAGAATTTTCAATTAACTGCATATTCAGATGTTGATTGGACAAATTGTCCGGATGAGAGAAAGAGCACCAGTGGAGGTGTATTCTTCTTAGGTGATTCATTAGTAGCATGTCTTAGTAAGAAGCATGGATCTATTTCATTATCAACTACAGAGGCAGAGTACATTTCTGTTGCTACTTGCTGCACTTAGATCTTATGGATGATACAAACTCTTGCATATTTGAAGCTAACTTATACTGATCTCATTCCACTTCATTGTGATAACACCAGTTCCATTAGTGTCTCGAAGAATCATGTTCTCCATTCAAAGATGAAGCATATACCAATAAAGTATCATTTTTTCAAAGAGCAGGTTACAAACAGAGTTGTTCAGCTGAATTATATTCCTTCCATAGAACAAATTGTAGACATCTTTACTAAACCCCTAGCCAAGACACCATTTGAATATCTCTGTCAGAAGCTGGGTGTCATTCCTTCTCTCACCTAAGAGAGTCCATCCTGTCAGGGGGATTATGTGTTGTTTGAATATCTGATACCTCCAAAAAAGTACTGCAACAGCTCAGGGGGAGCATGTTTTCTTTGACAATGATGTCAAAGGGGGAGAAAAGGTGTGGTATGGATGCTACAATTGGAGGTATAAGCATAATAGTGCAGAATTTCAGGGTTTCCATCAATGCCAAAGGGGAATATTGTTGGAATGTTTTTATAGGAAGAGTGTGATTTTCATTAATGGAAAGAACAATAGCGACAATGGAAAACAGGAAAAGCAGAAGCTCAGAAGCAGAAGTGAACAATATGCAGAGATAAAATCTCGGAAGGAAAAGCATAAGCTCAGGGTGAGAAGCCTCAGCAATCGTCTCATCAAGAAATTGACCATGTTGATTGTATAATATTATGGATGTCGGTCATATGAGTGACCATGGGATTGAGGACCATTCGAGGATAGTGACCGTCAGATCTGCAAGCCAGATCAACGACGGGGATGAATTGCGGAGAGCAAAAGAAGAATTAAACAACTCGCTAGTTCTAATCCCGTAATTGCTCTAGATCGTCAAATCTCAAAAACCCAAATATTGATCATTGTGGTTGATCTAACAAATGATCAGATTAAGTTGAATTAATTCCTGACCGTCGGATGCATAATCGCTAGATCAACGGTAGGGATATATTGAGGAGATCGAAAGGAGAATTAAATATCGTGCTATTTCCAATCCCACAATTAGTCAGGACCGTCAGATATTATAGCCTCCACGATTGACGATTCTGGTTGACTCACCAATAATGAACAACTTCAAATTGCAGAGTTTTGGTGACGAGTTAAATCACTCGCAAGTTGTGGTTCCACAACCATCCTTGATTGTTGATCTTTTTTGAGTGTCTTAAAGGATGTTGGATCACTTTTAAGTGGAAGGAAAGGATAAGATAGAAGAGAAACACTGAATATAAATCGAGCCATCGATATAAGAACATGATTGATGAAAAACATTTGGTTCACATCAAAAGTTGCGAGGAGGTTACTGTTCAGGGAATATCACTTCGAAATAATTGGCTACTTGAAAGTCGAATTACCCGAAGCCTAAAATCTGAAATGAATAAGGACCATCGGATTTGGAGACAATGCGATGACTATTAGATCAGGGAGAACCATGTCATCAAACCACGTCTACAAGGACATGTGGCAGACCACGTCAGCAAGGAAAAATGGTACAATCAAACAATGACAAGTTGTCAAGTTGAATTGACACTTCAGGTATGTGCAAATCACGAATCTGAGTGACGCTTGGCAGCTACTCGGCTTGTGACACATCAACAAGTAAAGTAAGCAAGCTATGTCACTCTGAGAGATTTAATTCGGGAGTTTCATCACCAACAAATGTCAAAAGTCCCAAAGTCCCGAAGGACGAAGGTCTGAAGTTTCTCTTAATCATCGATCTAAGGTACATTTTGGGAGTTAGGACAACTGTTAGATCTAGGAGAAGTACAGATATGATCTGTTGGATTTGAGCATCGAGGATCAATGGTTGTTGGATCCAGAGATAAATGCACAAAGGTTAAGCCTTTGGATGAGCACAGGATAACATACTTGTCAAAGTCCCAAAGTCCTGAAGTAATCAAGGACCGTCCATCATCAAGAATGACAGGTGGCGCACGATCCACAAATCTGGAGTGAATCAATTTGGGAGTTTGTGGTTGGGAAGGAAACCAGATTGCCGAAGAACGAGGGTCGAAGAAGATGCAGGTCGTTGGTTTCCAGAAGGACGCGTGGAAGAAATCTGTGCAGTTCGGGAAAAACACTCCAGGAGAAAGTGAAGGAAGCTAAGTTGAGTTTTGAAATCCTCGAATCCCAAAGAGCCGAAGGAGATGAGGATTGTCGATCTGTAGGAATACATACCTCAACAGATCGTGTACTTTGGTTGGAACAAACAGGGAAAAAGAGAGAAAGGAAAGTTGTTATTTCTAAACCCTGAATACCCAAAGGGATTGTGACCGTTGATTTGAGAACACCACATGTCGATAGATCATGAATTCTGGGTGGAAGCACTGCAGAGAAAGCGGAGTTTGAGAATAAAGACTCCTAAATCCTGAAAGGTTAAATCAATCTCGGCTGTCGATTTGGAGGGCCACGTGTCACTTGGTCGTTAAGACTTAGGAGGGCATGGATCTAGAGAAGGGGAAGGAAAGATGATAGATCAGAGCCGTTGATAGAAGGAATATGTCATAGACCGCGAGATCGACAATCACACCTGATTGTGGGACAAAAAATTGCCCAGAAGTTAATTTTCTTAAGGCGGGCCACAATCGAAACCATGGTTTTGGAGAAAGGACATGTGGAGGCTCAAGGTAAATTGTGGGGAAAAAATTTGTTTGATCTCAAACCACCTTTGGTTGTGCCTGCAGTTGCATGGTCACATGATAACATCACCCAAGTTCACATCAATAGAAGCTAGGGAAGGAGCTAACGCTACTAGGCTCTAGATCAGAGGTTACGCATTGAAAAGAAAAAAATCCTATGCATGTATAATCCAATGGCACTGATCAAAAAAAATCTGATCGAAGGGTTGTTGTTTCACTTCATGGTTTCTTGATTAGTTACGATTCATCTACACTAACTAAATCATTGTTCTAGGGCATTGGAATCATGGCTCTTGAGCATTCTGAGATTCCCGACATGGGCGCTGGAAATTTGGAGTGTAACGAATGATGAGAAAAGGGATAAAGGAAACATGTCATTACAAAGGCAGGTTGTTTTTTCTTGATAAAACAAGTCGAACTGTATGTGATCAAGAAAACAATAGGAACATAGTGTGAAAGATGCAGAGATGAAGAACATAAGATGGACAAAGAAAAAATGGTGAAAACAACAGACTGTACGAAAACTTAAGCGCAATAATATGCGAGCAGGAACACACTGATGCAAGAAGACCAGAGAAGTGTAGCCGAACAATTATGAGACTGGTAAGCCATTGATAAATACTGTATCACTATAATAAATTTCATAAAGAAAATATTTATATCTCAGGGTGGTAGGCTGCTGCTAGGGAGGATTGTTGTCCTCAAAGTTTCAAGTGGGTGCTTGAACATAGGGAGTCGTATATTCCATCTAGTTGCAGCCAGAAAAACCAAGGTGGTAGGGTGGTGAAAGAGAGAACTATTGTTGTCTGTTGTACAGGTTGGTGCTTGTGTGACTAAACGTTGGTGCTTCCATCCAGTTGGTGCTAGAACACTCAGGGATTTGGTTCTTCCTTCTAGTGGGTTCTAGAGAAACCAGAGGGTTGGTTCTCTCAGCAAGTTGCAACTTGTAAAACAGAGATGGTATCCTCACATTGAGTTGGTGCTTAAAGATAGATGATGTACAAAACATGAAAAGACTGCCTATCATTCGAAGAAAAAAAGGTTTTCTCCCTTTATGGGTTTCCTCAGGAATATCTATTTATGTATACTTCATGTGTCTGATTGATGTTGAATACTCTATTGCTTACTTCCTTGAATTATTGTGATCATCATTGAGTGTTCTGTAATGAGTTTAAAATAGGCATAATTGTTTAAGCACAATATTAACTTATTC
>ML790740.1:37344-56052 GCA_009831015.1 Picea engelmannii | reverse complement strand
TTGTGTTATCAAAATATCAATATGGTGCCACCTGACGAAGATATCGATTCCATGAGTGGAAAATGAAAGTATTCATGGATAAATCCAACAACATGAAGAATATTTATAAAGTTTATAAGAATATTATGCATTGCGAGTTTTTGGATGATGTGATCTAAAGCTTTGATTTATGTGTGTGTGTAAAAGTGAAAATGAAAGCATGTTTATATGATGAAATTTATCATAAATTATGTTACACTATTAATGGTTTTACAAGTGTAAAAAGAACAACTGCAAATGCATATGGACTCTGAATTGACTCAAGATATGTGGACCTAGGATGGGGCTAGGATATTGATTATTTCCATTTGTATGTCGTTTCTTATTGTTTATTCATGATTATTATATAGAAATATTTGATGTGTTTATCTCTGGATGCGCGTAGAGAGAGGAACACTAATTTCCAATTAATCTTACACATGGGAAAAGGGTTCTATGAAAATTTGTGACATGAGTGCCATTAGGGAGAGGAGGTCTAGGTTGCATGTTCCTACCTAATAGCCTCCTTGACATGTAATAGATTGAAAAAAAATAAAAAAATCCTAGAGGTTTCATGTTTCTATGAGGGTAGGCCATGGATTTGATCACTTATGAGGTGTTTCTAAGGGGTATGCAATAAGGTGTCAATCCTTATTCCTTAGTGACCATTAGTTTCTCACTAGAGGTAAATAGGTTAGGTTAACTAGGTCCCAACTATGACACTATTCCCCCACCATGAAAAATTGATACTTGAAGGCCTTGAGTTAACTTGGTCTCACCCTTGGTATCAAATTCAGTTTGTATATGTGTATACTTTGGGAGAAAAGTATCCTTTCACTTGCATAATTATTTTGGAATAATGAAATGAAAAAGTGAATAAATGACTTGATTGTTTATGTAGTCCTATGCATATTTTATATAAAGGTAAAATTGAGATTAGACTCATATTGGTATTTGGAAAAGCAACTAAGAGTTGAGAATATTAAAAGAAGGAAAGTGACTTTTAATCAAAAGTTTTTTTTTAATAGGAAAAATTCATTTCATGTGCACCCATTCAATTTGAGAAAAAAAAAGGATCAAGGGAACATATAGGAGCACCCATTCAATTTGAGAAACAAAAAGTATCAAGGGAACATATAGGAGTAGAAATAGGAAATAAAGTAGAATAGATCAATCAAAAATAGTTTTGTTGTGTGGAAGCATTCCCACTCTCTCATTTGTTTACAGTGTATCGAAGCTAACAATGACCTAGATCTCTCATGAGAGGGGATTGTGATGATGACATTATTTATTCATTTATATTCCTTGGTAGATGTAGTATTATTGTAGATGAGAGTGGATTGTTTCTTTAGATTATTTCTATGGTTGTGGTATTGTGTGAATTATAGTTTGTCTATGTGAGTTAATGGAAAATACATGATTGATTCTTTTATCCTAACATGGCTATAATGCATTATTCATGTGTATATGTGGGTCCTAAGATGCAAGGTCATAACCTGTTGTGATGAATTGCAATAGGATTTCTAATATTGTTGTTATGAAATCCATGGAAGGTGGATGCAGTTTTTAAATTTCCAATTGTGAACCTCAGCTAACTTTGTCAATCATTTAAAAGAATCTATTGTTTATGGTGAGTAGGAATGTCATCTAGTGGTGGAGAACATAGTTTTTATAAAATTTAGGCTTGGATCGACCATAATTTATGTCTCTTCCATGTGAAAAGAGTTGAACACACAAACTATATGTTTGTATTTTCAAACTATCGATATGGTGCTACATGTTGAAGCTATCGATTCAATGAGTGGAAAATGAAAGAATACATGGATAACTCTAACAACAACAAGAATACTTCTAAAGTTTATGAAGAATATTAAGTGTCATGAGTTTTTTGATTATATATATATATATATATATATATATATATATATATATATATATATAGTCTTATGTTTCAATATACTTGTTGTAGCCCATGAGTACATTGAGCTACATATTGATATTGATGTGTGCATGTGTGTGAAAGTGAAAATGAATGCTTGTTTACATGATGAAATGTATCATATTATGTTACACTATCAATGGTTTGTCAAGTGTAACAATAAGAACCACAAATGCATATGGACTCCGAATTGAGTCAAGATATGTGGACTCGTGATGTGGTTAGGATATTGATTATTTCCATGTGTATATTGTTGCTTATTATTTATTCATGATTATTATATATCACTATTTGATGTGTTTATCGCTAGAAGTGTGTAGAGATAGGAATAATAATTTATGATTAAGCTCACACATGGGAAAGGGTTCTATGAAAAGTTGTGACATGAGTACCATTAGGGAGAGGAGTTATAGGTTGCCTATTCCTTCCTAATAGCCTCCTTACCATATAATAGATTGACAAAATATGTATTTTCCTAGAGGTTGCATGCTGGCATGAGGGTAGGCCATGGATTTGATCACTTATGAGGTGTTTCTAAAGGGTGTGCAATAAGGTGGCAATCCTTATTCCTTAGTGACCATTAGTTTCTTACTAGAGGTAAATGGTCTAGGTTAACTAGGTCCCAATTGTGACACTATTACTCCACCATGAAAAATTGATACTTGAAGGCCTTGAGTTAACTTAGTCTCACCCTCGATGTCAACTTCGATTTTTATCTATGTATACTTTGGGAGAAAAGTATACTTTGACTTGCATAATTATTTTGGCATAATGAAGTGAAAAAGTGAATCTATGAATTGATTTCTTATGTAGACCCATGCATATTTAATATAAAGGGAAAAGTGATATTAGACTCATCTTGGTATTTGGAAAAGAAATTAGGAGTTGAAAATAAAAGAAAGAAAGTGAATTTTAATTAGACTTTTTATTTAAATAGTAAAAATTAATTCCATGTGCACCCAGTCAATTAGAGAAAACAAAAGGATCGAGAGAAAATCTAGGAGTAGAAATAGGAAAGACAGTAGAATAGATAAATCAAAATAGTTTTTCCATGTGGAAACATGCCCACTCTCTCATTTCTTTACAATGTATCAGAACCAATAAATACCTGGATCTCTCATGGGAGGGGATTGTGCTCAGAACACCATTTCTACATTTATATTCCTTAGTAGATGTAGGATTAGTGTAGAAGAGAGTGGATTGTTTCTTTAGATGATTTTTATGGTTGTGGTAGTGTGTGAATTATATTTTTTCTGTGTCAATTAATGGAAAATCCATGATTGATTATTTTATTGTGACATGGATACAATTTGTGTGTACACAAGGGTTCGAAGATGTGAGGCCATACCCTCTTGTGATTAATTGAAATGGGATTGCTAATAGTGTTGTTGTGGAATCCATGGAGAATGGATGTGGTTCTTAAATTTCCAATTGTGAAGCAAATTGTTGACTATGTTAATCATTCAGAAGCATCTATTGTTCATGGTGAGTAGTAATTTATCCTAGTGGTGGATTGCATATGTTTTATAAACTGCAGGATTGGTTTGACCACAATTTATATCTCTGCCATGTGTGGAGAGTTGAACAAACAAACTATGTGTTTGTGTTGTCAAAATATCAATATGGTGCCACCTACTGAAGTTATTGATTCCATGAGTGGAAAATGAAATAATCCATGGATAAATCCAACAACATGAATACTATTCCTATAATAAACCAATCTATGATTGCATGCTTAATGTTGAGATCCACCAACTCAGTTTGGTCAGCGTTAACCATGGACTGATGAGTGGAGTTGTTATATTCATTGGAATTGTTTTGATGAAGAATGAAGTGAAACAACATGAGATTCATGTTTTGGAGCATGAAACCTAAGGAAGTGTTAAATCTTGTGTGGCCCAACTCTAGATGATGCCATATTTTAGAGACGTGTGATTGATTCTAGAGTGTGGAAGTCAAATCAAGCATCATGAGGTTTTGAGGGTGACACTTCTTGTCACGTGTCACTACTATTTCTCAATATGTATGTATAGCTATTGAGATCACACTTAATATTGCATGTTGGTGTAAAAATAGTGTTGGGATATTCACAAATACTGAGAGGGGGAGTGAATAAGTATTGAGCACTTTTTACCATTTTCAACCATAACATGTAAACATTAAGTTATCATCAATTTATCACTTATGATTGCACTCAATATGTCATAAAAATATAACCACAGAGTTTTACGCAGAAACCAAAATGGGAGAAAACCACATAATGCATTTTAAAATATATCTTGAATATTACATCCATGGGAAGCACCAACTTCCAAACTTCTCTAGAACCAACTAGAATGAGGCACCAATTCCTTATTTACATGATCCAACCTAAATGAATATACAACTCCCTAAGTTCTCCAGCACCAACTGGAAGGAGGCTCCAATGCCCTTGTTTACAAGCTCCAACCTAAAGGAAGCTCCAACTCCCTAGATTCTCCAACGCCAACTAGAAGGAAGATAGAACCCCCTTGTTTATAGGCTCCAACTTGAAGGAAGATCCAACTCCCTATATTCCCATGTCCAACTAGAAGGAGGCTCCAACCCCCTTTCCTTTCCCCTTCCTTTATCCCAAGAATATAGATGAGAGAATCAACCTGTCACTATTGTTGTCACTAAAAATGATACATCATCATCATCAACCTGTCACTGTTTCTGTCACTGACACTGATGCATCATCATCATCAACCTGTCACTATTAATTTCACTGACACTGATACATCATCATCATCAAAGCTGATTCAACCCAATAACCACATAAATCTCATGCCAATATCACCAATAATATCCCTCAAATCATATGCCCAAAATAACCAAGATATGCATCAAACCATATACCAAAGGGCTCCAATATATGCCTCAAACCATGCACTAAAATATCCAATATACAATCCTAAAAAATGTACCAAAATATCCAATATACAAGCCTCAAACATGTCCCAAAACACACCTTAAGCAGGTGCCAAACCATCCATTGGCCCATGCCTATTTTGGGATGAAAATCCATTTTTGGAGTATGTGCCATATATTGAAGAAAATAAGCATGCCAAAGATGGAGGAAAATTAGCATGTCGAAGAACAAGGAAAAGCAGTGTGATGCACATGCAGACAAACCTATCCATGTTAGGGTTATGGTTTTTTATATGATTATAATGGCTACGAGCCAATAAAGTAGTATAAATAAAGGCCTAGGAGGTCTAGTAAAGGTTGGTTAATGAGATAGAGAGTGGAAAAAGAGGGTTAATGAATGAGAGATTAGAAGAAGAGTGGGTTTTTTAGGGTTAGATCGTAGGCTGTAGAGCTTGGTGTGGTCCAGTCCACTTCATGGATAGATATTGTCATATTGTTTGGTTGTAATCATGGAGAATGTAATTCGGGCAGTGATGTCTTTGAAAAATGAGGAATAAAAGATAAGAAGAGACAAATCTTTGTGGATGTAGCCCTAGGGGGGTGAACTATGGTAACCATGTTGTGTTAATGGGTGTGAATGGTTATTTTATTATTTTTGCTATTTATCAGTTAAAGAATTGATGTTTATCTTATATTATTATAGCGCGCAACATGCATGCATGATTTCTTTAATGAATGAATAATAGATCTAGATGAATGAGTAATAAATATGATTCATAAGAAGAAGACACACATCACATTCCCAACCCCTTCCATGAATGCATGCATATGAGTCTTGCAGTCCCCCATAAGCTATCTTGGGTGAGACTGTGTTGTGAACTCTATGTGTGAAGTTGACTTATGTTTTACCAGGAGGGACGATAGTCTAAGGGTTTTTGTTGGAAACCTTTGAGATCAGAACCCGGGTAATCCCAATCATCCAAAATTTTCATAGACAATCGGAGGGAGTGATTGATGTCGACGTCATTCCTTCCCCACAAGACGAACTAGTGAGTGCCACAATTGTGGAGGAGGAGGAGCAATCTCATGCGACAGTCAGGATGGATATTGATCTGCAGAGCAATGCGGAGGAAAAAAACTCTTATGTGTCAGAAACCTCGAGGAAACATCCCAAGGTCGCAATATTCCACCAAACTAATGGCACCAATACTAAGAGAAAAAAATCAGAGGGGCCAAGGTCACAACCAGTGGTAGGGCCCATGCAACAAGAAGAGGTACAAATTGAGGATATAATAGGATAACTGAAGTCTGGAGTGGAAGAAGGGGAACAAGAGGTTGGGACATCTAGCGCACCAACAAAGAGGAAAGGGGAAAATCCCATTTAGATATCCCCACTCAAGTAGGTCAAGGTACCCATAGTATTGTCACACATTCTAGAGGGGTTATAGGCCATTGTAGGATTGTTGGGTTGCGTAGATAGACTGATATATGCAGAGCATGATGTGTTTGACACTGAAAAATTCCCATAATTCACCCAATAGGTTTACATTGAAATCATGGGTACAGGGCCACTAGGATCTCCACTATGGAAACTAGATCAATGGATAACAAGGTTGTACAACAAAGGTATAATGAATTTGCTCGAGATTCCCCACTTCGATAGAGAGAAATATGTCAACTATTGCATCAATCAGTTACTCGTCGTTCTCCATGGGGGATTTTTGTGGATGTACAGGTCAGTGTCCATCGATGTGGAGCTAATTTCATTTATCACAGGACTTCCATAATATGGCGAGAAGCCCGCATAGTACCTGGACGATAAAAAAAAGGAGAAGGCACTCGCAGAGGAAATAAAAAAGACCTACAGGATAGATAGAGGGTCACGGGGAATAATCATTAAAAGGATTATTGAACATTAATGGAATGCAAACTCCTTCAGAAATGTCGCAAGGAGGAGGTCCCCGCATGATTCGTAGCAATAGCAGCGCAGTGCATAAAGGGAACCATGTTAAGTTGGGATTCTTACTTGCTAAATCTATTCCTAGACAACTTTAAAGACGCGTGAGAATTGGGGATCGAATTCCAATACTCAACATTGATAGTGTTGATCACGTTGGTAGGATGGGGGGAACCTACCTATTTTCACTTCTTTGACAGAGTGGAAAAATGTCACGCGACACGATATACGACCTTAGGGAACAGTTCATACCCTAAACAGAGAACCGAGAATACTAGAACCTTCACAATGTACCTAAATGAAATGAAGGAGAATATAGCTAGTAGCTGGAGAATAACTCCAGAGGCGGTCGTGCAGTACCAGGGGATTGCCAAGTTCAAAGCCACAAAACACAATATGTGGATCCAAGCACGTAGGGATCTAAAGAAAGAGTGGTTGCAACTTCTATACTGCGTCAACACAGAAGAAGTAGATTGGGTGATCAAGGGCTGGGAGGATGACTAGAAAGTCCCAGTTATAACCAAAGAGATACCCAAGGACAAGGAAATTGAAGTAAGAATGGTGATGCAAGGAACTAAAGAAACAGGAGGAAGAGAAACAACAAAGAAACTACCTTAGAAGAAGAAACCAGGTCCTAAGCTAGAAAAATAGAAAAAGGACACACACTAAATATGAATGGGAAGATAGGTAAGAAGGACAATGTCCTCATGCAGAGAGAAGAAGCAAGGGGGGACATGATAGAACAAGAAACTCCAATGACAATAGTCCCAATAGATGCAGGGCCACCCAAAATTCCATTCATATAAACAGGGGGCTTGCACAAGAAAGTCAAGTCACATAAGGACATACCAGAATACATAATTACGAGGATGATGCAGAGTTGATAGAATAAAAAGTTCAGGACTATACGGCTGAAGAATATGAGAAGGCCAATAACCAAAGGGAAAGAATTATGTAGGACTTGAAGAAGGTTAGACAAGTCCTAGAATGGATACAAGCATCACATACACATGATAAAGGAAAGGGAACAATGCAGTAATCGACAAAGGAAGAGGACATAACCATGCACGACGATGAAGAAACAATACAAATCATAGTGCAGACAAGTCCACATTTTAGCATTACATGGGACATGCTACAGATAGAGGAGGAAATAGAGAAGAAGCTTCTAAAATATTTGGAACAATTGGAGTTGTTTTTAGAAAAAATACCAACGAAAGAACTATACAAATTGCAAGTCAAAGTCACACATGAGGTATATTCATGGGCCAAGGATGTTAAGGAAATGCTACAATTGAAAATAGAGCAAGTCAATATAAAGAATCAGGAAGAGAAGCAGCGCATAGATAACCTAGCAAAGAAACTACTGGAAGTCTTCAAAATTATTCTGAACAATGCGTGGGCAATAGAGAGAAGCGCAGAAGAATAGATATATATCATCACGTAGACAATCGAGGGGTACAGGCAGGAGATATATGAACTAAAGGAAAAACCTACACCTATAACCCCTCCTAAAGTCACAGCTAAGAGAGAACAGTAGGAAGCACTACAAACAAGCATGGTTTCAAGGCAAGCCAAGGAAGCTGCATAACTCTTTGACATGATTGCGCAAATATGGACTACTCTTGAGGAATATGAGAAGGTCCAACAGTTGAATCAACAAGAAGGACAATTCAATGCTTCAATGCAGGATTTGAAGCATTGATAGAAGGAAATGAGCATCACCAAAAGGTTGAAAGGCATGCAGGAGATGAAGAATCTTCGGATGGAGCTAAAGACTATGCAAACAAATAAACAGGCAAGGCATGCTCAATTGGAGCCACTCCAGGAGAAAGCAACGAAAAAAATTGCAGAACTGGAGGTAGAAAATACAAGGATGGAATAGGCTCATGCAGAGAGAACAGATTTATTGAACGAACATATTACAACATAGATGGTATATTTTTTAACAAAGAAAGTTGCATAGTCGAAAGAAAAAAGGGAGTAACTAGCAGGAAAGTTCCACAATTTTGAGAAGGCTGTGTAGGGAGTGCACACTTCCTGAGTGGATCGATATGAGCCACATGTCAGTGTTGGGGGATTGTTGGCGTAGGCCTATTTTGGGGAGAAAATCCAATTTTGGAGCACACACCATATATTGAAGAAAATAAGCATGTTGAGGATGGAGGAAAAGAAATATGTCGAAGACTAAGGAAAATCAGCATGATGCACATGTAGACAAATGTAGCCATGTTAGGGTTAGAGATTTTGATATGATTGTAATGGCTATGAGCCAATAGAGTAGTATAAATAAATGCCTAGGAGGTCTAGTAGAGGTTGATTAATGAGCTAGAGAGTGGAAAAAGAGGGTTAATGATTGAGCGATTAGGAGAAGAGTGGGGTTTTTAGGGTTAGATCATGGGTTGTAGAGTCTGGTGTTCTCTAGTCTTCCTCACGGATAGATATTGTCATATTTTTGGTTTTGATCATGGAGAATATAATGCACACAATGTTGTCTTTGAATAATGACGAATACAAGAGAAGAAGAGGCAAATCTTTGTGGATGTATCCCCAAGGGGTGAACCACGATAACCATGTTGTGTTAACGGGTGTGAATGGTTATTTTATTGTTTATGCTATTTATCAGTTCAAGAACAGATGTTTAGCTTAGATTATTACAACGCATAACATGCATGCATGGCTTCTTTGATGAATGAATAATAGATCTAGATGAATGAGTAATAAATATGATGCATAAGAAGAATATAGAAATCACATTCCTAACCCCTTCCATGACTATAGACATATCAGTCTTGCAGTCCCCCATAAGTTATCTCAGGTGAGACTGTGTTGTGCACTTTGTGCACGATGTTTCCTTATGGTTTACTACGAGGGTCGATAGTTTGATTTTTTGTTGTTGGAAACCTTTGAGATCAAAACCTGGGTCATCCCAAACGTCCAAGACCATCCATGATATGCCTTAAAGAATATGTACCATAACCATCAATATATGCATCAACAATGTGCCAAGAACATTCAAGACATGCCTCTTGAGCATGCATCAAACATGTGTCAAACCCTCCAAGGCATGCTTCAAAGCATATGTCATAGCCTCCAAAATGTGCCTCAATCATATACCAAGTCTCCAATATATGAACTTTAAAACATATAGAAAACCATACCTTTTATCATATATTGAACCCGATGCATAAGATATCATATTATTCAGACCTTATTCAACTTCAACATTAAGAGAATAGTACCTTCTTCAAAATTTTGCACATATACATGATTCATCCACTGTCAACATGCGAACACCCACACGTTTCTTCACTGTAATCTGCATATACCCTATACATGATTCATTCATCTGTAAACCATGTATATATACATTTCACCCTTCTACAAACTACTTATAACCTCATAAAAAATGGTATGGTCACCTCCGTACACTTCTCTCTCCTTGACCTCCTAATCTAGATTTGCTTTGTTGAGATCACCAATGCACCTAGAACAAGTGCAGACCCACTTATGCTCGCTCCATTCAAAAAACACACACTTTCTTGGATGTACACTGAGAGGCTCTTGATGTGTATTTAAAAACTTCCAAGTAACTTCCTTACTTGATCTTTGAGCCAACCTCTAACTTCTTGTTTGAAACAAATTTTCTCCTTAAATTAATTTTAGGGCCAACTTGTAACTTCTTTTAGGGATTCTTGGCCATACTTCAAGGATTCATATTTAAAAGGGAATAACTTCTCAACTATGAGGAACCATGTGTCATACTACCTACTGTGGGAAACATAATGATGAGGACTATCCATTTTATGAGGTTTTTGCATGCATTTATGATGTCCTTCATACTCTTTTTCTCCAATCAACTTCCGGCTTGATGACCATACCTTCAGGGCTTCTTGATCACTTAACCATACTTAACCATGGATTCTTGTATACTTATTCAAAGAATCTTTTCCTGAGGGCCTTTCTTAAATCTATTCCATAAGGGGACCACTTTGGAGACGTCTTCAAATACACCCATCACTTCTATAGGCTTCTATGCTTCTTTTAGGGTTGACATCAATAACAACCAATTTTCCAACAATATCCCCCTTTGGAATTGATGGAAACACTTATACTCCCCCTGTGACCATTACTCCCCCTTACTTCATTCTTTTGATCTTTCTCTCTTTCTTTTTTTCTTTCTCTCCCCCTTTGACATCAATGAAAAAGGGTAACTCCCTCTAACGATTTATCTCCCCCTATCTTCTTTGCAGTATGTTGTGTGGATGAATATGGGGCTCCTTGTATATGCTTCCTTTCCTCTCTTCCAAGACTTCTTGTCCATTGTTACTTCTTGGTGTAATTCATTGATGTATATTAAAAGAATTCATGTTAAGGTCCCTTCATCACTTGAATTCAAGTATTCATGGCTTGTCGTGTATTCACTGAGCTAACGTCAATGACACAATCATTCAAGAATCTACCCTTGACAATATAATTCCTTCTAATGGTTTCTCTCTCCATTTATTTTTGTACCTCTCACAACTTGAATTCCTATGACTAGTTGGTTTCACCTTTCTACAATTCCTCCTGATCTCATGCTCTTATCCATTGTCATGTATATTATTTGGTTCGTGTCAAGCATTATCTTCTAGACCCGTCGAATATTGTTATCCATATATTACACAATTGTCCACGACTTTTCTACTCACCTGCACACAATGCTAACCCATCTTTCACTTTGCTATTTTGAATACTTCTCCAAATATGTTGCAACTGATCACAACATATTCCTTCTTCTCAAGCTAAATATGTCCACTAGTATGCTATATATTCAAATCAAACTCTGCAAGTCTACATGTGGATGTGTTCAGAAAAATGCTCCTTAATCAACCAATCTGTCATGAAACATTTTGTACCTCTTCCATCAGACCATTCATAATATTCCTTCCCAAAATATACATACACTTTAGACTACCTAAAATATAGCTCTCCAATCTGTAATAGTTGCTTCTTAGACTCCCCCTCTTCAATATTCACGTTACTGAGAATCTCTAAGCTAAATGGCTTAGAACAATACATAATCTTTCTCTGTTGTAGGATCATCATTCTGAATTTTGGCATCTTCCTCTTTTCCTGTAGATTCGTCATGATCTCACACATTTGCAAATCATGTGAGTATAATTTCTGGGATTTCTTCATTCACCTGTTCTTCTTGTTTTTAATTTCTTCTCCAAACCTTCTTGTATCTGATATCAATGTTTTCCTTCAAGGGAGATTTCATCATGCTTCTACAATCATGAGATATATGTCCATAGTTGTGGAATTTGTAACATTCAATATTGTATGGGGCCACATAAACATATCTTGCTTAAATATTTCTTCCATATGATCTACAATCTATAGATTTATGTCCAAAGTTATTAGAAGTAAAACAATAACCATGAAAGAAATTTTGATACCTGTAAGCACGTGATCCTCTTTGTGATGCATTCCTTTTGAATTCATGCCTTATTTGATCACAATCTTATGTTCTTTTGTTTCATTCATAATGAATGAATCGTCTTTGATACCTATAAATAGAAGGTCTTCTTGAATATATACCTCTTCTACATTCAACCTTTTTTCTTCTTCTTGTTGACCATGTTTCCTTCGTTTGAGAATGTCTACATAGTTCTTAGCCTTCTCTTCATTCTTCTTTTCCGGAAATCTAGAAAACTTATCTTCAACTTTCATTACTCAATATGTGGAGCTTACTCTCCATTCAATGCTCTTACCTGGATTGGCATTTTGCATCTTCTTTGAATGAGGCCTCACCAATGCATCCAAGACCTGATTTATTTAAGTGTGAGCTTTGACAATTGAGAATATATTCTAATACTTGAGAGCTCTTAAATTTCTTGTTGAGATTGAAAATTTCAACTCTTAATGTGATGAATTATTCTTCAATCTTCTCACAATGTTATTCTTTCTTCATTATCTAGATATTCATTACTTCTTCCATTCTATTTTCTTATTCATGTTGGGTTTTCAAAGAGATGATTTATTCTTCAATATTCTTTCTTGTATTCTTCAATTTTCAAAGAAATGATTTCTTCTGTAATATTCTTTCAAAGAGATTATTACAAGAAGATATTCCTTAGAGTAGAGATTATGTAGCTTATCCCAAAGTTGTTTGGCTGATGAGGATTGTCCCACCTTGACTTTTACTGAATCAGGTAATCCATCCAGGATGACATCCATTTCTATTTTGCTGTTCCTTTTTAATTTCTTCTTGGTTGTAGTATTCAGAGGTTTCTTTGAAGTGGTGTATTATATAACAGTTGAGTACCAAACATCATACCCTTATGCCTCTAAAAGAAGTTTCATTCTTTAGCTCCATCTCTCATAAGTATGACCATAAAATACTGTCATTCCATTATCTATGTAATCCATGATCTACCTTACAGTGGTTAGACTGATTCTGAATGACCTGCTCTGATATTGATTGTTTGAATATCCACCAATACTGAGAGGGGGGTGAATCGGTAATGAGAACTTTTTACCATTTTCAACCATAACATGTAAATATTAAGTTATCATCAATTTATCAATTTATATAGCCATAGATACACAATACACAAGAGTTTTACGTAAAAAACCAAATGGGAGAAAACGACGTAATTATTTTTAATATATATATTGAATATTACATCCACGGGTAGCACCAACTTCTAAAATTCTCTAGCACCAACTGGAAGGAGGAACCAACCACCTCTTTCAAGGATCTAACTTGAAGGAAGCTACAACTCCTTAAATTCTCCAACAACAATTGGAAGGAGGCTCCAACCTGAAGGAAGCTCCAACTCTCTAGATTCTCCAGCACCAACTGGAAGGAGGCTCCAAACCCCTTGTTTACAAGATCCAACCTAAAGGAAGCTCTAACTCCCTAGATTCTCTAGCTCCAACTGGAAGGAGGATCCAACCTCCTTTCCTTTCCCCTTCCTTCTTCTCGAGAATATAAATGAGAGAATCAACATGTCATTGTTGTTTTCATTGAAACTGATACATCATCATCAACAACCTATCACTATTTTTGTCAATGATATTTATACACCATCATCAACAACATGTCACTATTATTATCTTTGATACTGATACATCATCATCAACAAATCAAGTTCAACCCAATAACCACATAAAGCTCATGCCAAGATCACCAATAATATCCCTCAAATCATATGCCAAAAATTACCAAGATATGCATCAAAACATGTACAAATGCCTCCAAGATATGCCTTAAGCATGCCTCGAACCATGTGCCAAAATATCCAATATACAAGCCTTAAACATGTGCCAAAATATCCAAGATACAAGCCTCAAACATGTGCCAAAACATGCCTTAAGCATGTGCCAAACCATCCATGATATGCCTTAAAGAATATGTACAATAACCATCAAGATATGCATCAACCATGTGCCAAGAACATTCAAGACATGCCTCAAGAATGCATCAAACATGTGTCAAACCCTCCAAGGTATGCTTCAAATCATTTTCCATAACCTCCAAAATGTGCCTCGTGAATATACCAAGTCTCCAAGATATGAACATCAAAACATATAGAAAACCATACCTTTTATCATGTAATGAACCTGGTGCATAAGATCTCATATTATTCAGACCTTCTTCAACTTCAACATTAAGAGAATAATACCTTCTTCAAAATTTTGCACAGATACGCGATTCATCCATTGTCAACCAGAGAACAATCGCACTTTGCTTCACTGCAATCCGCGTATACCCTATAAGTGATTTTTCCATCTATAACTTGCGTATATATTCATTTCACCCTTAAACAAACCACGTATAACCTCATAAAAATTGGTATGGTCACCTCCATACACTTCACTCTCCTCGACCTCCTTTCTCCTAGGTCAGATTTGCTTTGCTAATATCACCAATCCTCTTAGCAAAAGTGCAGACCCACTTATGCTCACTCAATTCCACAAACACACACTTGCTTTGATTGAAAATGAGAGGTTCTTGATGTGTATTTATACCCTTCCAAGCAACAAATTTTCTCCTTTAATTAATTTTAGGGACAACTTGTAACTTCTTCGAGGGATTCTTGACCATACTTTGGGGCTTCATCTTTAAGAGGGCATAACTTATCAACTGTGATGAATCATGTGGTGTACCACCTACTGTTGGAAACAAAATGACGAGGAATATCCATCTATGAGAGTTTTTCATGCAATTATGATATCCTTCATACTCATTTTATCCAATAAACTTCGTGCTTCATGACCATACCTCTGGGGATTATTAACCACTTAACCATACTTAACCAGGGCTTCATGTAGACTTCTTCAAAGCATCTTCCTGTGAGGTCCATTATTAAAGCTACAGCATAAGGGAACCACTTTTGAGACTTCTTCAAATACACCCATCACTTCCAGAGGCTTTTAGACTTCTTCTAGGGTTGACATCAATCACAACCAATTTTCTAACAAATAGTGGTAGTGAAAAATGTTTTGGAGTAAGAAATTAACAAACATATTGAATTTAACTAACTTAATATGGAAGTGCAATATAAAAATTTACTATTCTAATAAATGATTGGGGAAGCATAGAGATCTAAGACAAAGATTGAAGCAATGTGAAAAAAATGTAAACCGATACCTTAAGTATGTGCACGACTCTAGAGAAACATACAAGTAGAAGAATTTGGTTATGTGTATTATTATCTTTTGTTAATTATTGTACCATCACAAAACTTTGAAATCTAAAAGTGATTCCTAAATATACTTGATAGGGTGTGTTGTCTCTCAAAGAAAAATATTGCCACATGTTTTGTCTCATCTAACTTTCCCTTGATGAGAGGATGTATGTGATGATGGAACCATAAGGAAACATATTAATGATTGGTTTATAGTCTATAGGATTGACTTGCATGTACAACTTGTGTCTAGACTACTTTCCTATATAATTAACGAGCACCATGGTTGGTTACTAGGTGTATTGGTAGATCGAAACATGCACATAGGATGACCAATGATTCAATCTTGACACTCAAGTTGATGTTAGTCTCTGGAGTACAACATGTTACTAGTTAATCTATGAAGTACCAATGTTTACCCCAAAGGTACGATTGGTTTCTAGTTGGTATGTTGTTTGAGATGAAATTCCTATAAGTGAACCTTAATGGAGGAGCATGGACACTTTGGTTGAGAGATGGAAGTTATTTGCTTGGTGAATAACCATTGGTTGGTTATCATGGTAGTTAAAGATGCAGTGAAGTTGCACTCTTCTTGCTAAGGAAGCCAAGTGTTGGGGGAAGATAATTCTACATTAGAATGATGATATTTCACAAAGGAAAACGATGTTGTTTTGGATGTAATAAAGTATTTTCAATGGTTTGGTCCATAAAAATGACAAGAACATTTTTGTTGCAGTCAATGGATATCAGTTGGTAATGACTAAACAGGGTAAGTATTTGTTGTGTTTTAAAAAAAAATGACCATATGGAATTGTGAATCTCACCTTTCTTTTGTAGCAAGTCTTGAATGGTATGTGTAGATCCTATGTATGATTCCTTGAAATTTTTTTGAGCTTGTATCTTCTCTAGAGTTAGTGTTTGGGAGAAGTATTGTAATAGTTAATAGGTGATATTATAAAAAAAATTACTTGGTGCCTCCATGAAATGGAGTATGTCAATAGTATTTACCTATATCTATGTATATAACATGTAAAGGACATGTCGATATAACATCTAGGTAGGCTTACATACCCCTTTTCCATGTGTCCCTGATGATTTGGACAACTTCTTTGATATAGTGCAAAGCCTCTATTATGAAGTTGTTATCACTTGGAGGAATGGGTTATGTGGTGGTTGAATGTGAACTATGAATGGATCATGTTAGTTGTAGACTCTAGGAGATGAGGTGGGTCTAGAGACTGAAGTTTCATATACATTCAAGAGGAGTTCATCAAGGACTTGAATGAACCATGTACCTAAAAGACATCCTACTACATCAATGGTTACAATGGTCAAGTACTCATTTAGTCTAGTGGCCTCTATATGGAGTTTGATAGTTTGATTATATCCACATGATTGAGGTACGAGATGAAAGTGTTAGGTTGGACTAGATATGGAATTTGTTTATTATGAATGTATCTAATTCATGATGGAGCATTTGTTGCATATGACTAGATGATGATGATGACACGATGGAGCATTTGTTACATATGACTACATGATGATGAAGACCTTATGTGAGAGAGATTGAGACAAGTAATCATAAAGGGGAAGCCTTGGAATTATGAACTACTTGTTCTATAGAATAATGTGTGACTAGTGTATGGTTTGTTATTTTATTATAGAATTTGTTTCTAGGCAATTACTTTCTTTCTAAGATTAGGAGGTTGTTAGATTTAATTGAATGTGAGATATTTTCTCCAACTAATTGAGCTCCTAAGTTAATGTGTGATTGACATATCCTCTCAACTTCTAAAGGTTCTACCTTTTGGAGGTTTTCTGACCACTTTTTCCATTTGATTTTGCCCGATGAATGGTTGGATCTGCATATTTGAGTGGTTAAGTTTGTATAATCCGAGTGCCCCAGGAGTTTTAGTTGAATCCATTTATGCATTCAGAAAGACAATTTAAACAAAAAATAGAGATTTTGTCCAAATTTACATCGTCCAGATTCCTGCCAAAAAACCCAAAAGATAAAACATTTAGCCATACCAATTGTTAGTATGCTAAAAATAGAGTATCCATCTTTAAACAAAGCTTCATGTACTTAGATATGTGCTAATAAAAAACAACATTGTATTAGTCAAAAACAGTTTTATTATGTACAAACATGTATGATTACTCATTTCTCTAATGCTTCTTTAACAACTAATAACGAAGAGATCACTTACCCACAAATCTTGAGATGTGATTTGTCTTGCCACCGTAACTTGCGCTGCCCATTTGAGTTGTAAGTTATCGATCCACATAGAAGTTATTTAGAATCATGGGGAGTCATTGCAGTGTTTGTATTCTACGAGAGACTGCAATGGCTACGATAGACAGCCATTTGTTGAGTGCGCTTATTCATTCGGTGTCCAGAGATAATTTTCCGGTGCACTCTCGAATCTCGAATTCAATAAGTTCAAATTCGTGGATTGCCCAATATCTCGAATCCCATGGTAGAATCATTAGTACGAGAACTAGTGCACACATTGGTGATTAAAAGAAATTCCATCTCCTGAAATTTCAAATGGTCAGCGTCTTTAGAATCACTGCAAAATTACTAAGGTCTTTGTATGTCAACTCCTACAACACTTATGAAGTGTCACAAATATTGATATATTTAAAAGTAGTAGTTAAACGTTTTAGGTTTCGGTTTTTTTTCTGGGGATATTTTCTGTTTAATTTTGTTTGAAAGTTTGTGAGAAATTGTTGGATCTGTATATTTGAGTGGTTAAATCTATATAATCTTAATGCCTCCAATGATTTTTCAGCACCCTGAATCCATTTATACATTTAAAAATACAATTTAAACATAAAATTAAGATTTCCTTCAGATTTAGGTTGAGCTAAAAGAACCAAAACTTAAAACATTTAAACAACCCTGATTCAAAATGTTGCAATGAGTTTTATCCTCATAACCACAAAGCATACCTGATTCAAGATGTTGCAATGAGTTTTATCCTCATAACCACAAAGCATACCTGATTCAAAATGTTGTAATGAGTTTTATCCTCATAACCACAAAGCATACCTTCTACACGAAACACCAACACAAAATTATATATAGCATATTATATCTATGAGATATGGAAAAACATTGAATTAGTTAAACTAAGTATGTAAGTTTTTACAGCTAGCTAGTTATGATAGACAAATTTTCTGAATAGAAACTGTGAAAAAGACAAATTTTCTGAATAAAAACT
>ML790740.1:21797-37294 GCA_009831015.1 Picea engelmannii | reverse complement strand
AAAACATTGAATTAGTTAAACTAAGTATGTAAGTTTTTACAGCTAGCTAGTTATGATAGACAAATTTTCTGAATAGAAACTGTGAAAAAGACAAATTTTCTGAATAAAAACTGTGTAAAATCATTGAATTAAAAAATCTGAGTGTATAAATTTTTACACCTGAATGTGATTTACTCTTCATAATTTCCTTGTATTTTTGAATGCATCAGTTAACCTATTTACTTTTTAATATTTACCTAATCATATTAAGAAATTACTGTATCACTATATGATTGTCAGGTTTAAATGATTAACTTTTGGGATTACCAAGTTTGGATTTGCTCAGCTGTAGGAGCGTTTCATTTTCTGAGTGTTTCATTTCTGACTTTCCTCAACTATCCGCCTGTTTCATTTTCATTTTCTGACTGTGGGCACATTTCATTTTCCAGTTGCAAGAGGAAACTTTGGCATCGCCTTTCGACATTCATCAACCACGATTTTGAATGGTTGTGCTAGTTACAACATGTTAAACAATTTTTCTAAATAAAAACTAAAAACTATGTACAATGTTTTTGAAACTTGAAGTATTAAACGTACATTGTGCAAGGACATATGGTGTTGTGTTGTTGATCCATTTCAGAAACAGTTTGAAATGAAATGAATTCCTTCACGAATTGCGTCCCTTTCATAGAACTCAGGCACTCAAATCGCTTTATATGAACATGAATCTGATAGAAGAAGCCCAGGAACTTGCTTATTTTAGGAGGTGTATCCCTCACTTCTTTGCAAGTTGAACCAATCTACAGTAGAACTAAAAAATGTAGTATAGGTCTATCATCAAGAATGATAGGTGGTGCACGATCCACAACTCTGGAGATAATCACTTCGGGAGTTTGTGGTTGGGAAGGAAAACAGATTGCCGAAGACACGAGGGTCAAAGAAGATGCAGGACATCGGTTGCTAGAAGGACGCATGGCAGAAATCTGTGCAGTTCAGGAAAAACACTCTGGGAGAAAGTGAAGGAAGCGAAGTTGAGTTTTGAAATCCTTGAATCCCGAAGAGCCGAAGGAGCTAAGGATCGTTGATCTGTAGGAGGACACATGTCAACAGATCGTGTACTCTGGTTGGAACACTCTGGGAAAAAGAGAGAAAGGAAAGTTGAGATTTCTAAACCCTGAATACCCAAAGGGATTGTGACCGTTGATTCGAGAAGACCATGTGTCGATAGATCATGAATTCCGGGTGGAAGCACTGCGGAGAAAGTGGAGTTTGAGAATTGAGACTCCTGAATCCCGAAAGGTGAAATCAATCTCGTCTGTTGGTTTGGAGGGCCACACGTCACTTGGTCATTAAGACTTAGGAGGGCATGGATCCAGAGAAGAGGAAGGAAAGACGATAGATCAGAGTCGTTGATCGAAGGAATATGTCATATATCACGAGATTGACAATCACGCTTGATTGCGGGACCGAAAATTTCTCATAAGTTAATTTTCTTAAGGCGGGCCGCAATCAAAACCATGGTTTTCGAGAAAGGACACGTGGAGGCTCAAGGTAAATTGTGGGGAGAAAAGTTGTTTGATCTCAAACCACCTTTGGTCGTGCCCGCATTTGCATGGTCACATGATAACATCACCCAAGGTCACATCAGCGGAAGATAGGGGAAGGAGCTAGCACTGCTAGGCTCTATAGCAGAGGTTACACATTGAAAAGAAAAAAATCCTATGCATGTATAATCCAATGACACTGATCAAACGGAATCTGATCGAAGGGTTGTTGTTTCACTTCAGGGTTTCTTTATCAGTTACGATTCAACTACACTAACTTAATCATTTTTCCGGGGCATTTGAATCATGGCTCTTGAGCATTCTGAGATTCCCGACATGGGCATTGGAAATTTGGAGTGTAACGGATGATGAGAAAAGGGATAAAGGAAACATGTCGTGTTTCTCGATAAAACAAGTTGAACTGTATGTGATCAAGAAAACAACAAGAACATAGTGTGAAAGATGCAGAGATGAAGAACATAAGTTGGACAAAGAAAAAATGGTGAAAACAACAGACTGTACGAAAACTTAAGAGCAAGAATATGCGAGCAAGAACACACTGATGCAGGCAGAGTAGAGTAGTGTAGCCGAATAGTGATGAGACTAGTAAGCCATTGATAAATATTGTATCACTGTAATAAATTTCAGAAAGAAAAGATTTATATATCAGGGTGGTAGGGTGCTGCTAGGGAGGACTGTTGTCCTCAAAGTTTCAAGTGGGTGCTTGAACATAGGGAGTTGCATATTCCATCTGGTTGCAACCAGAAAAACCAGGGTGGTAGGGTGGTGTAGGAGAGAACTATTGTTCTCTATTGTACAAGTTGGTGCTTGTGTGACTAGAATTTGGTGCTTCCATCCATTTTGTGCTGGAACACTCAGGGATTTGGTGCTGGAACACTCAGGGATTTGGTGCTTCTTTCTAGTGGGTGCTAGAGAAACCAGAGGGTTGGTTCTCTCAACAAGTTGCAGCTTGTAAAACAGAGGTGGTAGCCTCACATTGAGTTGGTGCTCAAAGATAGATGATGTACAGAACATAAAAAGATTGCCTATCATTCGAAGAAGAAGAGGTTTTCTCCCTTTATGGGTTTCCTCAGGAATATCTGTTTATGTATACTTCATGTGTGTGATTGATGTTGAATATTCTATTGCGTACTTCCCTGAATTATTGTGATCATCATTGAGTGTTCTGTAATGAGTTTAAGATGGGCATAATTGTTTAAGCACAATAACAACTGATTCACCCCCCCCCCCCTCTCAGTTATATAACATGTTTGTGTTATCAAACTATCAATATGGTGCCACCTGCCGAAGATATCGATTCCATGAGTGGAAAATGAAAGTATCCAAGGATAAATCCAACAACATCAAGAATATTTATAAAGTTTATAAGAATATTATGCATTGCAAGTTTTTGGATGATTTGATCTAAAGCTTTGATTTATGTGTGTGTGTAAAAGTGAAAATGAATGCATGTTTATATGATGAAATTTATCATAAATTATGTTACACTATTAATGGTTTTTCAAGTGTAAAAAGAACAACTGCAAATGCATATGGACTCTAAATTGAGTCAAGATATGTGGACCTAGGATGGGGCTAGGATATTTATTATTTCCATTTGTATGTTGTTTCTTATTGTTTATTCATGATTATTATATATAAATATTTGATGTGTTTATCTCTAGATGCGCGTAGAGAGAGGAACAATAATTTCCAATTAATATTACACATGGTAAAAAGGTTCTATGAAAATTTGTGACATGAGTGCCATTAGGGAGAGGAGGTCTAGGTTGCATGTTCCTACCTAATAGCCTCCTTGACATGTAATAGATTGAAAAAAAATGTCTTTTCCTAGAGGTTGCATGTTTCCATGAGGGTAGGCCATGGATTTGATCACTTATGAAGTGTTTCTAAGGGGTATGTAGTAAGGTGTCAATCTGTATTCCTTAGTGACCATTAGTTTCTCATTAGAGGTAAATGGGTTAGGTTAACTAGGTCCCAACTATGACACTATTACCCCATCATGAAAAATTGATACTTGAAGGCCTTGAGTTAACTTGGTCTCACCCTTGGTATCAAATTCAGTTTGTATATGTGTATACTTTGGGATAAAAGTATCCTTTCACTTGCATAATTATTTTGGAATAATGAAATAAAAAAGTGAATAAATGACTTGATTGTTTATGTAGGCCTATGCATATTTTATATAATGAGAAAATTGAGATTAGACTCATATTGGTATTTGGAAAAGAAACTAGGAGTTGAGAATATTAAAAGAAAAAAAGTGACTTTTAATCAAAAGGTTTTTTTTAATAGGAAAAATTCATTTCATGTGCACCCGAGGAAAAAAAAAGGATCAAGAGAACATACGAGCACCCATTCAATTTGAGAAAAAAAAAGGATCAAGGGAACATATAGGAGTAGAAATAGGAAATAAAGTAGAATAGAACAATCAAAAATAGTTTTGTTGTGTGGAAACATTCCCACTCTCTCATTTGTTTACAGTGTATCAAAGCTAACAAAGACCTAGGTTTCTCGTGAGAGGGGATTGTGATGATGACACTATTTCTTCATTTATATTCCTCGGTAGATGTAGTATTACTGTAGATGAGAGTGGATTATTTCTATGGTTGTGGTATTGTGTGAATTATAGTTTGCCTATGTGAGTTAATGGAAAATACATGATTGATTATTTTATCCTAACATGGCTATAATTCATTATTCATGTGTATATGTGGGTCCTAAGATGCAAGGTCATACCCTGTTGTGATCAATTGCAATAGGATTGCTAATATTGTTGTTATGAAATCCATGGAAGGTGGATGCAGTTTTTAAATTTCCAATTGTGAACCTCAGCTAACTTTGTCAAACATTTAAAAGAATCTATTGTTTATGGTGAGTGCGAATGTCATCTAGTGGTGGAGAACATAGTTTTTATAAAATTTAGGGTTGGATCGACCATAATTTATGTCTCCTCCATGTGAAAAGAGTTGAACAAACAAACTATATGTTTGTATTTTCAAACTATCAATATGGTGCTACATGTTGAAGCTATTGATTCAATGAGTGGAAAATGAAAGATCACATGGATAACTCCAACAACATGAAGAATACTTCTAAAGTTTACGAAGAATATTAAGCGTCATGAGTTTTTGGATGATATATATATATATATATATATATATATATATTTGTAATGGTATGAGATGATTGGATTATACTGTATGATGTGACGATTTATTGTAGGCCATGAGTACATTGAGTTGTATCTTGATATTGATGTGTGCATGTGTGTGAAAGTGAAAATGAATGTTTGTTTACATGATGAAATTTATCATATTATGTTACACTATCAATGGTTTGTCAAGTGTAACAATAAGAAACACAAATGCATATGGACTCTGAATTGAGTCAAGATATGTGGACCCATGATGTGGTTAGGATATTGATTATTTCCATGTGTATATTGTTGCTTATTATTTATTCATGATTATTATATATCACTATTTGATGTGTTTATCGCTAGAAGTGTGTAGAGATAGGAATAATAATTTATGATTAAGCTTACACATGGGAAAGGGTTCTATGAAAAGTTGTGACATGAGTACCATTAGGGAGAGGAGTTATAGGTTGCATATTCCTTCCTAATTGCCTCCTTACCATGTAATAGATTGACAAAATATGTATTTTCCTAGAAGTTACATGTTGGCATGAGGGTAGGCCATGGATTTGATCACTTATGAGGTGTTTCTAAGGGGTGTGCAATAAGGTGTCAATCCTTATTCCTCAGTGACCATTAGTTTCTTAATAGAGGTAAATGGTCTAAGTTAACTAGGTCCCAATTGTGACACTATTACCCCACCATGAAAAATTGATACTTGAAGGCCTTGAGTTAACTTAGTCTCACCCTCGGTGTCAACTTTGATTTTTATCTATGTATACTTTGGGAGAAAAGTATACTTTGACTTGCATAATTATTTTGGCATAATGAAGTGAAAAAGTGAATCTATGAATTGATTTCTTATGTAGACCTATGCATATTTAATATAAAGGGAAAAGTGATATTAGACTCATCTTGGTATTTGGAAAAGAAATTAGGAGTTGAAAATAAATGAAAGAAAGTGAATTTTAATTAGACGTTTTATTTAAATAGTAAAAATGAATTCCATGTGCACGCAGTCAATTAGAGAAAACAAAAGGATCGAGAGAACATCTAGGAGTAGAAATAGGAAAGACAGTAGAATAGATAAATCAAAATATTTTTTCCATGTGGAAACATGCCCACTCTCTCATTTCTTTACAATGTATCAGAACCAACAAAGACCTGGATCTCTCATGGGAGGGGATTCTGCTCAGGACACCATTTCTACATTTATATTCTTTAGTAGATGTAGGATTAGTGTAGATGAGAGTGGATTGTTTCTTTAAATGATTTTTATGGTTGTGGTAGTGTGTGAATTATAGTTTTTCTGTGTCAATTAATGGAAAATCCATGATTGATTATTTTATTGTGACATGGATACAATTTGTGTGTACATGTGGGTTCAAATATGTGAGGCCATACCCTCTTTTGATTAATTGAAATAGGATTGCTAATATTGTTGTTGTGGAATCCATGGAGAATGGATGTGATTCTTAAATTTCCAATTGTGAAGCAAATTGTTGACTATGTTAATCATTCAGAAGCATCTATTATTCATGGTGAGTAGTAATTTATCTTAGTGGTGGATTGCATATGTTTTATAAACTACAGGATTGGTTTGATCATAATTTGTATCTTTGCCATGTGTGGAGAGTTGAACAAACAAACTATGTGTTTTTGTTGTCAAAATATCAATATGGTGCCACCTACTGAAGCTATTGATTCCATGAGTGGAAAATGAAATAATCCATGGATAAATCCAACAACATGAATAATGTTCCTATAAGAAACCAATCTATGATTGCATGCTTAATGTTGAGATCCACCAACTCAGTTTGGTCAGCGTTAACCATGGAGTGATGAGTGGTGTTGTTATATTCATTGGAAATTTTTTGATGAAGAATGAAGTGAAACAACATGAGATTCATGTTTTGGAGCATGAAACCTAAGGAAGTGTTAAATCTTTTGTGGCCCAACTCTAGATGATGCCATATTTTAGAGACTTGTGATTGATTCTAGAGTGTGGAAGTCAAATCAAGCATCATTGTTTCTTGGAGAAATTAAGCATCATGAGTTTTTGAGGGTGACACTTCTTGTCACGTGTCACTACTATTTCTCAATATGTATGTATACCTATTGAGAACACACTTAATATTGCATGTTGGTGTAAAAATAGTGTTGGAATATTCACCAATACTGAGAGGGGGGGTGAATAAGTATTGAGCACTTTTTACCATTTTCAACCATAACATGTAAACATTAAGTTATCATCAATTTATCACTTATGATTGCACTCAATATGTCATAAAAATATAACCACAGAGTTGAGTTTTACGCGGAAACCAAAATGGGAGAAAACCACAGAATGCATTTTAAAATATATCTTAAATATTACATCCATGGGAAGCACCGACTTCCAAACTTCTCTAGAACCAAATAGAATGAGGCACCAACTCCTTATTTGCATGCTCCAACCTGAATGAATATACAACTCCCTAAATTCTCCAACACCAACTAGGAGGCTCCAAGCCCTTGTTTACAGGCTCCAACCTGAAGGAAGCTCCAACTCCCTAGATTCTCCAACACCAACTAGAAGGAAGATCCAACCCCCTTGTTTATAGGATCCAACCTGAAGGAAGATTCAACTCCCTAGATTCCCATGTCCAAATGGAAGGAGGCTCCAACCCCCTTTCCTTTCCCCTTCCTTCCTCCCAAGAATATAGATGAGAGAATCAGCCTGTCACTATTGTTGTCACTGAAACTGATACATCAGCATCAACAACCTGTCACTGTTTCTGTCACTGACACTGATACATCATAATCATCAAAGATGATTCAACCCAATAACCACATAAATCTCATGCCAATATCACCAATAATATCCCTCAAATCATATGCCCAAAATAACCAAGCTATGCATCAAACCATATACCAAAGGGCTCCAATATATGCCTTAAACGTGCCTCAAACCATGCACCAAAATATCCAATATACAAGCCTAAAAAATGTGCCAAAATATCCAATATACAAGCCTCAAACATGTCCCAAAACACACCTTAAATAGGTGCCAAACCATCCGTTGGCCCAGGCCTATTTTGGGATGAAAATCAATTTTTGGAGCACGTGCCATATATTGAAGAAAAGAAGCATGCCAAAGATGGAGGAAAATTAGCATGCCGAAGAACGAGGAAAAGCAACATGATGCACATGTAGACAAACCTATCCATGTTAGGGTTATGATTTTTTATATGATTGTAATGGCTACGAGCCAATAAAGTAGTATAAATAAAGGCCTAGGAGGTCTAGTAAAGGTTGGTTAATGAGATACAGAGTGGAAAAAGAGGGTTAATGACTGAGAGAATAGGAGAAGAGTGGGCTTTTGAGGGCTAGATCGGAGGCTGTAGATATTGGTGTGGACTAGTCCGCCTCATGGACATATCTTGTCACATTTTTTGGTTGTAATCATGGAGAATGTAATTCGGGCAGCGTTGTCTTTGAAGAATGAGGAATAAAATATAAGAAGAGACAAATCTTTGTGGATGTATCCCTAGGGGGGGTGAACCATGGTAAACATGTTGTGTTAATGTGTGTGAATGGTTATTTTATTGTTTCTGCTATTTATCAGTTAAAGAATGGATGTTTATCTTATATTATTATAGCGCACAACATGCATGCATGATTTCTTTAATGAATGAACAATAGATCTAGATGAATGAGTAATAAATATGATGCATAAGAAGAAGACACACATCACATTCCCAACCCCTTCCATGAATGCATACATATGAGTCTTGCAATCCCCCGTAAGATATCTTGGGTGAGACTTTGTTGTGAACTCTATGCGTGATTTTGACTTATGGTTTACCAGGAGGGACGATAGTCTAAGGGTTTTTGTTGGAAACCTTTGAGAGCAGAACCCGGGTCATCCCAAACATCCAAAATTTTCATAGAAAATCAGAGGGAGTGATTGATGTTGACGCCATTCCTTCCCCACAAGATGAACTAGTGAGTGCCACAATTGTGGAGGAGGAGGAGCAATATCATGCGACAGTCAGGATGGATATTGATCTGCAGAGCAATGCGAAGGAAAAAAACTCTTGTATGTTAGAAACCTCAAGGAAACATCCCAAGGTCGCAATATCCCACCAAACTAATGGCACTGATTCTGAGAGAACAAAATCAGAGGGGCCAGGGTCACAACCAGTGGTAGGGCCCATGTAGTAAGAAGAGGTACAAATTGAGGATATAACAGGATAACCGAAGTCTGGCGTGGAAGAAGGGGAACAAGAGGTTGGGGCATCTAGCGTGCCAACAAAGAGGAAAGGGAAACATCCCATTTAGATATCCCCACTCAAGTAGGTCAAGGTACCCATAGTATTGTCACACATTCCAGAGGGGGTATAGGCCATTGTAGGATTGTTGGGTTGCGTAGACAGACTGATATATGTAGACCATGATGTGTTTGACACTGAAAAATTCCCATAATTTACCCAATAGGTTTACATTGAAATCCTGGGCACAGGGCCACTAGGATCTCCACTATGGAAACTAGATCAATGGATAACAAGGTTGTACAACAAAGGTATAATGAATTTGCTCGAGATTCCCCACTTCGGTAGAGGGAAATATGTCAACTATTGCATCAATCAGTTACTCGTTGTTCTCCATGGGGGATTTTTGTGGATGTACAAGTCAGTGTCCATTGATGTGGAGCTAATTGCATTTATCACATGACTTCCATAAGATGGCAAGAATCCCGCGCAGTACCTGGATGATAAAAAAAAGGAGAAGGCACTCATAGAGGAAATAAAAAATACCTACATGATAGATAGAGGGTCACGGGGAATAATCATTAAAAGGATTAGTGAACCAACAACCAGGCTGGAAAAAACATTAATGGAATGCAAACTCCTTCGGAAATGTTGCAAGGAGGAGGTCCCCACAGGATTTGTAGAAGCAACAACGCAGTGCGCAAAGGGAACCATGTTAAGCTGGGATCCTTACTTGCTAAATCTATTCCTAGACGACTTTAAAGACGTGCGAGAATTGGGGATTGAATTCCACTACTCAACTTTGATAGTGTTGATCACATTGGTAGGATGGGGGGAACCTACCTATTTGCACTTCTTTGTCAGAGTGGAAAAATGTCGTGCGACACAGTATACAACCTTAGGGAACACTTCAGACTCTAAACAGAGAACCGAGAATGTTATAACCTTCACAATGTACCTAAATGAAATGAAGAAGAAGATAGCTAGTAGCTAGAAGATAACTCCAGAGGCGGTCACGCAGTACCAGGGGATAGCCAAGTTCAAAGCCACAAAATACAATATGTGGATCCAAGCGCACAGGGATCTAAAGAAAGAGTGGTTGCAACTTCTATACTATGTCAACACAAAAGAAGTAGATTGGGCGATCAAGGACTGGGAGGATGACTAGAAATTCCCAGTTATAACCAAAGAGCTACCCAAGGACAAGGAAATTGATGTAGTCCCATCACATACATCTGCAGGAGACATAAGAATAGCGACGTAAGGAACTAAAGAAACAGGAGGAAGAGAAACAACAAAGAAACTACCTCAGAAGAAGAAGCCAGGTCCTAAGCTAGCAACATAGAAAAAGGACACACACTAAATACGAATGGTAAGATAGGTAAGAAGGACAATGTCCTCATGCAAAAAGAACAAGCAGGGGGGACATGACAGAACAAGAAACTCAAATGATGATAGTCCCAACAGATGCAGGGCCACCCTAAAGGCCAATCATACAAACAGGGGGATTGCACAAGAAAGTCAAGGCACATAAGGACATACCAGAATACATAATTATGAGGATGATGCAGAGTTGATAGCAGAGAAAGTTTAGGACCATGCGACTAAAGAATATGAGGAGGCCAATAACCAAAGGGAAATAATTATGTAGGACTTGATGGAGGTTAGACAGGTCCTGGAATAGATACAATCAACACATACACATGATAAAGGAAAGGGAACAATGCAGTAATTGACGAAGGAAGAGGACATAACCACTCATGACGATGAAGAAACAATACAAATCATAGTGTAGACAAGTCCAAATTTCAGCATTACATGGGACATGCTACAGATAGAGGAGGAAATAGAGAAGAAGCCGCTAAAATATTTGGAACAATTGGAGTTGTTTTTAGAAAAAATACCAACGAAATAACTATACAGATTGCAAGTCAACGTCACATATGAGGTACAGTCATGGGCCAAGGATGTTAAGGAAATGCTACAACTAAAAATAGAGCAAGTCAATATGAAGAATCAGGAAGAGAAGCAACTCACATATAACCTAGCAAAGAAACTACTGGAAGTCTTCAAAATTATTCCGAACAATGAGTAGGCAAAAAAGAGCAACGCAGAAGAACAAATATATATCATCACATAGACAATCGAGGGGTACAGGAAGGAGATATAGGAACTAAAGGAAAAACCTACACCTACAACCCCTCCTAAATTCATAGCTAAGAGAGAACAATAGGAAGCACTACAAACAAGCATGATTTCAAGGAAAGCCAAGGAAGTTGCATAACTCTTTAATAGGATTGTGCAAATATGGACTAGTCTTGAGGAAGATGAGAAGGTCCAATAGTTGGATCAACAAGAACGACAAGTGAATGTTGCAATGCAGGATTTGAAGAATCGATAGAAGTAAATGAGCATCACCAAAAGATTGAAAGGCATGCAGGAGATGAAGAATCTTCAGATGGAACTAAAGACTGTGCAAACAAATTAACAGGCAAGGCATGCTCAATTGGAGCCACTCCAGGAGAAAGCAACAAAAAAAATTGCAGAACTGGAGGTAGAAAATACAAGGATGGAACAGGCTCATGTAGAGAGCACAGATTTATAGAACGAACATATTACAATGTAGATGGTATATTTTCTAACAAAGAAAGTTGTGTAGTCGAAAGAAATGGGGGATTAACTAGCAGGAAAGTTCCACAATTTTGAGAAGGTTGTGCAAGGAGTGCACACTTCCTGAGTGGCTCGATATGAGCCACATGTCAGTGTTGGGGGCTTGTTGGCGTAGGCCTATTTTGGGGAGAAAATCCAATTTTTGAGCACACACCATATATTGAAGAAAAGAAGCATGTTGAGGATGGAGGAAAAGAAACATGTCGAAGACTGAGGAAAAGAAGTGCAATGCACATGTAGACAAACATAGCCATGTTAGGGTTATAGTTTTTGATATGATTGCAATGGCTATGAGCCAATAGAGTAGTATAAATAAATGCCTAGGAGGTCTAGTAGAGGTCGGTTAATGAGATAGAGAGTGGAAAAAGCGGGTTAATGATTGATCGATTAGGAGAAGAGTGGGTTTTTTAGGGTTATATCGTAGGTTGTAGAGTCCGGTGTGTTCTAGTCTTCCTCATGGAAAGATATTGTCATATTTTTTTGTTTTCATCATGGAGAATATAATGCACACAATGTTGTCTTTGAATAATGAGGAATAGAAGAGAAGAAGAGACAAATCTTTGTCGATGTATCCCCAAGGGTTGAACCACGATAAGCATGTTGTGTTAACGGGTGTGAATGGTTATTTTATTGTTTATGCTATTTATCAGTTAAAGAACAGATGTTTATCTTAGATTTTTACAACGCATAGCATGCATTCATGGCTTCTTTGATGAATGAATAATAGATCTAGATGAATGAGTAATAAATATGATGCATAAGAAGAATATAGACATCACATTACCAACCCCTTCCATGACTACAGACATATCAGTCTTGTAGTCCCCCATAAGTTATCTCAAGTGAGACTGCGTTGTGCACTTTGTGCGCGGTGTTGCCTTCTGGTTTACTAGGAGGGTCGATAGTTTGATTTTTTTTGTTGGAAACCTTTGAGATCAAAACCTGGGTCATATGAAACATCCAACACCATCCATGATATGCCTTAAAGAATATGTACCATAACCATCAATATATGCATCAACAATGTGCCAAGAACATTCAAGACATGCCTCTTGAGCATGCATCAAACATGTGTCAAACCCTCCAAGGTATGCTTCAAAGCATATGTAATAGCCTTCAAAATGTGCCTCAATCATATACCAAGTCTCCAATATATGAACATCAAAACATATAGAAAACCATACCTTTTATCATGTACTAAACCCAGTGCATAAGATATCAGATTATTCAGATCTTCTTCAACTTCAACATTAAGAGAATAGTACCTTCTTCAAAATTTTGCACATATACACGATTCATCCACTGTCAACATGCGAACACCCACACGTTTCTTCATTGTAATCTGCATATACCCTATATGTGATTCATTCGTCTGCAAACCGCGTATATATGCATTTCACCCTTCTACAAACTGCTTATAACCTCATAAAAAAATGGTATGGTCACCTCCATACACTTCTCTCTCCTTGACCTCCTAATCTAGATTTGCTTTGTTGAGATCACCAATGCACCTAGAACAAGTGCAAACCCACTTATGCTCACTCCATTCACAAAACACACACTTTCTTGGATGTACATTGAGAGGCTCTTGATGTGTATTTAAAAACTTCCAAGTAACTTCCTTACTTGATCTTTGAGCCAACCTCTAACTTCTTGTTTGAAACAAATTTTCTCCTTAAATTAATTTTAGGGCCAACTTGTAACTTCTTTCTGGGATTCTTGACCATACTCCATGGATTCATATCTAAGAGGGAATAACTTCTCAACTATGAGGAGCCATGTGGCGTACTACCTACCGTGGGAAACATAATGATGAGGACTATCCATTTTATGAGGTTTTTGCATGCATTTATGATGTCCTTCATACTCTTTTTCTCCAATTAACTTCGAGCTTGATGACCATACCTTCAGGGCTTCTTGATCACTTAACCATACTTAACCATGGATTCTTGTAGACTTCTTCAAAGAATCTTTTCTTGAGGGCCTTGCTTAAAGCTATTCCATAAGGGGACCACTTTGGAGACGTCTTCAAATACACCCATCACTTCTATAGGCTTCTATACTTCCTCTAGGGTTGACATCAATGACAACCAATTTTCACACAATATCCCCCTTTGGATTTGATGGAAACACTTATACTCCCCCTGTGACCATTACTCCCCCTTACTTCATGCTTTTGATCTTTCTCTCCTGCTTTTTTTCTTTCTCTCCCCCTTTGAAATCAATGTAAAAGGGTAACTCTCTCTAACGATTTCTCTCCCCAAATCTTCTTTGCAATATGTTGTGTAGATGAATATGGGGCTCCTTGTATATTCTTCCTTTCCTCTCTTTCGAGACTTCTTGTCCATTGTTACTTCTTGGTGTAATTCATAGATGTATATTAAAAGCGTTCATGTTAAGGTTCCTTCATCACTTGACTTCAAGTATTCATGGCTTGTCGTGTATTCACTGAGCTAATGTCGACGACACAATCATTCAAGAATCTACCCTTGACAATATAAATCCTTCTAACGATTTCTCTCTTCCTTTATTTTTGTACCTCTCACAACTTGAAATCCAATGCTAGTTGGTTCCACCTTTCTGCAATTCCTCCTGATCTCGTGCTCTTATCCACTGTCATGTATAGTATTTGGTTCGTGTCAAGTATTATCTTCTAGACCTGTCGAATATTGTTATCCATATATTACATAATTGTCCATGATTCTGCTACTCACCTGCACACAATGCTAACCCATCTGTCACTTTGTTATTTTGAATACTTCTCCAAATATGTTGCAACTGATCACAACATATTCCTGCTTCTCAAGCTAAATATGTCCACTAGTTTTCTCTATATTCAAATCAAACTCTGCAAGTCTACATGGGGATGTGTTCAGAAAAATGCTCCTTAATCAACCAATCTGTCAAGAGACATTTTGTACCTCTTCCATCAGAGCATTCATAATCTTCCTTCCCAAAATATACATACACTTTAGACTACCTAAAATATAGCTCTCCAATCTGTAATAGTTGCTTCTTAGACTCCCCCTCTTCAATATTCACCTTACTAGGAGTCTCTAAGCCAAATGGCTTAGAACAATACATAAGTTTTCTCTGTTGTAGGATCATCATTCTGAATTTTGACATCTTCCTCTTTGCCTGTAGATTCGTCATGATCTCACACATCTGCAAATCATGTGAGTATAATTTATGGGATTTCTTCATTCACCTGTTCTTCTTGTTTTTTATTTCTTCTCCAAACCTTCTTGTATATGATATCAATGTTTTCCTTCAAGGGAGATTTCATCATGCTTCTACAATCATGAGATATATGTCCATAGTTGTGGAATTTGTAACATTCAATATTGTATGGGGCCACATAAACATATCTTGCTTAAATATTTCTTCCATATGATCTACAATCTATAGATTTGTGTCCAAAGTTATTACAAGTAAAACAATAACCAAGAAAGAAATTTTGATACATGTAAGCAAGTGATCCTCTTTGTGATGCATTCCTTTTGAATTCATGCCTTAGTTGATCACAATCTTTCGTTCTTTTGTTTAATTCATAATGAATGAATCTTCTTTGATACCTAGAAATAGAAGGTCTTCTTGAATATATACCTCTTCTACATTCATCCTTTTTTCTTCTTGTTGTTGATCACGTTTCCTTCGTTTGAGAATGCCTGCATAGTTCTTAGCCTTCTCTTCATTCTTCTTTTCCGGAAATCTAGAACATTTATCTTCAACTTTCATTACTCAATATGTGGAGCTTACTCTCCGTTCAATGCTCTTACTGGGATTGGCATTTGCATCTTCTTTGAATGAGGCCTCACCAATGTATCCAAGACCTGATTTATTTAAGGGTGAGCTTTGACAATTGAGAATATATTCTAATACTTGAGAGCT
>ML790740.1:0-21747 GCA_009831015.1 Picea engelmannii | reverse complement strand
CTCCGTTCAATGCTCTTACTGGGATTGGCATTTGCATCTTCTTTGAATGAGGCCTCACCAATGTATCCAAGACCTGATTTATTTAAGGGTGAGCTTTGACAATTGAGAATATATTCTAATACTTGAGAGCTCTTAAATTTCTTGTTGAGATTGAAAACTTCAACTCTTAATGTGACGAATTCTTCTTCAAGATTCTCACAATATTATTATTTCTTCATTATCTGGATATTCATTACTTCTTCCATTCTCTTTTCTTATTCAGCTTGGGTTTTCAAAGAGATGATTTCTTCTTCAATATTCTTTCTTGTATTCTTCAATTTTCAAAGAAATGATTTCTTTTGTAACATTCTTTCAAAGAGATGATTACAAGAAGATATTCCTTAGAGTAGAGATTATGTAGCTTATCCAAAAGTTGTTTGGTTGATGAGCATTGTCCCACCTTGACTTTTACTGAATCAGGTAATCCATCCAGGATGACATCCATTTCTATTTTGTTGTTCCTTTTTAATTTCTTCTTGGTTGTAGTATTCAAAGGTTTCTTTGAAGCGGTGTATTCTATAACAGCTAAGTACCAAACATCATACCCTTGTGCCTCTAAAAGAAGTTTCATTCTTTAGCTCCATCTCTCATAAGTATGACCATAAAATACTATCATTCCATTATTTTTGTAATCCATAATCTACCTTACAGTGGTTAGACTGATTCTAATTGACCTGCTCTGATACCACTTGTTTGAATATTCACCAATACTGAGAGGGGGGTGAATCAATAATGATAAATTTTTACCATTTTCAACCATAACATGTAAATATTAAGTTATCATCAATTTATCAATTTATATAGCCATAGATACACAATACACAAGAGTTTTACGTAAAAATCCAAATGGGAGAAAATGACATAATTATTTTTAATATATATATATATATATATATATATATATATATATATATATATATATATATATATATATATATATTGAATATTACATCCAGGGGTAGCACCAACTTCTAAAATTCTATAGCACCAACTGAAAGGAGGAACCAACCACCTCTTTCAAGGATCCAACCTGAAGGAAGCTACAACTCCCTAAATTCTCCAACAACAACTGGAAGGAAGCTCTAACTCTCTAGATTCTCCAGCACCAACTGGAAGGAGGCTCCAAACCCCTTGTTTACAGGATCAAACCTAAAGGAAGCTCCAACTCCCTAGATTCTCTAGCTCCAACTGGAAGGAGGCTCCAACCTCCTTTCCTTTCCCCTTCCTTCTTCTCGAGAATATAAATGAGAGAATCAACATGTCATTGTTTTTGTCATTGAAACTGATACATCATCATCATCAACCTGTCACTATTTTTGTCAATGATATTTATACACCATCATCAACAACATGTCACTATTATTATCATTCATATTGATACATCATCATCATCAAATCTAGTTCAACCCAATAACCACATAAAGTTCATGCCAAGATCACCAATAATATCCCTCAAATCATATGCCAAAAATTACCAAGATATGCATCAAAACATGTACAAATTCCTCCAAGATATGCCTTAAACATGCCTCGAATCATGTGCCAAAATATCCAATATACAAGCCTTAAACATGTGCCAAAATATCTAAGATACAAGCCTCAAACATGTTCCAAACCATTCATGATATGCCTTAAAGAATATGTACAATAACCATCAAGATATGCATCAACCATGTGCCAAAAACATTCAAGACATGCCTCAAGAATGCATCAAACATGTGTCAAACCCTCCAAGGTATGCTTCAAATCATTTGCCATAACCTCCAAAATGTGCCTCATGAATATACCAAGTCTCCAAGATATGAACATCAAAACATATAGAAAATCATACCTTTTATCATGTAATGAACCTGGTGCATAAGATCTCATTTTATTCAAACCTTCTTCAACTTCAACATTAAGAGAATAATACCTTGTTCAAAATTTTGCATAGATATGTGATTCATCCATTGTCAACTAGAGAACACTCGCACTTTGCTTCACTGCAATCTGCGTATACCCTATAAGTGATTTGTCCATCTTCAACTCGCGTATATATTCGTTTCACCCTTCAACAAACCACGTATAACCTCATAAAAATTGGTATGGTCACCTCCATACACTTCACTCTCCTCGACCTCCTTTCTCCTAGGCCAGATTTGCTTTGCTAATATCACCAATCCTCTTAGCAAAAGTGTAGACCCACTTATGCTCGCTCCATTCCACAAACACACGCTTGCTTTGATTGAAAATGAGAGGTTCTTGATGTGTATTTATACCCTTCCAAGCAACAAATTTTCTCCTTTAATTAATTTTAGGGACAACTTGTAACTTCTTTGAGGGCTTCTTGACCATACTTTGGGGCTTCATCTTTAACAGGGCATAACTTCTCAAATGTGAGGAATCATGTGGTGTACCACCTAACATTGGAAACGACACGACGAGGACTATCCATCTATGAGATTTTTTCATGCAATTATGATATCCTTCATACTCATTTTATCCAATAAACTTTGTGCTTCATGACCATACCTCTGTGGATTCTTAACCACTTAACCATACTTAACCAAGGCTTCATGTAGACTTCTTCAAAGCATCTTCCTGTGAGGTCCATTATTAAAGCTACACCATAAGGGGACCACTTTTGAGATTTCTTCAAATACAACTATCACTTCCAGAGGCTTTTAGACTTCTTCTAGGGTTGACATCAATCACAACCAATTTTCTAACAAATAGTGGTAGTGAAAAATGTTTTGGAGTAAGAAATTAACGAACATATTGAATTTAACTAACTTAATATGGAAGTGCAATATAAAAATTTACTATTCTAACAAATGACTGGGGAATCACAGAGATCTAAGACAAAGATTGAAGCAATGCGCAAAAAATGTAAACCGATACCTTAAGTATGTGCACGACTCTAGAGAAACATACAAGTAGAAGAATTTGATTGTGTGTATTATTATCTTTTGTTAATTATTGTAGCATCACAAAACTTTGAAATCTAAAAGTGATTCCTAAATATACTTGATAGGGTGTGTTGTCGCTCAAAGAAAAATATTGCTACATGTTTTGTCTCATCTAATTTTTCCTTGATGAGAGGATGTATGTGATGATGGAACCATAAGGAACCATATTAATGATTGGTTTATAGTCTATAGGATTGACTTGCATGTACAACTTGTGTCTAGACTACTTTCCTATATAATTAACGTACTAGGTGTCTTGGTAGATCGAAACATGCACATAGGATGGCCAATGATTCAATCTTGACACTCAAGTTGATGTTAGTCTCTGGAGTACAACATGTTACTAGTTAATCTATGCAGTACCAATGTTTATCCCAAAGGTACGATTGGTTCCTAGTTGGTATGTTGTTTGAGATGAAATTCCTATAAGTGAAGCTTAATGGAGGAGCATGGACACTTTGGTTGAGAGATGGAAGTTATTTGCTTGGTGAATAACCATTGGTTGGTTATCATGGTAGTTAAAGATGCAATGAAGTTGCACTCTTCTTGCTAAGGAAGCCAAGTGTTGGGGGAAGATAATTCTACATTAGAATGATGATATTGCAACAAAGGACAACGATGTTGTTTTGGATGTCACAAAGTATTTTCAATGGTTTGGTTCATAAAAATGACAAGAACATTTTTGTTGGAGTCAATGGATATCAGTTGGTAATGACTAAACAAGGTAAGTATTTGTTGTGTTTTAAAAAAAAATGGCCATATGGAATTGTGAATCTCACCTTGCTTTTGTAGCAAGTCTTGAATGGTATGTGTAGATCCTATGTATTATTCCTTGAATTTTTTTTGAGCTTGTATCTTCTCTAGAGTTAGTGTTTGGGAGAAGTATTGTAATAGTTAATAGGTGATATTATAAAAAACATTACTTGGTGCCTCCATGAAATGGAGTATGTCAATAGCATTTACCTATATCTATGTATATAACAAATAAAGGACATGTCGATATAACATCTAGGTAGGCTTACATACCCCTTTTCCATGTGTCCCTGATGATTTGGACAACTTCTTTGATATAGTGCAAAGCCTCTATTATGAAGTTGTTATCACTTGGAGGAATGGGTTATGTGTCGGTTGAATGTGAACTATGAATGGATCATGTTGGTTGCAGAATCTAGGAGGTGAGGTGGGTTTAGAGATTGAAGTTTCATATACATTCAAGAGGAGTTCATCAATGACTTGAATGAACCATGTACTTAAAAGACATCCTACTACATCAATGGTTACAATGGTCAAGTACTCATTTAGTCTAGTGGCCTCTATATGGAGTTTGATAGTTTGATTATATCCACATCGTTGAGGTACAAGATGAAAGTGTTAGGTTGGACTAGATATGGAATTTGTTTATTATGAATGTATCTAATTCATGATGGAGCATTTGTTGCATATGAATAGATGATGATGATGACACGATGGAGCATTTGTTACATATGACTACATTTATTATAGAATTTGTTTCGCAATTACTTTCTTTCTAAGATTAGGAGGTTGTTAGATTTAATTGAATGTGAGATATTTTTTCCAACTAATTGAACTTCTAAGTTAATGTGTGATTGACATATCCTCTCAACTTCTAAACGTTTTACCTTTTGGAGGTTTTCTGGCCACTTTTTCCATTTGATTTTGCCCCAAATCCGGTGATGAATGGTTGGATCTGCATATTTGAGTGGTTAAGTTTGTATAATCCGAGTGCCCCAAGAGTTTTCGTTGAATCCATTTATGCATTCAGAAAAACGATTTAAACAAAAAATTAGATATTTTGTCTAAATTTACATCATCCAAATTCCTGCCAAAAAAACCCAAAAGATAAAACATTTAGCCATACCAATTATTAGTATGCTAAAAATAGAGTATCCATCTTTAAACAACGCTTCATGTGCTTGAATATGTGCTAATAAAAAACAACATTGTATTAATCAAAAACAGTTTTATTATGTACAAACATGTCTGATTACTCATTTCTCTAATGCTTCTTTAACAACTAACAACGAAGAGACCGCATCACTTACCCACAAATCTTGAGATGTGATTTATCTTGCCACTGTTACTTGCGTTGCCCATTTGAGTTGTAAGTTATCGATCCACATAGAAGTTATTTACAATCATGGGGAGTCATCGCAGTGTTTGTATTCTACGAGAGACTGCAATGGCTACGAGAGACTGCCATTTGTTGAGTGCGCTTATTCATTCGGTGTCCAGAGATAATTTTCCGGTGCACTCTGAAACGATAAGTTCAAATTCGTGGATTGCCCAATATCTCGAATCCCATGGTAGAATCATTAGTACGAGAACTAGTGCACACATCGGAGATTAAAAGAAATTCCATCTCCTGAAACTTCAAATGGTCAGCGTCTTTTTTATAATCACTGCAAAATTACTAACGTCTTTGTATGTCAACTACTACAACACTTATGAAGTGTCACAAATATTGATATATTTAAAAGTAGTAGTTAAACGTTTTAGGTTTTAGTTTTTTTCCTGGGGATATTTTCTGTTTAATTTTGTTTGGAAGTTTGTGAGAAATTGTTGGATCTGTATATTTGAGTGGTTAAATCTGTATAATCTTAATGCCTCCAATAATTTTTTAACACCCTGAATCCATTTATACATTTAGAAATGCAATTTAAACATAAAATTAAGATTTCCTTCAGATTTAGGTTGAGCTAAAAGAACCAAAACTTAAAACATTTAGACAACCCTGATTCAAAATGTTGCAATGAGTTTTATCCTCATAGCCACAAAGCATACCTGATTCAAAATGTTGCAATGAGTTTTATCCTCATAACCACAAAGCATACCTTCTACACGAAACACCAACACAAAATTATATATAGCATATTATATCTATGAGATATGGAAAAACATTGAATTAGTTAAACTAAGTATGTAAGTTTTTACAGTTAGCTAGTTATGATAGACAAATTTTCTGAATAGAAACTGTGTAAAAAGACAAATTTTCTGAATAAAAACTGTGTAAAATTTTTACTCCTGAATGTGATTTACTCTTCATAACTTCCTTGTATTTTTTAATGCATCAGTTAACCTATTTACTTTTTAATATTTACCTAATCATATTAAGAAATTACTGTATCACTATATGATTGCCACGTTCAAATGATTAACTTTTGGGATTACCAAGTTTGGATTTGCTCAGCTGTAGGAGCGTTTCATTTCTGACTTTCCTCAACTATAGGCGTGTTTCATTTTCATTTTTTGACTGTGGGCACATTTCATTTTCCAGTTGCAGGAGGAAACTTTGGCATCCCCTTTCTGAGTTCATCAACCACGATTTTGAATGGCTGTGCTAGTTACAGCATGTTAAACAATTTTTCTAAATAAAAACTAAAAACTGTGTACAATGTTTTTGAAACTTGAAATATTAAGCAAGGACATATGTGCTGCGTTGTTGATCAATTTCAGAAACAGTTTGAAATGAAATGAAGTCCTTCGCGAATTGCGTCCCTTTCATAGAACTCAGGCAATCAAATCGCTTTATATGAACAGGAATCTGATAGAAGAAGCCCAGGAACTTGCTTATTTTAGGAGGTGTATCCCTCACTTCTTTGCAGGTTGAACCAATCTACAGTAGAACTAAAAAATGTAGTATAGGTCTATTTGATGCTGCCACCAATATGTACAGGAGCTATTAAGAGAGCCCGTACCTATATACTTGCTCTGGTGCAACTATAATTAAATGATAGTTTGTATTGTTCAAATCAATATTTTAAGTTTTGGATAAAATTGTTATTTTTTTTTGTTTAAATTGTATTTTTGAATGTATAAATAGATTCAGTATGTTGAGAAACTTTTGGGGTATTAGGATTATACAAACTTAACCACTCAAATTTGCACATCCAACCATTCATCACCAAATTTCAGATAAAATCAAACAGAAAAAATTACGTAAAAACAACTCAAAATTTAAAAATTTAAACTACTGAAACAGTATTTGATTTAACAATATTTAAGAAGATTTTCCATTTAATACCATGCTAGATTTTCTTTTAAATAATTAATATGCTAATTACAACTTTCGGAAAGTTATTTATCATGCGTCAACAAATTAAAGTCAGCAACGTTCGATTTGCAAATGATTAGAGTATTCCTGCAGGGAGTAATAAGCAGGAATAAAAACAGTATATCAGGTTTTATGTTCAATAATCAAAACTTAAATTCGAATCTAACCCCAGCACCAATAATCCAAGACTTTTCCTACGAGTACAGTTTTGCCATTTTAAAGCGCGTGTTTGGTTCAGTGGAGTTGATGGACTGTCACATTTATTTGCCTATGTGCCGATGGATTCAACGTACCAATCATATCGCGCTTTGACTTTTTCTTTCCTGTAAAGTGCCTTTGGTCCGTGTCTCGTCTTGTCTCCTTTATTAGGTATATGAAAGAACCTAATCCTCTAATTATCCCAGGTAGTGAATGCCAGTCTAATTCTCGGAGATTTCTGTGTCTTCTTTCTGGTTTACTGTTATGATGGCGCTGCAATGGAGGTGGACTGTGGTTACCCTTAGTGTCATGTTGCTCCTTGTGTCTATTCATTTACAGGTAATCGAATCCCAAAACTTCAGCACCCTCTTCTCTTCTCGTTTGCTTTGCTTTTGGCTTCCGATTTGCAGAAAAGCAATAGTGGAGTCCCATGATGAGTTGATATGAGTTTTAACTCGGTGAAATTGAGCAGGAAGGAGAAGGAAGACAACAGCACTTTGTGTTAATTCATGGACTTGGGCATGGAGCATGGTGTTGGTATAAAATTGTCACTCTCCTTAAGCAGAAGGGGCACAGAGTGGCTGCCCTGGATCTCACCTCCAATGGGATAAACAGGGCAGCCTCTACAGATCAAGTCAATTCAATTGCACACTATGCAGAGCCGCTACTAGAATATATCAGGAACCTCGGCAATGATGAGAAGGTACTTGAATTCTCTGGAATCTAACCTGTCATTTGTAGGTTTGAGAGCAATAGTTGTAAGTCTATTAAATCAAAACTGATGAGAGGTCTATGAATGTACCAAGCAAGTTATGAATATTGGAATTTTTCAGGATGCTTCTCTTTGTTGTTCTTTCGGAGCCCTTGCTATAGCAGTTGTGGCCTTTGAACAACAATTGCCAGGCATTGAATGCTTTTTTCAGATTTGTTTTCTTTTTTCATTTTGGGTTAGCAAAGAGCAGGGCTCAAACGTAGATCTATTTTTTTTACGTACCCATGTTCTCACTCTGACTTGGAAAGTTGCAAAATGGCCTCTAAAGAGACTTCTCCTCGCATTGTTTTCATATTTGGAAAACAGATATATGCTCAGCCTTTTTTTGTTATGTAATGAATAAAGTTTCAGTTGAATAGCGCAGGAGGACCTGCTAGTAAGGAGGCAAATTGAAGAATGCCATTTTACTAGAGCCCTAGCAAGCCACAGAGAGAATGGTCGCTTAAAAATTCAGAAGTTGGGCTTTGAGGGCTCTCATCTTCACAAAACCAAAATTTGAATAGCATTCTGATGTTGTCTGTTTGCGTCGAGATAAGCAACCCTTCAAGGTGAGGTAAGACCTTAAGACCATCGAGACCTGGACTTGTGCGGAAAGTGTTGGTACTTACATCCCAGATGGTTTGGGATAGACAACCTTAGAAAAGACCTTTCAAACTAGATTATAGGACTTATTAAAACCTTTCTATTATACATAAATTGGCCTTTGGAAAGCACTGATCTTCATCTTGGGCTTTGCAAGTGTTATTATTCTCGGCTTTATCAATGGCCTTTGAAGGGCACTGAAGTCTTCGAATTTAATCTATGGCAGGTGACACTTGTAGGACACAGCTTGGCTGGATGCCCATTATCATATGCGATGGAGCTGTATCCAAGCAAGATCTCCAAGGCAATCTTCGTAGCTGCATTTACTCCTCGAAATAACCAGAGTTTCCTTAGCTCTGCCAACCCGAAGGTGTGATGCCGAGTTTTCTTTCTTTTAAACCTGAAACTTTATTACTAAAAGGGAAAGGGATGGTTGCAATTATGATGCAGATTACCTAGGGTGCTCAAACCCTTTGAATGATGAATTGAATTCTTTAGGGTATGGATTTCTATGGTGTGTGCAGTCTTTCGCTAGGCTGGTGGAAAATGGAGTACTAGTATTAAATGTGAAAGCAGATTCAGAGCTACCCACATCTGCTTCGCTGGTTCTTGACCATGTGAAGTCCTATCTCTACAACGAGAGCCCCGATGAGGTATTTAAGTCCTGAATTTCTCTCATTTGGATTCCAGTGCAGCACTGTGTGATGTGTTGTGTGAGAATAACAGTTCCAATATGCCCACGGTGTGTATTTGTTTCTACGACCATAAAAGCTCCTCCTCCCTTCACTATTTTTATACTGACGAATAATTTGTTTCTGCCCTGTGTTACTCTCCACCACAGGACGCGAACCTTGCACAGTCTCTTCTAACTCCGACGCCATTTCCAGTCTCGGTGGAGTTCCTGAAGCTATCCGAAGAGAGGTATGAGAGTATCAGAAGATTTTACATCATGCTAATGACGGACAGATTGTTCCCTCCAGAGTACCAGGAATACTCCATAGCACAGAATCGTCCTGAGAAGATATTCAAAATGCATGCCAGCGACCATTCTCCCTTCTTCTCACAGCCTCAACAGCTTTGCAATCTCCTCGTTCATATTGCGACTCTGTGAAGATGCTTCATAACAATTCATATGCTATGGTTTTATTGGAGCAAAAATCCATGATGGAAGAGAATTCGAGTATTGATGGGAATGAAATGATTAGTTGCCTAAAAACTCTTCATAGGCCGTGGTTTTATTGGAGGAAAAATTCATGTTGGCAGAGGACTCGACTATTCATGGCGAGGATGTGATTAGTTGCCTAGCAAAACATCATTAACAAGTATGAATTTATAGTGACCATTATGCACTGAGCAGTGGATTAAGAAATGGAGTTGGATACACAGTTTTAAACTTGAAGCATTTTAAGTGGGACATTGTATATTTCAATTTATTGACTATTATTTATTATTATGTTGTTAAATATATAAAATATAAACATTTTGTATATTAAAATAGTCTCTTAAATTATGATAAAATTATAGGTATATGTAAATATGAAATTATATTTTGATTTTATTTATTATTTTTTAAATTAATTATCATTAGATTGTGTTTTTTATAATGATAATAATTGTTTATTGAAATTAACTTTAATTCATTAAATTTTAATAAAAATAATCGCAAAAAATTAATTTAATTTATTGCTTTTTCTCTCCTTTTATTTTTTCGTAATCTATTTTAATTTAATGAAAAGCAACTCTACTTTTAAACATTTATTTTAATTTGGTTAAAACAATTCTACTTTTCAACATGATAAATTTATATTTTGAATTTATATTATTAATTTTAAAAAAAAATTAAATTTAAAAAAATTTGTATTTTATATAATAAATTTCAGGTTAAAATAAATTTTTTAAGCTAGTTTACACCAATTTAAAGTCAAGACATCTTCAGGAGTGCCATTGAGGATATTAGGTCACAAGGTGTTGCAAAACATATCATCAAACTGTTTACTATTATATTGTTGTGTATTTCTCCATACAAACTGATTAAAACGATTTAGACTATTAAGCCTCGGGCATTGGCAGTTTGAGTTGCATGTTGTTGTTGATTATTTGCATATTCCATCCGCTCTTCAATATCTATTGGGTTTGACAGAGTTCTTTTTGACTCCAGCGGTCACTTCTTGTCCATTCCAACTTTTCTTTGTTTAGCACAAGGCTTTGAACCTTATTCCCAAAACATACTTATCCAATGCCTCAAATTTATTGTCCAGAATTTTGAACTTCTTTTCCAAGCTTTCCATATTAATTATAGCATGTTGTTGTTGTGTACCCCTATCCTGAATTACTTGAGCTATAAGGGATTTGATAATCTAGAATAACTATTTTGTTTTGAATATCTTGGTGTACTTCGTTTTAGAAAACCTTAGGTTATCCACCTATTCTTTCAGCTTTTATTCTATTTGGTTTGTAGTCATGCCATTTTTCTTTCGGTTGATTATGGATTCAAGATTATCTATCTTTCTTTGTTTCAGGATTGAATTTAGAATAGTTAAATTTTTCTACCTCGTAGGCTTCCTTTTGTGCCCTAGTCGTAAATGTTGGTTGTTTGTCTAGGATGGAGACACTAGAATTAAGTTTCCTCTTTCCTCGGGTGTCATGTTTGGTAGAATACGGATAATTGTCAGTGCCCATGTCTTCCATAACTCATTTTAATGAGCGAGGATGATGGTTAACAAATATGGAAGCAATGAATCCACAGAGAGTCCCAACATAAATGATGGTAAACCAAGCTTGAACAGAGGGACTTGCACTAACAAGTCCTAGAAATGAAATCAAAGGTAGGCTTGGCAAAAAGGGGAGATTCGTTGTTAGATCCCTCTAAACCAGAGTGGGAACCTAGATGAATGGACGACCCCAAACAAATATTTCATTTCCCATTATTGAAGGTTAAGCACAATCTCAACCAGAGACCTATTTGATGAAAATACCCTGCCACTAGGATTAAAAAACCCCAACTAAATACCCAATTCCACTAGAAAGGAGAGCTCAAGTTTAAAAAAATAGAAAAAGCATGGATTTACCGATTAGTGAAGGAGGTAACTTGTTGGAAAGATCATTGTGGTAATCACTATCAAACCAAAAAACACTTGACAAATCCAAAACCTCCTTCCATGGGATGCTCATATCCTTCCTCGAGGTAGCTCTCTGCATTTATTTCCCAATCAAATCTATTATAGTTCATTTACCTTCCCTTTTCACATGCTCATTACTTTTGTTATAGTCCAAACCATCCATTAAATTTGTTATCAACTGCATTTTGTACTTCTAGCATTGCAATGTGATTCATTTGGTACACACATCCAGACATTCACTGGCAGACACTAGAGTGAACTACCACCTAATCCTAGTTAACTAATTCATACAATAATCAGTTGACTGATTCATGCATGTGGAAGTGAAAGAAACACATGCAACTACTCGTGATAAAATCGAGGTTTCCATGCATGGGTGACTTCCAGTAGTCTAACTAAGTGTAACTGACTCTGAATTGAAGAGGAGTGCCCTATTTTGTAAGGGAATATTCTCTACAGAGAATATTCTCATCTAAGGTAGTGCTCTCAACATTGGACTATAAAACTTAGGAAAATAATTTTAGGTGAGTGTGTAATATCTCCAACACCCCCCCTAAACACTACTAGGGTTTACATGATGAATGGGTCCTAGCAACAGAGGCCTTGTTCAGTACCCATTGTACAATGCATCTAAGAATGAAACATTCAAAAAATGAGGAAAGAGGGAAAAATTCATGGGAAAAACACCCCTTCAAAGAAAAATGCATCAAAAGATTGAAGAAAAAAATGCAGTTGCTAAGCAACTATGTCTTTCACTCCAACGAGACCTTGCAAATGTGCAAGCTTATGCTCAGTGAATATTTTTTATGAATATGATGTAGTAGATGCACTAGTGAGATGTCCAAATATATCCACCTTCTCTTATTGTAAATAAGAATATCCAAATCCATGTGAATTTTGGATGAAACTTTGAAAATTGTGCCATCGTTTTTGAAAAAAAACGTTGAAATCTTGTTGATTTTAAAATCCTCATAACATCACTTATTGGACTCCGTTTCGGATGATGTTTATTTTGAAATTGGGTATTTTTCTTAGAGGAATTCAAATATCCATTTTTTTTTTCTGCAAATTCTGCTTAGAAAATGTCATAATTGAATCTAATGTGTGCAACCCCCTTTTTGGCTCATGAGACGCATGCATGGGAGTCTCTACATGTGGCTCCTAGGATGCACGAATGGTGCATGAAAAAGTGTTTGCATGCAACTCCTTATATTCATGGATGATATATTTTGTATATGATTCAGAAAAAAAAAATCTAGAATGGAGTTGACATCATCTTCGATGAATGGACCAAAAAGTTGTGCAGATACCTGTGTAGAAGACTCTTCAAACTGAGAGGATTGACCTTCTAGTGTATTTTCTATTGACTCTATATTTTCAACCTTATGCATGCAATCTTCCTTATTCTGAAATAGAACTTTCAATCTGGTCCATAATTCGTTTGGAGTTGAGTCTTGTGATTCATCATCTACTTGTCAATAAATTTAAGGAGAAATAGACAAGTAGATACATCCTATGGCCATATCTTGTCTATTGATAAAGTCATTTTTCTCATCGATGGAATCAATCTCTACTTCTATTTCCATGGTTATTTGGTATAAGCCTCTACTTCTGAGAAGAATTAGAATATTTTTCTTCCACGCCAAATAGTTATGAGGCATGAGAAGTATAGCCAAAGAGTTAAACATAGATTCCATCCTTCCTACTACTTTGTTGCATCTACAATATTATTATTCCCTATCATGGTTTCTCCATTAGTATTTCTATTTTTCCAAATTCTATTTCTAATATTTATCATGCTAGAATAATTATGGAAGAAGGTGGAACTTTCATCCCCCAGATTTAGCCAAACCACCCTACTCCTCTACCTCTACTTCTCCTCCTCCAATTTCAAGATGTTTCTATATTTTTCCTTTATACCTCCTAGTTCTTTTTGTTCTTTCTTCAAGAAGAAGCCTATGGTTATTTCCTTATAGTTGTTTTCTATCTTCAACTCATTTTATTCTAGGGCCACCTTCTATCCATTTGCATTCCCCTTTGTCTAATCCTGAGTCAAATTCTCAATGTTTACAAGGTTATATTGAAATTATTCCATAGACAATTCCCCATCATCAATAAAATGTTTCAATTCACCACCAAATCCATGCATTATTCATTTACAAGCCAAGAGGAGTTAAATTTGTACAGGGCAAGGTGTATCTTTTATTATCTAGAGCCGTATGATGTAAAATTGACATTTGGTTGGAATAACCCTTAATACCTACCCAAAATCAAACCCTTTTTGCTTCTTCCAAAAACCATTTTGAGATTAAGAACCTATCTAGCATAAGGAAGAATGAGAGGCTTCCTATCATTGCTTCAAACTTTAGTAAAATTCATTGAAGGATCAAAAGAGGCACGTTGTTCTCAGAAACATTGTTTATTATCTACATAACTATAAGTGTAATGCATTTGTAGTTCTCTTTCAATTGAGTTCAAACTTCTCTACTTTCTATTCACTTGTTGTAAAAATAAATAGGTACAAATACACATAAGTTATCAACACAGTAAACTTAGTAGGCTTTATAAATTTGATTATTTGTAAACATTGAATTTATTTATGAGAAATCAATTATATATATTTTTTTATATAGGTTTCCATTCCAAAGAGAGATGAACCATGTCCACCTCGGATCGATAGATTGCCCCATTCCTAGGTATAATGTGCCAAGTTAAATCTTGTTTTAATGTGAAATTTGTTATCTTATTTTGGTTCATTTTCATGTTTTTGTAGTGTGCATGAAATAACCATAATTATTATTTTAGTCACCAATACCCCCTTCCCCCATCCTTCAGATAGGCACGCCATATGTCTCAGGTAACAGGGCAAGTGTGATCCTTGGCCAGCCTACCCTAACACTTGAGATTCCATTCTTCCCTCCCTAGGGCACTTCATCCCATTCTACAACTCATGGGGGATTATCATCGCCCACCCCCTCCATCTTCTCCATTCCATCCATCCATAGTGGTTGTACCCATCTACTATGCACCAGTAAGTGTTGCTACAATCCCCCTTGTTACATCCACTATGGATGCACTCATTTTCCTTGTTGTAGCCCACCTTGTTTCATCCATTGTGGTTGCACTAATCCACCGTACACCAATTCACCCTACTACATCCCTCCTTATTTAATCCACTATGGATACACCTATCGACCCTAGAAATATTGTTTCCTTGGAGCAACTTGTCCAGCCAAGTGCTCTGTTTTTTATCCAATATCCAATGTTGCCACAATTATTTAGGGTGAGATCACTCATTTATGAAATTTGTATCTATCATGAATGGAATTGATAGGGTCACAGAGGAGGGAAACACCCTCATGACTTATACTCTCATTTGTGGTGAGTTTTATTGGCTTGAATTATAAAGTATCATTTTATAAGAGTGTTAATTAATTATGGAAAGAAAACTTATTAGAATTTTGTTTCATTTTCCAGTCTCCAGAAAGATTAGTAGTGATCTAGAAAGATGTAGACATTCATTGACATACACTGGAGTGAACATCCACCTAGACCTAGTTAACCAATCCATACAATCATAAGTTAACTGAGTCACACGTGTGAAAGTAAGAGAAACACAAGTAACTGCTAGTGATAAAACCGAGGTTGCCATGCATGAGTGACTTCCACTAGTCTAACTAGGTGTAACTAACTCTGAACTAAAGAGGATTTCCCTATTTTGTAGGGAATATTCTCTAGAGAGAATATTATCATCTAAGGAAGCATTCTCAAAGTTGGACTATCAAACTTAGGAAAATAATTCTAGGTGAGTGTGTAATATCTCCAACACCCCCCCTGAACACTACTAGGGTGTACATGTTGAATGGGTTCTAACAATAGAGGCCGTGTAAAGAGAGGAAAGAGGGAAGACCTCATGGGAACCCCTGCGCCCCCCGCCTCCTCTCAAAGTACAATGCATCAAAAGATTAAAAAAAAAGGCAGTTGCTAAGAAACTATGTCCTTCACTCCAAGGAGACCTTACAAATGTCCAAGCTTATGCTTGGTGAATATTTTGTTGAAGAGGTAGATGTTTGTACAGATATGATGAAGTAGATGCACCAGTGATATTTCCAAATATATCCACATTCTCTTAATGTAAATAAGAATATCCAAATCCATGTGATTTCTGGATGAAACTTTGAAAATCGTACGACTGTTTCTGAAAAACTGTTTAAATTTTGTTGATTTTAAAATTATCATGAACTCACTTCCCAGACTTCACTTCAGATGATTTGATTTTTGAAATTGGGTATTTTTCCAAGAGGAATTGAAATATCCAATATTTTTTTACAAATCCTTCTTAGAAAATGTAAGAATTGAATCTGATGTTCGTGGCCCAATTTTTGGCTCCTGAGATGCATGCATGGGAGTCTTTGCATGTGGCTTCTGGGATGTATGACTGGTGCATGAAAAAGTGTTTGGATGCAACTCCTAATATCCATGGACGATATCTTCATATGAAATTCAGAAAACAGATCTGAAATGGAGTAGACATCATCTTCAATGAATGGAACAAAACATTGTGCAGATGCATATGTAGAAGGATCTTCAAACTAAGAGGATTGATATTCTAGTGGATTTTCTACTGGCTCTATCTTGTCAACATTTTTCATGCAATATTCCTTATTCCCAAATAGAACCTCCAATATGGTCCATAATTCATTTGGAGTTGAGTCTTGTGATTCATCATCTACTTGATGATAAATTTCAGGAGAAATAGACAAGTAGATACATCCTATGGCCATATATTTTCTATTGAAAAAGCCATTTTTCTCATCAGCGGAATCAGTCTCTACTTCCATTGCAATGTTTATTTGTTATAAGATTCTACTTTTGAAAAGAATTAGAATATTTGGATTCCACTCCAAATAGTTATGAGGCATGAGAAGTATAATTGGAGAGTAAAACATAGATTCCATCTTTCATGTTGCTTTGTTTCATCTTCAGTACCTGCAAAAGAGTGATGGTGATGATCCTCTTTGGCGGCCTGTGGGATTTGATACCCTATAGAGCTTGTGAGATACATGCACATAGGATCTAGCTAATAATGAAGCATACAAAAAAGGAAATGGTGTGAAGAGTAGAGACAAAAAATTAATGAAAGAATGAGATAATTTCTATTGATCAAATTCCAAACTCAAAGAGTGAATAATTTATAATAGATATAGGATACATGAGTAACTAATGCGCCATAGTAGTTATATAGAGATATATAGACACTCACTAATAGATATTGGAGTGAACTTCCACCTAGTCCTAGTTAATTAATCCATGCAATCATCAATTAATTGAATCACACATGTGGAAGTGAGAGAAACGAATACAAATACTAGTGTTAAAACTGAGGTTTCCATGCACGAGTGACTTGCACTAGTCTAACTAAGTGAAACTGACTCTAAACTGAAGAGGAGCGCCCTGTTTTGTAGGGGAATATTCTGTAGAGAGAATATTCTCATCTAAGGAAGCATTATCAACATTGGAATATCAAACTTAGGAAAATAATTCTAGGTGAGTGTATAATATCTCCAACACCCCCCATGAACACTACTAGGGTGTACGTGATGAATTGGTCTTGAAAACAGAGACCATGTTAGGTACCCATTGTACAATGCATCTAATAATGAAACATTTAAAAAGTGAGGAAAGAAGGAAAACCTCATGGGAAACCCCCCCCTCAAAGTACAATGCATCAAAAGATTAAAAAAAATGTAGTTGCTAAGCAACTATGTCCTTCACTCCAAGAAGACCTTGCAAATGTGAAATGTTATGCTCGGTGAATAATTTTTTGAAGAGGTAGATGTCTATATGGATCTAATGAAGTAGATGCACCAGTGAGATGTCCAAATATATGCACCTTCTCTTATTGTAAAGAAGAAGATCCAAATCCATGTGAAGTTTGGATGAAACTTTGAAAATCATGTGGTTGTTTCTGGAAAAAAAAACTGAAATTTTGTTGATTTTAAAATGCTCATAACTTCACTTCACGAACTTCATTTTGGACAATTTGTTTTTTTGAAATTGGTTATTTTTCCGACAGAAATTCAAATATCCAATTTGTTTTTGCAAATTCTTCTCATAAAATGTCATAATTGAATTTGATGTGTGTGGCCACCTTTTTGGCTCCTGAGATGCATGCATGGGAGTCTCTGCATGTGGCTCCTGGGATGCATGGATGGCACATGAAAAATTGTGTACACATAACTCCTTATATGCATGGATGGTATATTTTGTATGTGATTCAGAAAATAGATTTGAGATGGAGTAGATATCATCTTTAATGAATGGAACAAAAAGTTGTGCAAATACCTATGTAAAAGGTTCTTCAAACTGAGAGGATTGATCTTCCAGTGGATTTTCTACTGGATGTATATTTTTTAAAATTTCATGAAATCTTCCTTATTCCCAAATAGAACCTCCAATCTCGTCCATAATTTGTTTGGAGTTGAGTCTTGTGATTCATCATCTACTTAACAATAAATTTAAGGAGAAATAGACAAGGAGATACATCTTATGGCCCTATCTTGTCAATTAATAAAGTAATTTTCTCATCGGTGAAATTAGTCTCTAATTCCATTGCCATGTTTTTTTGGTATAATTCTCTACTTCTAAGAAGAATTAGAATATTTTTCTTCCAGTCCAAATAGTTATGAGGCGTGAGAGTAAAACATAGATTCCATATTTCTTGTTTCTTTGTTCCGTTTTCGATACCTGCAAAAGAGTGTTGATGATGATCCTTACTAGCAGTTTGTGGGATCTTATACTATGTAGAGTTTTTGAGATACCTTCACAAAATATATAGCTAACAATGAAGCGTACACAACATGCAATGGTGTGAATAGTAGAGACACAAAATCGAGAAAAGAATGAAATAATTTCTATTAACCCAAATCCACACTCAAAGAGTGAATAATTTACAATATATATAGGCTACATGAGTAACTAATGTGCCATATTAGTGATCTAGAGAGATATAGACACTCACTGACAAACACTGGAGTGAACTGCCACCTGGTCCTAGTTAACTAATCCATGCAATCATCATTTAACTGAGTCACACATGTGAAAGTGAGAGAAACACAAACAATTGTTGGTGATAAAACTAAAGAGGAGTGCCCTATTTTGTAGGGGAATATTCTCTAGACAAAATATTCTCATCTTAGGAAGCGTTCTCAACATTGGAATATAAAACTTAGAAAAATAATTCTAGGAAAATAGTTCTAGGTGAGTGTGTAATATCTCCAACAAAAAGCACAAGTATTAAGTACACATTTCCTCTACTATGATATATCTTTAAATGGCCCAATTTGATAATGAATTATAAGATATTTTTCGACTTTATAGTGTGCATGGCTTCTTGAGATATTCCAATGGAATCATGTATTTTACTTCATCTCAAGAAATGAAATTGTTCTCTATAAATATATTGTAACAAGACATTCTTAATACCAATTTCTTTGAGTTTTGCTCTTATTTTATAAATTGTGTTTCATAGTGATATAAGTATAAAGTCATAAAAAGAGGTTGCAGAGTCCTTATTGGGTATAAATGATAGAAAATTATCCTTGAAGACTCCTAGAATAACACCATTACTTTATTCTTTCACTTCACTGAAAAGAACATTCTTTATAAGGTCATAAAATTCTATGAATAAATCAATTCTCCAACCATCCATGCTCAATGTCTTATCCATTTGAAAATATTGTACTACCTCTTTTTATATCTTCCATAGATACTTCCTATGAGTTTAGTTTTTTTTTCATCATTAATGAAACTTCAAATATAGGAAGTAATCACTACAACTCCAACTAAATTAACCCTGATAGGGTCTTTATGGAGTTCATCAAAATACCTCACTTCTGCATGTACAATATTCTTATGCCCTAGCAAAATTTTTGTTAATGTTTAAGCCATTATTATAGTTCTTTACATTTCAATAGATAACAACAACATAAGACAAGATCACTGAGAAATACACAATCACAAGAGACACATCATTTATCCTAGGAAAACCTCTAGGGGAAGAAAACCCAGCAAAAATTTCTTATTATAGATAGCCAATATAATGCCAAGAGATAACTCAAACAAGTGCATAATGTCCTCTCCCAAAGATGTGCCTCTCTCTCTCTCTCTTCTCCAACTGCAGCTCCAAAACTTGTCTCTCAATGAACAAGTGAGTGTGTGTCTAAGTGAGGTGTTAGCCTCCTTATTTATACAAATCTGGTACGTGTGGAAGTGTCTTTTCATTGGTAGGGCCGACTTCTTCTTCTGGGTAGTTATAACCACCTTTATTATATTATGGGGCCTCTTTGATATATTCTGGGGCCGACTTCTTCTTTTTCCTATTACAATTACATTATGACCAATCCACAAAAGGGGATTTGGTCCTTTACAATAGCCAACATGCTCAATCCACAATGGGGATTGATCCAATGAATAATATATCAAATAATAATCAGAATACACTTTGCAGTTACATTATTTCAACACTCCACCTTAACAAGAAGGGTATTCTTCAACAACATTAGACGAGAGAGAGGACTTTATCATCAACAACATCAGGAGGACAACATCATCAATATCATATTGGAACACTCACTGACATATCTATAAATCATCAGAAGTTTTATTCATCGGCAACATCGTCATTATCAAAGGAATGCAATCATCATCTGCATCAATATGAATTAGTATAAAATTAATACATCAACATCATCACAGCACGAGGTTGGCTCATCATCATAATACAGGACTGGCTTTACGTCACAATTGTCAAGCTGGAATCTCAGTACCCGTCTTGCTTTACATCACAACACTCAAGCTAGAAGCAAGATACTAGATTGGCTTTACGTCACAACTTCTCAAGATGGAAACACAATATTAGTCTCATCTCAACATCTTGCTTTATGTCACAACACTCAAGCTGGAAGCAAGATACTAGACTGGCTTTACGTCACAACTATCAAGCTGGAAGCACAATACTAGTCTCATCTCAACGTCTTGCTTTACGTCACAGCTATCAAGCTGGAAGCACAGTGCTAGTCTCATCTCATCGTCATGCTTTACGTCACAGCAATAAAGTTGGAAGCAAGATACTCGTCCTTCTTTATGTCACAAAAATCAAGCTGGAAGAAGGATACTAGACTGGCTTTATGTCGCAGCTGTCAAGAGGGAAGCACGGTTCTAGTCTCATCACATCGTCTTGCTTTACATCACAGTAATAAATATGGAAGCAAGATACTCATCCTGCTTTACGTCACAACAATCAAGCTAAAAGCATGATACTAGGTTGGTTATACGTTGCAACTATCAAGCCGGAGGCACAGTTCTAGTCTCATCACATCATCTTTCTTTATGTCACAACAATAAAGATGGAAGCAAGAGATGTCTCATCACAACAACTACTCCCCCTTTCGAGGAAGGTCTATTCGGACTATACCAATATTATCTCAAAAGTGATCAAACTTTACACGAGATAGAGGCTTGGTCAACACATCAACAACCTGTTCATTCATGCTAACATACTAGAGATTTATGGCTCCTCTTTGCACCATATCACGGATGTAATGATATCAGATCTCTATGTGCTTTGACCTATCATGGAATACATGATTCTCTGTCATCTTTATGCATCTCTGGTTGTCACATAGGATCATGGTTTCTTCCATCTCTAGGTCAAATAAACCAGTCAACAACTTTGGAAGCCATATAGATTCACAGCTAGCAAAACATGCAACAATGTATTCTACTTCCGCTATGTTGAGAGCAATGCTAGATTACTTCCTACTCTGCCATGAGATCATGGCTGATCCGAAACTGAAACAACATCCTGAAGTGATTTTTCTGTCAGAAACACTTCCTTCCCAATCTGAATCAGTGTACCCACTCAATGTGAAATCATGATCTCCATCATAATTGAGACCACAATCTAATGTACCCTTAAGGTACCTCATCACATGTTTTGCAGCCACAAGGTGAACA
>ML790739.1:440025-452658 GCA_009831015.1 Picea engelmannii | reverse complement strand
TCCGGACCCCCCTTGCCATTCTGCCTTTAATGGGGGGGGGGTCCGGAATAGTGTGGCATGTGAAGTGAGGCCCCCTCCTTTCATGTCGACTACCGTGTCGTGTTTCCCTCTCTGCCACCTGTATTCCACTTAACCGCGCAACGGGGCCATTTCTCATTGGTTATTCTCTAGCCCTGTCGGGGTTCGATGGTTGCCAAGTCAAAGGCCTCGACATCACTATAGTGCCGAGGCGCAAAATATGAAAGAGGTACTGCAATTATTCGAACTGTGAACATGACCCGCGACCACATGGGGGCGGAGAGAGAGAAAGAGCCAACTTACGCTGGTTCTCCATGGATGTTTAGGGCTTCTGATTCGGCAGAAGACCAGAAAAATCTGAAATAGGTAGTGGGTATGTGACATAGAGCTTCCAGAGGGGAGCAAGATTCATAATTCCTTCCACGTGTCTTGCCTCAAAAAGGTAGTGGGACAATTCATTAGCACATCAGAGGAGCTTCCCCTGTTGGATGAGGAGGGACAGTTGGATTTAGTTCCCGAGGAGGTTTTGGAGTTTCGGGAGCGAAAACTGAGGAGCAGGGTCATCAGAGAGTGTTTGATCAGATGGAGAAGGCCTCCAATAGAGGATGCTACTTGGGAGTGCGAGCAGGTGTTACAGCACCCTGGACTGGTATTGCCTGAGGACAAGCAATTTCGGGAAGGGAGGACTGTAATTTCCCTTTCCAAATAAGAGCTCCAGAGAGGAGGCTTAATGGTCTAAACCACCCCGTTAGACTATAGCCAGGGCCAAAGAGGGGTAAACAGGGTTACTAGAGGTCACTCCAGTCACAGGTGTTATATTCAGAAAGTGACATTGAGCTAAAAAGGGTTAAAAGCGTTTTTAAGTCATTATGAGATAAAAATAGAAGTCAACAATGAATTAGGGTTTCAACAGTGATTTAAGGTTTTGGAAGTCAACGGTGAATTAGGGTTTCAGCATGATTTAGGGTTTTGGAAATCTATAAAGGAAGGGTCAACAACCTAATTCAACATTATGCAAATTATGACTTTTCATTGAGGAGAAGAGGCACATCTCAGGAGAGATAGTTCAGTGTATTCCAGGAGGAAGACACCAGTTGGCTGATTTCGGTGTTGAAAGACACACCCTAGTCACCGGGAAGATCATCCAGGGCTCCCATCAGTCTTCATTGATTCCACAATGCTCCCATATTCTGGGTATTATATTTTAGTTACTTATTTGTATTCTAGCTAAGATCCTTTACCTGTTGATCTAGTCGAGTATTGTCAGTTTATTCAGCCGCATTCGACCATTTTGTAATCCACATAGATATCATAATACAAACTTTGCAGTCCTTTGTCACGTTTATTATTTGTATGATCATTTATATGTTGTAAACCTTTGATCCTACACACACATTAACAATTTTTCCTAGACTACCCAAGTTAGGAACATTACACCTTCCTTGGGGGGTTCTAATCACTGACCAGTGCAACTGGAAGCAGACTTCCCAACATCCCCGAAGAATAGACCCTTCAGATTTCTAAAATTCTGGATAGAACACCCCACCTTCAAGGAAAACATCAACCAGTGGTGGCAGGAGGAGCAATCGATGCAATGGAACAAAGATGTTCAAACTCTATAAAAAACTAAAGTACATCAAATATAAGTGCAAGGAGTGGAACACGGAAATGTTTGGGAACATAAACCAAGAGAAGAAAAATATTGAAGACTGAATGAGAAAACTCCAAGAAGTATGCATAAAATAGGGCTATACAGAGGATCAGAAAAAGGAAGAGATCCAAATGACCCAGGAATGGGAGGAAATATGCCAGCAAGAAGAAATTCTATGGCGCCAAAAGTCTTGAATCAAATGGCTAAAGGAAGGAGAGAGGAACACCAAGTTTTTTCATAGAAAAACCATTGCCAGACCCACAACAAAATCCTAAAATTTAAGGATCAGGATGGGATCGAGAGAGAATCCCACAAGGAGATTGAAAATAATCTGGTAAGTCACTTCCATGGGATAGCCCAGGAACCCAATAAAGAGCGAACGGAGGCCATCCAAAGGATAACTCAACACATCCCCTGTCTAGTCACCGAGGAACAAAATAACAACCTAAACAAACCCATTATTAAGGAGGAAATTGATCAAGTGATCCAGGAGATGCCTAACAGGAAAGCCCCAGGTCCAGATAGTTTCACAGTGGAATTCTTCAAAGCCTGTTGGGAAGTGGTCAAACATGATGTTTATAGGGTGGTGGAGGACTCTAGATGGCCGGCCTCCATCCTAAAAGCTCTAAATGCCACAATGATTACTCTAATTCCCAAAGAAAATGAAGTAAGGACCACCGACCAGTACAAACCTATAGATTTATGAAATGTGGTTTACAAGATAATTTCCAAAGTCATAGCCAATAGATTGAAACCCCTCCTACCCACACTAATTTCACAAGAAAAGGTAGGCTTCGTGGAAGGAAGACAAATCATGGACAACATCATCCATGCCCATGAGATAATCCACACCCTGAAAATCCAGAGGAGAGGGGGGATGATAATACAATTTGACCTAGCAAATGCCTATGACAAAATTAGCTGGCACTACATGGTCAAGTCTCTGGAAGCTTTTGGTTTCACCCAGCATTGGATCAATTGGATTTTCAGCCTAGTCTCAACGAAAAGATACTCACTCCTAATAAATGGAGCCCCAGCCAAACCTTTCTGGCCTACGAGAGGCATCAGACAAGGAGACCCTCTTTCCCCCTCCCTGTTCATTTTGATGATGGAAGGTCTTAGCCGAAGCATAAAAAGCGCAACAATAGCAGGAGAAATAACATGCATCAAACTTTTTGAACACTGTCTGACTTCCACACACCAACAGTTCGTGGATGGCACCTTACTCCATGGCACACTCACGGTCAAGGAAGAAAAAGCCTATAAAAAGAATCTTAGAAGATTTTGGGGAAGACTCGGGTGCCGAGATCAATCACTCAAAATCTATGATCTATTTCTTCAACACCAACCCTGCAATCCAAAGAAACCTGACAAATATTTTGGGATTTGAGCGCAAAACACTCCCAACCAAGTACTTGGATATACCCTTAACAGACAGAGCATACACAATGGCAACATGGGAAGGAGTGATCAACAAGATACAAGAGAGGGTAAAAAATTGGTCGTACAGATCCCTCAACATAGCGGGGAGACTCATTTTGACCAAGACGGTTCTGCAAGCAATTCCAACCTATATGATGTACGTATTTCCCACCCCCAAAGGGATACTACAAAAAATAAGAAACATCCAAAGGGAATTCCTATGGAGAGGAGTGGAAAAAAATAAGAAATGGGCCCTGGTGGCCTAGGAGAAGGTCTGTAAACCAAAAAGCAAAGGAGACTTGGGGCTACATAACCCACAAGTAACCAACGAAGCCTACGGGGCGAAACTCTAGTGGCGATGGGTCAAAGAAACTTCTACACCATGGGTAAACCTTTGGAAGGCCAAGTATGCCCCAGACATAAACAACCAGGATCGAATCCTCTTTAGGGGCAGTAGGGAGGGATCAACCATCTGGAGTCTAGCTTGGCGCAACAAACCATGGATCCAAACACACAACTTTTGGGAAGTAAGGAACGGTAAAATAGCCAGATTCTAGGAGGATGCATGGCAATAGGAACCCAGAATGGAAAATCCGAACAGGGAGGAACTCCAACAGGACATGATTGCGCAAGGAAAAACCAAAGTCTACCACTACTGGAAACAAGAAACAGAGCACAACAGATGGAGAATCTGGGAAAATCTCATTTCACGAAATAGAGACCGGACCACAACAATCATGAAAGAGGTGGAGGAGGAACCGAGGAAAAGGAAACTTGCATTATCGGAAGAAGAGGACCAAATAAGATGGGGCCAAAAAAATGGTAGGGAATTCAACTTGAAAGAAGGCCGACATTACATCGCGGACCAGGACTAAGAAGATCCAGTGCAACAATGGGATAAGCTTTGGAACAACCCCCAATGGCCAAAAATAAAAATTTACAAATGGTTAGTACTTCACAACCGAATTCTAACTTGGGAAAACTTAAGGAAAAGGGGATTCATTAGCCCGTCAAGATGCCACCTCTGTCAAGATAAGGAAGAAACAACGAATCATCTCCTCGATGAATGTAAATATACAACAGAGATATGGGACTGGGCGGCAGGTATCTTTCGACAGTCCAATAGGATCTGATGTAACATCTGTGCAACCATTAATACATGGAATGAGAATTACAACGAAAATGAAGAGGTGAACCTCTGTTGGACTCTCATTCCAGGGATGACCATATGGGTAATATGGAAAGAAAGAAATCGACGCATCTTCAGGAATGAAAGACGGCCTGAAGGGAAACTAAAGGAAACAATAATCTCTTGGATAAGTGAAATGGTGCAGAGCCGCAACTTCTAGATGGTAAGAGCGCAACTCGGAGGCCAGGACTCCCGAGTCCTAGAAGCTTTCCACTTAAAAGATGGGCGCAACCACACTCAAGAAAGGCGTCTACCGCAACTCCAAATAGGTGAGCACAACTGGAACCCCCCTCCAGCAGGGTCCCTCAAGTTGAATTTCGATGGGGCAGCAAAAGGAAACCCATGTATCACAGGAATGGAAGGGGTAATCAGGGCTAGTGACGGTAACATAATCCGACTGTATGTGGGGAGTATGGGAAACTCAACCAACAATGCAGTGGAGTTCGGAGCCCTGGAGATCGGCCTCGAGATTCTAAGTCGTGAAAGGATGGAAAATACCATCGTGGAAGGTGACTCCAAACTGGTTATAAACATAGTGAAGAGACTCCAAAATGGCACCAGATTGGGCAAGATTCAAAGGCACTAGTGCTTGGCACACTCCCTACAAAAAATCCAGGAGCATCTGCAAACGATGAACACAGTGGAGTTGCACTGGGTATGTAGGTCAACGAATGGACTGGCGGACATAATCGCTAACAAGGGGGTTAGCAAGGAAGGACTAGAGCTAGACACTACCTGGAGTAACATCCCGAATGGGCAGTTCAGAATAGACTGCATCCAACTAGCGACAAAAGACCGTGACGAAAACCAAAGTACGGAAGACCACATCAAGGAAGGAGGTGCAAGGCCAACTGGAGGGCACGAAGGATCCAGGCAGAATCTGACTGCCCAACACTTGGCCACAAGTTACAATGTAGACTCAGAACACACAACAGACGGGGGTACGACACCAAGGTCTTGTCAATAGGAAGAAGTATAGAGGTAGAACGTGGGAAAGTATAGAGGGATTTCAGCAAGCCGCAAATGATGATGGACAAAAGGTGATACCATGGACCAGTATGGATACACCTTACCCAAGCACAGATACGGGGAGTAGCACAGTTGGTGGTACAACGAACAGGGGCAAGGGCCGGCGCAGGGTTTACAGCCAGGCGATCATGATCACACATATTGAGAGAGGGAAAAAGAACGGGAAGGTTCACCTATACGGGCATACCATGATTGCTAGGACGAGCCCGCAACTAGGGAAATCCCATAAGAGCAGAGGCACCAGGAACAGATACAGACAGGAAAAGCGCAAATGTAGGAGCTACCACAAAAACAAGGGTTGTGTAGAAAGGAACAGGAGGAGAAACCAAGGAAAAAACTACCACAAACCATTCGGGATGGTATGTATGAAGAGAACGCACAACAAGAGAAGCCCCTAGGGGAAAGAACCTCTGACAAGCCCTCAAAGGATTACAAGGATGGAGCAAGCGACCAAAGACACCAAGAGTACCTTTCATACGTTGGTTGAACCGAAAGGAAAAGCAACCATCATTAGATGGGAGAAAGAAATCAATGCTAAACGCAAGGGTAAAGCTTGGGAGGAACTGATTCAGGAAGCAGACTGGATAACGGACCTAGGGGCCACGTAGCCTAGATAAACCCTCTACCACAAAACGATGAAGATGACGTGGTGAACAAAGATGTTAATAGGCAAGGTGGACGCTGAAAGGAAAGATGTCAGTCGGAAGGATAACAAGAACCACAAAAAACTGCTAAAAGAGATCCCGAGTCGCCTCAGCAACCTGGAAGCCAGTACAAAACAACTAGCTGAGGACCAGAGGGACCAGAAGGAGAAGATGGAGCGAGTGGCAATCCAATTCCACCTATACTTGCAATATGCCCATCACATGGACATCACGCCAACGAACGAGAATGGAACACCAGCCCGTATCAGAAAGACTCGTACGGTGGTCCAGAAGGAAGAGAACAAGGATAGGGAGGATGAAGGAAAGAAACACATTATCATCCTGGACTAGCGCCTATTAAGCCAATCGTCAAGTCATGTTGCTCAACAAAGGGTCAGCCTCAATTTATGTGTTTTTTTGTGTCTTTTTACATATATGACTTTGTTTAGTTTTTCAAAATTGGATATAGTAGGACTGGGCCGGTTTCCCAAGGTGGCGGTCCAGTCATACCCCTCTGCTATCCCAAAAAACACAACTCCGGAACTCCTGGTCTAGTTTCCCTTTGTACAGACTAAAAAGTCCCACCTTTTGTATCATAATCTCTTTTAGTAATACAAGAACCTATACTCACTTACCAAAAAAAAAAAACATACGAGTCACACTTTGTGATATGGTAGATGTAAAATTAATATGCATAAGGGTTAAGGTATATAAGAATTATAAAGACAAAATATACGATCAAAGGTGTGTGTTCCATTTCCTTTATGTGGTTGTGCAAGACTATGGCTCAATTAGAGAGGATGGCCTGATTAGGAATAGCTTTACTTCTTTCATACTCCTGAATTACTTGCTCTTTTCATTTATACGCTTTCCCAGCAAGCTGCGAGACAACTCGACTCGAACCTGCGATCAGACGAACTGGAATAATTCGACCAGATACATAATATTTTTATGTTTAACGTGGAAACCTCTCTACCTGTATCAACCACTTTTTTATGTTTATGTTGTTGTGCTAATAACAGATACATAATATTTTAAAAAATAGTAACAGATAATATAATATTTTAAAAAATATTAAGAGAAAAAAAAAATGAGATAACATAATATTTTAAAAAATATTAAGAGAGAAAATGAGATAACATAATATTTAAAAACAAATTAATAGAGAAAATGAGTTATATTAAATTATCCCAGGTTATTTTTAGCGCAGGGCAAAAATATTTGAGATAAAAAGATGATCGAGTACATGGTTATTTATTTATTTTTAATGAAAGAGTGGATATGAATCTCCCGTACATAACCTTGAGGTTTTGCAGCGAAACGCAGGGAATCGAACCTCGGCCAATAGAGGAAAACAAAGTCGATGGAATTTTTTTTCATAATATTCATATACCATCCCGATTAGATAACGCACTTAACAACGATGGACAAAATCATCAATTGACTTTTAATTTCAGCTAGAGGTGGAGAACACATCTCAAGCACTCGCCCGCCAACAGCAATTCAAACGCTTTGTTGATCTCTGAAAAGGGTAGCTCATGCGTAATAAATTCTTCAACTCTGATCTCCTGCGATCAAAACGTATTATATAAAATTATATGCAGAAATCAATAACATGGATAGGAGATGATAAAAAACAGAAAAGTAATGGATATAGTCTGTACCTTAGACATATACTTGTCTACTAGACCAGGCAACTGGGTTTTCCCCTTGACACCGCCAAATACCGTGGTCACTAATCTCCTCCCTCCAAATAATTCGATCGGATGAAAGCTGATCTTACGCGGACTTGCATCCAGCCCCACCAACACCGTCAAACCCAATGGCTGCAATGCAATCCCAACATATTAATGCTCTGTTCCCAAAAAATTGAGTGATTGAAAATGAATTGTTTTACCTCGGAAGTAGCCAAGAAGGCCTGATATAGGACGTTTGTGTTTCCAATGCATTCGAAGCTGTAATCCACACCTCCGTCTGTCATCTCTCCTATTATCTATCATACAAATAATTTTCTATTAAGCATGACAGAGAAAATAAGTCTATATTCTTTTGAAAAATAATATTCTTAAAAATACCTCCTGAATGGGCTTTTCATGGTCATTTGGATTTATGCAGTCAGTCACTCCCAAAACTTTGGCTGCAATGGAAATCAAGTAAATGCGAATTTCTGGCTTAATTCCATGTTCTTATTTATGATCAACATAGCCCGAGTTGTTTATATAATAATTAATACTGTAAAATATATGGTACTTAGAAAGTTTGATCTGGGTAGGAAAATCTCATTCCAGAATCTCTACAATTACCTTTGGTGAATTTCCTTGGATTTGTATCTATACCAATTATCTTGGAGGCATTTCTCATCCTCGCACCCTCTGCAACCTGCACACAGTGTTTAAAATATCACTGACAGACTTATTCCAGCTTCATCGTATCGAGGTTTTGTGTAAACATTGGCCATATAAAACATTTGGGGTTCACATAATTTATACTATAAATGTAAATCCATCTTAACAATGAGAGAGGGAGTAAATTCTTAATCTTAACAATCAATGAGAGAGGGAGTAAATTCTTTTGAGATGGAAATTTGAAAAAAAAGTTTACATTTATACATATTTCATTAGTAAAGCTAATTTAAGATTATGATTATCTACTATCACAGCCACTCAAAACAGTGGCTGATGAACCCCGAAAGGTGTCGACAGAAAATGAAACTCACAATTAAAAAATGAGCGTCTATAATTAGCATAGCCAGAGTGCTAAATCCAAAGTTTAATCATTTAAAAGTGGTAATTATATAGTGCTACAGTAATTTCTTAATATGATTAGGTAAATATTAAAAGGTAAACAGGAGGGATGCATTCAAAAATACAAGGAAGTTATGAAGAGGAAATCACATTCATTGATTTGGGAGGACGACCAAGAATATGCCAGCATCTTAAATTGTTAGCCATCAGATTAGAATTTTAGATTAAAAGATGATTAATTGTGCTCATTATTAATAGGTGTATGCCTTTCGGTAAAAATACACCTATAAACTCAATAATAAACCCATAAAATTACAATAATTTTGGGAAAAAGAATACTCACAGCAAGGCCAACAGTACCGAGGCCAAAAATGGCCACAGTTGATCCAGGTTCGACGTCCGCTGTGTTTAAAACAGCTCCAACGCCTGATTATCCACCAGAAATATTAGTCATTCTAGCTAGTTTTATCAATCTGTGTAAAGATAATTATGGATAATTCATATATTACTGAAATGAGTGAAAATCATCAAGAGTAATTACCTGTTGTTACGCCACAGCCGAGCAAGCATGCTTTATCCAGAGGAACCTCTGGATTGATTTTGGCAACGCATGCATAGTCGACAACAGTGTACTCGCTAAATGTGGAAGTCGCCATGAAATGATAAACGGGCTTTCCCATAATTGAGAAACGAGATTTTTCATCGTTTCTCATCACGTTTCTTCTGACATCAATTTGGAATTTCTTACACAGATTAGTCTTTTTGGATTTACAGCACGCACAATCTCCACACTCCCCTGTGAACAAGGGAATCACATGATCTCCCTCCTGAATATCTGTCACGCCTTCTCCTACACTCTCCACTATCCTGTAATCATGGAAATTATGTCGTATCATTTTGTGGCTAGTCTAGAAAACATATAATCATATTGAAGAGCATGATATTAAAATGAACTATAAATGAAAGTTTACCCAGCACCCTCGTGTCCAAATATGCGGGGAAACGCTTCTGTATTTTCGTCCTGTAAATATAAGCTTATTTCTTAGTGGCAGTGGCACTAAGACTAACAACATCTAGCCTGCTATACAGTATTTAAATGCTTATTTTTTAGTGGCACTAAGACCAGTAATATTTAGTCTATTGTGCAGTATTTAAATGTTTATTTTTTAATAGCACTAAGACAAGTAACATCTAGCAGTATCTAGCTTGCTATGCAGTATTTAAATGTTTATTTCTTAGTGACACTAAGACTAGAAATATCCAATCTGCTATGGGATATTTAAATGCTGTGGCAGGTGGATTATAGTTAAAAGCTTATTTCTTAGTGGCATTAAGACAAGCAATATCTAGTCTGCTATGCAGTATTTAAATGCCTATTTCTTAGTGGCACTAAGATCAGAAATATCCAGCCTGCTATGTAATATTTAAATGTTGTGGCAGGTGGATTATAGTTAGTCTGATCTGAAATCTGAAAGCCTGTTACCTAGGCTGCTGCAGATGGAATATAAGCCATTCTATTTGAATTGTTCCAGATCCGACCACCTATAATCCACCTTTCACAGCATTCAATGTTGCTTAGCAAGCTGGACTATAGGCCATCAGATTTGAATTGCTCCAGATCCCACCACCTATAATCCATCCTCCATAACATTCAATGCTACTTAGCAAACTGGATATTTACTGCAATAAAAACAATGAACGGAAAAACAACCTATAATCCACCTTTCACAGCATTCAATGTTGCTTAGCAAGCTGGACTATAGGCCATCAGATTTGAATTGCTCCAGATCCCACCACCTATAATCCATCCTCCATAACATTCAATGCTACTTAGTAAACTGGATATTTACTGCAATAAAAACAATGAACGGAAAAACAATGAACGGACTGGAGTGAATAAAGTTTCCATCTTTCATACTTATCATCAAAAAAAAATCTAGCTAAGAAAATAATTTGTTCACATATGATCCTAATTCATTGATTTTCAACTAAATTTTGAAAAATATGATTTTCTGACTCTTTTCTACAGATTCAGAAAAATGAATCTGTTTGGTAAATCAAAACATATAAATAAAAAATAGAAAAAGCTATATAGTTTCTTACGCCGCCCATCCAGAATGTAATATCAGTATGGCAGACGGAGGTGTGGGTGATTTTGATACGGACTTCCATAGACTGGGGAGGATCCACCTGCACCTCCTCTATAACAAGTGGCTGCTTCGGCCCCCATGCTATTGCGGCTGCTTATCAGGCAATACACCCCACAGTGAATCTCAACGACATTAATGTTGAATTGAAATTTACAGGAATAGAATCGAAACTTATAAAATGGAGATGGATTAAATATGGGAGCAAAACTATACCTCGGCAAGTGATGACTTTACCAGCGGTTTTCAGAGGCAGGACACGCTCTTCGTCATTGCAGCCCGTGCCTACCTTTTGGATCCCCTCGCTGAGACGACTAGCAATTTCCATGTCTCAACAACAACTGAGACGACAAATGCAGATCACAGCACTGAGTAATTAACAGGCTATAATATCTGAGGGAACGGGGAATATCAACATCATTTATAACACAACAGGAGCTTCTTCAGCCATGCGAGTCCAAAGAAGATAGAACCCTCGGCCCAATGGCATTTCACGCTATTAAATAATAAATAAGACCTGCCCCAGAAGCCGATGGATTGCCAAACTTTGAATATCCAAATTCACATGCCACCACAAATTGCTTTCGAGCTGAATACAGTATTACACAATACGCATATGATTCGGTGAACATTGGGCCACTAAAATTGTTAATTTAAGTGTAGTTGCATAATAATAATTCACAACAGTGAGTTCCTGCAATTTTTTGGAATAGAGAAACGGAGAGACCGAATCATTGCACATGGTTAAAGGTTTATTCAGTTCATGGAAATCGTCGTCGCCTCTATCTTCAACTTAATAAAATAGGTAAATCATATCAAATGAGAAGTCTGAGACACGATCATGAAAAGAATCCATAGATATTGTAAATGATGTTAATTATCATATGCAACGGCGTGCATGACCAGCATGTTAAAGGCATAAAACGTTTATGTTAAAAACAGCAAAGATTTAAATAAAAGTGGAAATCATCTTCCGAGGTTCCCTCCTATGTCGAGTTTCTATTGAGGTAAATATACCCTATCTATCTCTTTTGAATTTCAACTTAGTAATTTGTAATTTATTAAGAAAGAAAATATATTATTAAGATTAATTGAAATTTATAACTAAGATGTTATTTATTCTTTTCTTCAGTCTTGCTATTCATTATTTATTTATTTAATTTTTTATTATTATAATAAATTTTAAATTAAATAAAAAATTTAAAAACTTTAACTTAATATAAAATCAAATATAAAAATAAATGCAAAAGCCATAAATCCAATTATCCCACTTAAAAAATGCGAAGATTCTTTTGAAAATTGAAATGAAAAAAAAACTTAAACTTGAACTCAATGTGGAATCTCAAATATAAAAGTAAATGCAAAACCCATAAATCCAAATGTAATGGAAAGATTCTTTTGGAAATTGAAATGCAAATTGGACACACTTTTAGAATTGAAGTCCCACTTGATTAGTCACTTGCTAAACCCTTCTTGGTATTGTTATGCTAGTAGAAATGAATACCGTATGACGTAACATCTTATGAGTTACGAAGATGAAGACTTTATTTTTATTTTTTTAAATGGGATTTATATCACATATTTTATTTTAAAATTAATTATATAATTATTTATAATTATATAATTATTTATAATTATATAAAAAAATTTATGATACTCTAATAAAAAATAATATATATATATATATATATATATATATATATATATATATATATATATTAATAAAAATAATAAATATATATATATATATATATATATATATATATTATTTTAATTATTAAAAATATTA
>ML790739.1:362454-379129 GCA_009831015.1 Picea engelmannii | reverse complement strand
CTTCAAAACTGTGTGGTGGCCAAGGCATGTGATAAAGAACAAAAATTGATCAATAAAATATTTTAAAGTCAACCTTTTGTCAGTCCACCTTTTCCATTCACAAACCAAAACTGAAGTTGTGTATACTTTCTGTTATATCATAGTTGTAACAGCTTGTTACAAAGCTGTTCATCCACTTTTACAGCCCTTTTTTTTAACTTAACAATCTTCCGGAATCACTTCCCGGGTCACCCCGGGGGGTATTAAGCCATTTTGGGCTTGTTTCCTTGCTTTGAAAGCTTTGAATAGCTTGATGTTCATAATTTACAGCCATTTAAAGGTACTTGGTTGTAGCTTTTAAACCCCCTTTTCACCCTTGTTTCATACCCATTTGCTTAAAGCATTCATTGGTCATTTACCCAGTATACCGGTTTACCCCGGCAACCCATTTTGGGGGAGTTTCCAATGCTTTAAGTAAGTGAACAGCTCGCTGTCCACTTTATTTAGTTCGCTGTCCTAAAAATCAGCAAGCTCATTTTCATCCCATTGTTCATAAATTTCATCCCCCAGGCCATTTCGGCCATCCAGGAAGTTAAGGAAGTATAACACCCAGGGTGGGTGGTCCTAAGAATGACTTCTTGTAAGTCTTTCACCTTTCTTCTTCTCCTTCTTTACCGCCTCAGGCGAAGGACCACCTGAGGTGCGGGTAGTCTCTGCCTCGTGCTGATCTACCAAAGGGGCTGTAACCGGCTTCGCAACCGGATAGGTCGGATCCGTCCCTACAGACATATTTTGCTTATAACAAGTACAAGCCTCTCTGTCGACTGCTCGCAGAGATGGACCATCCTAACCATCAACAATGAAGAGAACCAAACATAGAGATGATCTAGCCAATGCGAAGTTGATCCCGTCCATATTGCCCGACTATATCCCACCTCTGGTCGGCGCGGTAAATCGTGATAGTGTGCCAAGAGACTTTGAGTGCACCATATATGCGTACCTCTTGAAGGGAATACACACAGTACGAGAAGACCAGGACAAGATCGCAGCATTGAAGTTCAGTGACTTCAACCTCGGAGATTGTAAGATCTATGGTATGCTTGCCCTGTACAAATACCTGACCAGGATGAAGGGGAAGAAATCAAAGATAATCTCCTAGCAATGGATTATGGACCTCGCACAGTCCACCCTTCTAAATGTAATGAAGATCCCACACTTTGGACGACACCAGGAAGTCAACGCCTATGTCAAGCTATTGTTTTCATGTTACCATGGCGGTTACTTATGGCTAGACCGTCATATTATAGTTGATCCAACGTTGATCCGTTAGATCACAGGGTTGAGTATGCAAGGACCCGATCCACATGAGTTTTATCTAGGAAAAGGTGTAGATCGCGCACTAGCACAAAATATCAAGGATACATACAATGATGTTGAGAAGGGAACACGAGGCTACAAGTTAGCTTCCATCCAGAGTGGCGCAATGCACCTAGCATGTCAAGTGATAGATGGAAATCTAGTAAGGAAGAACAGACCTACGCAAGTCACAGGCTTTGTTGTTTACCTCGCAGGAAAGTGCGTAGAAGGTTTACAGATGAACTGGATGAAGTACCTGGTGAATCAGTTGGAGCTAGACTGCTGCAAAGCACATGATTAGGGCTACGAGTTTCACTTCAGCTGGCTCCTGATCCTTATTGCCTTTGTTTCCTGGGAGATGTTGGAAGGTGAAACCTTCCCAGATATTGAACCCCTGATGAAGTTATGCTGATATCGAAACTTCATCTACCTTATAGCCCGAGCCGATGAACACAAGGAGTAGCTTCAGTCGCACTACAAGATCATGAAGGAAGATTTGGAGGAGATCACTAAGGCCTTGTCTACAGACCTCCTTATCCCCGCAAACCCCATAGAGATGTCCAACCCCAACAACCCAGAGACCACGCAGAAAGAACAAGATACACCTGGGCCCAACATAATGAAGAATACCGAAGAAGTCCAAGAATCAAGCAGTGCCTCAGGAAAGACTGCTTTAGTATCACCTGACCGAGGGGGTGATAACGAAGTAGAATAAATAAATGCCAAAGGATCTAAACAGAAGCCAGGTGAAGCAACACCGCCCAGAGACGAGGTTGATCCCCTTAAGAAGAGGAAGGTTTCTCCAGCAAAAACTTCTTCGAGGAAGAAATCGAAAGCCACCGTGACCAAGATGAAGATTTTTTGTGGTAGGAAATCCCCCTACGGACTAACATTTAGGGTTATATTATGCATGCAGATAAGATTGAAAGAATCCTACTTTCCACCATCGTCCCAGACCTAATCCAAAATTCTTTTAAGAAAATGCATGGTTAAACGAACATACCTTGTTCCATATGTTTGATGTTGATCCTTCTTCATGCTTGATCGCTTGTTAGCAGCTATCCTCCCAAGACTGAACTGCATACAAAACAAGAAACAAACTCTACATGTATTTGTTCTACAGATTAATGGGTTAGATATTAAAACATATATTCACTAAACTATGAAGAGATCATATAGTGGGATGGGAAAAGAATTTCTTTATTATTAACTTTAATGAATCAACTTACAATGTCGAGACTGGCCACCGCTCCGTGAACCTGATCCTGGGCTCCTCTTCAAATGTCTTCCAACTTCTTTGCTCTATATCTCTTCTTGCACAAGGATGGATGAAGGGTTGGGACAATGAGAATGTGCAATTGGGTAGAGTTTCTTTACTATTATTCTCCCCTTCCAAATGGGACCCCTAACCCTTATTTTATATTCTAGAAGAATCTAGGTATTTGGACGAACCCTCGGCCATGCATGGCTAGGAGTTTTAGTTAACTCACCCAAAGCTGTGTGTTCTGTCGACAACTTTCCTTTTTTCGTGCTTTTGTAGGTACACACGGGCTGTTTTAGGTCATCTAGCGTGTACATGCATGCAATAATGGAGTAGGGCACGTAGGCCCTTATAAAAGAGGTTTTTTAAAGAGTTGTTCAACAGTGCTTTGGCAAAGAAGGGATCTGAGATGGACTGATGCCAGGTAAGCATGTATGGTGAAAATCAGGGTTATAAAAGATGCCCCCTAATGTGTGAGGTCAAAAGAGTATCTGATGGCCAAAATACATTACGAATCTTTACTGATGTGCCGAACAAGTGAGCCTAGGGACCAGGAACCGGGAGGCGACATCTGCAAAATAACAAATATCTCACCGAGACGGGCATACCCATGCTCGGGATATAATAAACTCATGGCTACCAATCAAATACACTGTAGATCCATGTCATATCACTATATAAAGTGTAGCCATGAACAATACAAAGTGGAGCTACATCTCGAAATCAAAAATATATACATGTAGAATATCCATCTTCTCAGAAGCTAATAAGGCCTGATGGCTAGAGATGAGGTCTTCAGAGCTTGAGAAACAACTTCAAAATCTTCAAAACTCAGGTAGGAGTGTAATATGAGTGTATGAATTCACTACCCAGAGGTCTTCGACGGCTCGTCGGTCATGGACTAGAGAATCTTGATGATCATACTAAAGGCTTCATTGATTTTTAACAAAGACTTGATTGGACGTGCAGGATGGTCGGGTATGAGGGCAAGAGACAAATTGCAGAGGGGCCGACTCATGCTTGGTAGAAACTTCCCTTGGAAAAAAACACGACAAATGATGAGACTTAGGCAACATGGCATTAATCATAAGTTTACGAAGCAGGAGGCAAATCAAACTCTCCATATGTTTGGAAGAATAACCAAACGGAGGAGGACACAACTCTATGTAGCGAGAACAACTTCCTAAGGTCATATTACATCCCATAGTTTGACAAACAAATGGACAGATGTGCTTTATCCAAGGGTGACTCATTATGCTGCCAATAAAGAAAATACTTTTCCCTTCCTCTTTTTGGGGTATATTTGATTTCTTTTGTCTTTTTCAATAATTTTGGAAAAAGAATAAAATAATGTTACGTTACAATGGAGGAACGAGTGTTACAAACATACAAGTTCAAGGCGCAAGGACAAGAATGAAGTTCAGAATAATGATACTCAGGAAAAATCCTCCGGGGGCCAAGGGTGTTAATACACAGAAGCAAAGTGCTACAAGGCTGGCGTATAAGGTATGCAAACGCGGTTAACAAAACACACAATGGTAACGTCCTTCGATGTAAGTTTAACGAGCCCAAAGAAGATAAGCTCGATGTTTTTTCATATTTAGAGAGTCTGAAAAGACGTAAAAGGAGACTCCATTGGGGTACCTTTTTCGAAGGTAGTCTAGTCGGTTCGAGAAAAGGGGTAAACTAGCACCAACAAGACGTCTATTTAAAACCATTTTAACAAGTGTGATAAAGACAAGATCACTCGGCGATTTTTTCATTTTTAAGGAGTCTGAAAAAAGATTAACTATGGACTCCGTCAGGAATGTTCTTCTGGACCATTTTAACGAGTGTGAAAGAATAAGGTCACTCGACGATCTTTTCAATTTTAGGGAGTCTGAAAAGAGCTTAACTATGGACTCCGTGGGGGTTCCTTTTTCTTAAATTTAGTTCCTTAGGCCTGAAAAAGAGGTAAAATGATACTTGAGAGTACTCTTCAAGAGAACTGAAGTTCCATAGAGTATACCTTTGTTCGTACAGTTGACCATCCGGACCGAAAAAGGGGTAAACTACCGCCAGACAGACGTGACTTCAAATTTCAGTTTAACGAGTGTGAAAGGCCACAAGATCACTGGGCAATATTTTCATGTTTAGAGGGTCTGAAAAGGGCTTAAAAGAAGACTCGTAGAGGTTACTTTTCTTAGTTAATCCGGACGAGATCGAAAAGCATAAATGCAGTCTCGTCGGATGTTGCTTTCAGATATCAAAGAGAACTTGAAAAACAATAAAGTTAGCTCATGATTGACTCTTTGTGGGTCGATGCCTGACATCTCCTCAGGGGAGCAGTATGCTCTGAAGAAAACATTGTCTATGATGCCAGGGGTTCTGGAGAGATTTATAGGTACCATTTCAGCGATACTTTCCATATTACTCTCGACATAAACAACACGAGTAGCCAAAGAATTGATAGGACAAGACTTATCTCTAGTCATAGTCAAAGTGAATTCCCCTTCTTCAATTCTACTTAACTTTGGGAGGAAGTATGATTTGTGATGAAGATCATCCCAGAGTTTGTCCGGACTAGTCATTGCTTCAATTACTGCTTCGTCGAAAGGCAAGACTAAGTCTAACGAATCAGTGTTAGCGAGAGAACCTTGAGCCCAAATAGGCTCTAGAAGCGTATCTAACTCTTGTGTAGGAGTTGGATCTGGGTTGGTTGAAGCTTGCTAGACTAAAGTGTACGCTACTTCAGCTGCAGACAAGGGCATGGACATGACCGAATGGCCTGTCTCCTCCATCGTGGTCGATGGGGAAGGAAGTATCCATGGATCGGTGAAGTAAGTCATGTGAAACGACGAAACTTGGAAAATTTCAACATTATGGTGGTCGGATATGAACTTGACATCGCCTTGAGGGGGAGGGTAATCGAAGGTACCCATCAAATATGGGCACAAACCAACCCCTACGTTGACTACGCCTGGTTGAGGATTATCAATCATCGGGACCATGGACACCCCCAATGAAGGGTCATATCTGGAGAAAGACAATTGATCAATGGTCACAATTCGGTCCTCGTGTGGAAACAACAAGACCCAGAAAACTGTAGCAGCCACTGCTTGCATGGCATACTTCCAACTCCTTCCTAACAAACGATTGTAGTCAAAAGACGCATCGACTACCTCTACCTCAATGCACACGGTATTCCCTCCCATTGCACGGGAAAAGAGGGAATGATACCATGTGGTCGAAATGAACGATTGTCGAAAGCAGTGAGAAGAGTGGGCAACGGAGACAAAACGGGCTAGCCAATGGACTTCCAACATGCCAATGACATAACGCATGTCGAGGTGCCCTCATCAACCACCGTGCGGAAGATATTTCGAGTAAAAGTTTTCGTGGGATAAGCCACTACTATCTGAAATGCTACGTGGTAAGGTAGACAAAGTTTTAGGTCGGTTGTATCCAACATGATTGTACCCAGATTACAAGTCTTGGTAGATCCTAAAGCAGTTAACAAGGCATTCCTCTAGGAAGGGCAGCTTTGGAGGACGTCCAAGGCGGACATCGTGCAAGGGGTTTGTGATAAATCTTCCACCATAAAATAGTTCTAGGCGGCCCTTGCATTTGGGTTGTGAGAATCTTTTTGGAACGCGCCTTTGGGGATTGGTGTCATTGTTTCGCCCAATGTATTCTCAATCTGTAGAGGAAGAGATGGGAGTTCGACCTCTTTTCCCTTCTCAGAAGTTCTTGGGTTACTATAGTCATGCACTCTAGTCGATATAAAAGCATCACCCTTCACCATATATACATTCGCGGATGTGGGGTTGTTCGAAGACAGAGAGGGTCCTTGGCTACCCCCTTCCATGCTTACAGAGGCTTGGGTTAGATTTTGCCCATGTTGAAATGGATTGGTTAACATAGTAGGCTATTGCTGCGTCACAAACTTTTGGGCGTCTACAAGCCGGGGACATTGGTGGGTCGGGTGGTCTTCCGCGCATAGGTTGCATGGATACCTCACCTTCCGTTTCTCAGTGTTGCCCCCGCCAGCATTATCAGTGGGTTTCTTATCCCCCTTAACCTTCTTTCATTGTTTTTTCTTTCCTTCATGTTATTGGGTGGCCTTTGGATTAGTCGATTGCACTGTGTGTACATTCGACGTTTTGGTAGGGGGAGCAGCCAAAGTAGTAGTTTGGCTGGTCGTTGTGTGTTGTATAGACAACTGTTGCAATTGCTTCGTCAGTTGCTCAGTGGGATGTGTTTGTGCTGAACCAACAATACCATCGGCATGTGGTCCATCTCTCTGTCTGGTTTTATCAAGTATTGAGCGTGGCGCATCTGGAAAGATCTCGTATAATAAACCAGACTAAGAATAGATTAGATCAAGTTGTTGAGCTCTCATGATGGCGTCTTCTTCAAAAAATACTCTCGACATTGCGACGTCTTTGGATAACTATGGGACCAAAGACTTAAGGAACCACTCTAGTAGGAATGATGGTGGGACTGGTACCTTAATTAAACTCTTTCAGTGTCTCCATTCTCGGATGTGATCAGAGATATGGTCCGCTTTTGTTTGTGAGAAATTGGCCAGCAATTCGGTGCCAGCATCGTATCTCACAGGTAATTGGAAATGGTTTAGGAAAGCAATCTCTAATTTGCTGAAGGAAGAGTATCTTGAGCGATTGATCTCGATGTACCATTTCGTGACACTCCCAATGAGAGTACGTTGAAATAATCACAACTGTACAGAGTCGTCTTTCAATGAGTTAGATGAGCACCAAAGATGGAAGGTAGTCACATGATCTCCTGGATCTTCGTTAGGCTTGGCTTCAAACTTTGGGATGTCCGAAGGAAACTTCGCCGGCATAGGAGTCCAATGCGGATCATGACAGATAGGGTCATTCAACAACCTTGTCAAGTCTGGAAAATGCAAGGTTGCCAGGAAGGGTAGTTTGGGTTATTGGTGATAACCTGGGAAAAAGGGGTCTGGAGTTTGACTGGCACCAGGTTGCCAGGAAAAGTTCGGTTGCCAGCCTGGGTTCTGGTAAAAACCATGGCCATGGCCAACGTATGGATTTTGCGTGTGAGGAGACATAATCTGCTGATTTCCAAAATAGGACATAGATGGTTGGGCATGCATTACATTCGAAGGACTTTGGGAAGGGTTGCCCCATGTCGGTCCCGTGGGGATAGGCATAGTACTTTGTTCGGGGTTCCATTGATTGTAAAAAGAATTACCCCAGATTGTCATTCCTGACGAGGGAACAAATCCCTACCAAGAATTCCAAGGCCCTGATGCGGAAGAAGTTCCTGGGTGTGCCTCCTATGTAGGAATAGTACCCTGCATAGGAATAGGTTGTCCGAAACCGGGATTGCCCCCAGTTAGGAAAGCAGCGGACGAGAAGGCATTGTTACCAAACGCACCAAACAAAGAAAACAGTGTCGAACCTACCGTCATATTATGTGAAGGTGGTCCTTGACTCCCTGCTCCAAATAAACTATGGTGTGCAGGCGGCCCAGCAGAAGGCTGGTGAGTGCCACCGAGCGAAGGGGACGAAGGAGGGATATGACCTCCTCTGTAAGGGAAAGCGTTAAAGGGAGCGGAAGTGCCCCCCATGTGGCCTTGCAAAGGAGCGTTAGAGCTCCCTGCCCCCAGACCTGAAGTCTGTGAAGTGGAGTAGGAAAGTACAGGACTTGTACATAAACTAGGCATCCCGTATGAGAATAGAGGGCTTGTCTCACTTGGTGTGAAAGGGGTTGTGGCCGCCGCCAGAGATAGGATCAGAACACTATGCGATGTAGAGGCGGTCGAGACCATGGTGGATCAGACTGGTGACAGTGGGTTAGGAGGTGGAAACTCTCCTGTGGTGACAACCGTAGTGGGAATTGAAGAATTCCTAGAAGGAGTAACAACATTTGTTTCCATTGCTGCGAGCAACACTGTCTGGCACTCGTAAGGATGACACAATACGATGGTGGGTGCCAAAATATTAGTGGTGTAGGTTTCAACGAGAACAAAAGATTTCTCTCCAAGGTCTAAAATGGTCGATTCCTCTGGATGTTGGTTGGGCACAATTTCTTGTGACCCGGTCGCTTCAAAAGACCCTTGTTGGTCTAGCTTTTGCCTTAGTGGTGGCAGGGGTGGCTGCAGTGTAACTGGAGGCAGGCCAAGAAGCCTTCATGATTGGCGGAGGTCATGATCCTCCACTATGTGAGAAGATCAAAGACACTCTAGGGCATTCTAGTCGTTCAAAAACAACACACACTAAAAAAAGTCCCTATAAGATAAGACAAACAAACACTAAATTAATTGGAAGAACAGTTACAACAACCAACACTAGAGGAACTTACCGGTGCAAGTACAACTCGAAGACGGAAGCACCCTCCGGGTATACTCTACAAAATGTGGCCCGATGTCTGTCCTAGGTACTGCGGTATACCCCCGCAGTCACCTGTGTATGTCCCTAAAAAAGATAGGCAACTAGGTTGCCAGCGCGCGAACAATCACCAGGCGGGTACAGTCGAAAGTCGGGTAGACCACAATGAGTAGGGTATCGAGCCCGAAACCTATAAAGGGTATCAAGAGAAAGTGGTCCTAAAGACAACTTAGGACCTCGAATAGATTCGAGACCCATGAAGCTCCCTAGAAAATGCAATCGACGGAATCCCAAGACAAGCCCTCTATATGTGTTCTCCACTACAATTGGTCTAGTTTTGGAGGGGTTATCTCCACTACCTTTCCGCACGCGACCTCGTGTTTATCCCCTGTGTTAGAGGGGTGCCCTAGATAAATTTCATGATACTGGACTTAGACACTCCCTAACTCAGACTCCAATGTTTGATTTTAATGGCCTTGAAGAGTTTCCTCTCCAACCTAATCCAAGGCCCTAATCCTGAACTAGTTGGTTAACCCTACAAACATAAAATTCTAATGAATTTTAGATTTAGCGTTAATTTTATGGCTTTTCTTATGTCAAAGGGTATGAAAGTGAAACTAGTGATGTTTGAAAGATGAAAGTAAAAATGAACAGAAAGATGGAAACAAAAATCTTCACTTAACGCAAATTTTCAACAACTTTTCAAATTTAAAAAAAATAAAATTCTAATATCTTTTGAACAGAAAACTCAAAGAAGGATTTCACTCAACTATGAGCTACTTACGATCTAAGAAAAATGTCAAGAACTTATGAAAGAAAAGACTTTTCCCTGGTTACCAATGCAAAACAACACTTTTCAACCAAACAAAGAAATGAAAGTTTTTTTTATTTTATTTGAATGCTCACAAAGAAAAAAGGAAAAATATCAACAAGTCAAAAACCAAGAATCACTTCAAGAAATCACACACTAGCAACTTAAAAAAGGACTCTCACACTTTTCTAAAAACCCTAAAGAAAATTTTAATGAAAAATTTTAAATGAAAAAAGAAAGCTATGGCTGAGATCAAACATAAGCTACTGACTGCTAGGACAGAGAATCAAAAAACGTGAGAGGTATACCTCTTGTCAAGGGAAAGGATGACTGCCTCACCCTCAACAAAAACTATCCTTCACAAGCACACTACTGACAATTCAACAACAAGCATGTGCATGCGAGCTATGTAGAGCCAGAAGGCGTGTACACGCGTGCTGACCTTATACAGGCCACGTGTATCTCTAAAACTCTGAAACAAATAAAAACAGACAATCCAAACCAGGAAAAGACCATTGATACTGAGAACTAGGATCTCTTGAAGGCTTAGACACTTTCTTTAACATAAAAAATGAAACAATGTAAGGAAAAAATCATAAAACAAACCAATCTGAGATGTACCCTAAGCTATAGACGGCAAACAACCAAGACTAGAAAGAGTTCTAGAAAACCCCTGAGAATGACTGATTCTGACAGGGAAGAGGATGACTGCCTCAAAAATTTTCTTGAATCATACACGCTACTGTTACTTCTTCAGTTAGCATTTACACGCGAGCTGTAAGAAAGTAGGGTGCGGGTACATGCATGCAGACCTTATTCAGGCTGCGTGTACCTCTGTGGGTCTCAAAAAAAAAAATTACAGTCAAGCAAAGAAACAAAGATAGTTGGTATGGAAGACCAGAATCTCTGTTAGCTTAGACTTTGCAGAAACTTAAAAAAACAGGAAAGAAAACCAGTCTTTTAAAAATACCCAAAAAAGATTCCCAGGAACCCTAGATACTTCCCCAATATGGTCACCAATTCTGTTGTGGTGGAAAATCCTCCTATAGACTAGCATTTAGGGTTATATTATGCATGTATATAATACCAAAAGAATCCTACTTTCTACTGTCATCCCAGACCTAATCCCCATTTCTTTTAACCAAATACATGGTTAAACGAACATACCTTGTTCCGGATGTTCGATGTTGATCCTTCTTCACGTTTGATCGCCTGTTAGCATCTATCCTCCCAAGACTGACCTACGTACAAAATAAGCAACAAACTCTACATATATTTGTTCTACAGATTAATGGGTTAGATATTAAAACATATATTCACTAAACTATGAAGAACTCATATAGTGGGACGGGAAAAACATTTCTTTATTATTAAATTTAATGAATCAACTTACAATGTCGAGACTGGCTACCGCTCCGTGAACCTAATCCCGGGGTCCTCTTCAAATGTCCTCCAACTTATTTGCTCTGTATCTCTTCTTGCACAAGGATGGCTAAAGGGTTGGGACAATGGGAATGTGCAATTGGGTAGAGTTTCTTTACTATTATTCTCCCCTTCCAAATGGGGCCCCTAACCCTTCTCTTATAGGCTAGAAGAAACTAAGTATTTGGATGAACCCTCGACCATGCATGGTCGAGAGTTTTAGTTAACTCACCCAAAGTTGTGTGTTTCTTCGACAACTTTCTTTTTTTCGTGCTTTTGTAGGTACACACGGGTTGTTTTAGGTCAACTAGCGTGTACATGCGTGCAGTAATGGAGTAGGGAATGTGGGCCCTTATAAAATAGGTTTTTTAAAGAGTTGTTCAACAATGCTTTGGCAAAGAAGGGATCTGAGATGGCCTGATGCCAGGTAAGCATGTATGGTGAAAATTGGGGTTATAACAAGATTGTGCTTATTGCTGATGATTTTGACTTCATCATAGCAGCCTTGAATGACGCTTCACTGGAAATAACAGAGAAACAAGAATCCGAGCAGGAGGAAATGTACGATAGAATTGAAGACGAACTCTGAGGGGTACAACAGGCCCTCCAGTCCAGTCACATGGTCTCCACGAAGCCCCTACCATCGAGAGAGCTAGAGTTGGGAGATGAGCCAGCCCAACTCCATCGACTAGCTGATACAATCGAAGCTCGCCTTCGATGGGCACAATAAGAAACAGAACAAGCCACCCAGGCCTTGAAGCAAGTGCAAGGCATACTCGAAGAATAATGCAGAGTTGTAGAATAGTAAAAGGTTGCTCTCCAAGACAAGTTTGACGAAGAGAAAGTACATATGCAACAAGGGAAGGAACACTTGCTCGCGGAGGAACTCGAAGTGAAAGAAGTGGTCAACATAGCACTTCGCTATGTGACAGTCTTAGAAATAAAGGCAGAGTATCGAGTCATGCATCAAGTAGAGCAGTTCGCAGAAGCTATCCAAAAACTACAACAACGCATAGCAGACTTCGATCTCCTCACAGTGCCTGACACACCGCGAGATGTAAGGGACCAAAGGGAAGAAACTGCCTGAAGCGCAGTTGAAAAAATAAAATCCCTTGCCACAGAATGCAAGCAACTAAGTGATCGTAGTGCCATGACATATGAGAAATTCACTAAGAATCCATAACTGAAGGCACTGGAGTCGTAGATCCAAGAGGTGAACTATCAAGCAGAGATAATACAAGCATAGTGGAAGCCCCTGTCATCTATGGAAAGAATGAAACGATCCTAGGAGCAGTGCGCTACCCAATAGTAGATCCATACTATCCAAAGAAAAGTCATGGAAGTGACTCAAAGGCTCCAACTTGTACGGGATAGGGCTTACCATATGTTCACAGAGTTCGAAGGCCAAGGAGCAGAACTGGAACAGGTCGTCACTACAGCTGAACAACGCCTAGAGGGACTTGTTAATGATGCAATCATCCAGGAGTTCACTAAACAAGAGGTCGTGTCAAAGAAACAAGTCCAAGCATCTCGAGCCAAGCTCGAGGCTTTTGAAGCATAACTATTCAGACCAGAGTGACTTGGGATGAGTCACAGGTGAGTGTTGGGGGCCTGTTGGCCCTTGACCAAGTTTTGAGGATCCTTGGTCATGTTTGACCTATTTTGGGACTTCGACATGCTGTCGAAGGCTGAGCGCAAGATGAAGCAGTGATCACGAGATCTCGGCCCCTTTTTAGGGATTTTTGGGTTTTGGGATGATTTAACAGGTGTGGCAATGTCGACCCATGGATTTACCCATGCTTAGGCCCACTTTTGTAATGTATATATAGAAGACTAGGCAGTGTAATACGGGTGGTGGTAAATAGTGCTAAGTGCTAGAGATCCAATCTGTGTGATAAAGAGTAGTAAGTGTGCTAAGTGCTAAGTACTTTCTTTGTGCATACTTTGAGACTTGCAGAGCTAAGTGCAAGTAATTGTAAGAGGGCTTGGTCTTGTACCCTAGTTCAAAGAAGGAGGATCTGGTAGAGTGCGCACAGATCTCCTGTCTTTTGCAGAGTAGAATTTTGATGCTATGTGCATGTAACTAATTGACAGAAGATAACAGAAGAGAAGAAGAGTTGGTGGACGTAGCCCCAGGGTGGGGGTGAACCACATACATGATGTGTTGTTATGCTTTGTGCGATGTATTGATGTGTTTATGTGTTTACTTGCTAAGTACTTGACCTAGATAGATATATTTGTTGATGTTGTGTGCTTAATAATGTACATGGATGCTAGATCTGACCTATGCGCATGTGCTTAGTGCTTGAATCTGTTAGACCTAACTGTTCTCTTTACACTAAGTGCTTAAATACTTTAGATCTGGATGAATGTTGCGAGGCTCTATTTTATCTGTGGAATAGATACTAGTTGAATGTCGATGAACTATAGCTGCTAAGTGCTCTGTTAAGTACTAGAATCACAGATCTGTGTCCCAGCTAAGGTTACAGACATTGGAGTCCTGTAACCACCCCTGCCTCTACCTCAGGTGAGACTTCATCTACTTCGCAGGTGTTGCCGAAAGGGCCAGTAGTTAGGGTTTTATTGGTGCGTTGTTGTAGTGTTGAACCCTGGGTCTGCCCCTGTGCCAACAATGTGGCTGCTAGGTGAAATAAAATATCCAAATCAACCATTCAAGGAKATTACCAACATATGGAGACATTCCCTTGTGTTTGGTTATCATCCAAAACAGGGATATTCCAAGCATCAAGTGGGTATCAAGAATAATCTAACTCACTCTCAAGTCTGGAACCTAGGTAAGGTAATATCTATGAAGTAGAAAKCCCAAACTATACCAAGGTTGACTCACCTCTCCACAAAATTTCTCCATCCAAAGGTCAATAGGGACAATGTAAACACAAAATTGGGTCAACCCATTGAATATCCTTGTAATATCATTGAGGAAAAAATATTGTGAAGGAAAMTCCAACTATGCAGATGGTTTGGAGCTATGCAACAACTTCACTTGGAGTGATTTTTTGTTTTGTTTTGAGGGTGTGTTTATCCCACACACCTTATTGAATATATGTGGGGGATAAACTGGGTCTTTTCTTATAGACACAGTGCTCCCTTGCACATCAATGAAGTTTTTTTAAAGGGACAAATTAGTTGAGATATGGTCAAAACTCTCTCATTGTTTCCATTATTGTGCCCTCTAATCGACAAAGTGAAGATTTGAATTTATATCAACATTAGAACAATGAGTGTTTATATCATGAACCTCTATATGGATTAACATGACCATGAGAAGAATAAAGTATGAAAATATGAAGAAAGTCTTGAAACCTTGAATAACCCTCCACATGTTATAGAAATGAAGATTGAGACGATGCACATGTGTGAAAGAGTAAATGTTTGACATCTCCATTTCCATCCCCTCATGTTTAATCCTTAATGTTGTTGAAGAAACAAAATAAATTCATAGAATTAAAAACATTAAATTGTTGCCAAAATTGTTCCCTCTAATCGACAAAGTGAAGATTGGAATTTATGTCAACATTATAACAATGAGTGCTTATATCATGGACCTCTATATGGATTAACATTACCATGAGAGGATTAAAGTAGGAAAATATGAAGAAAGTCTTGAAATCTTGAATAACCCTCCACATATAAATTGACAATGACAATGTGATTTTGTTTCTTTGTCATGTGAGACACAATGAAAAGAAGGGTAATTCTCTGAAAAAATATTATAAAATGTTTGACATGGCCATTTCCAACCCCTCATGTTTAATACTTAAAACTTGTTATTGCATATTCCCAAAAATTTATTTTTGCATGTTGCACTAGGTTTAAAGTTTGCACATTGCTTGGAAAAGATGCTTGCCACATGTCACATGTCACAAGACTTTCAAAGTTGCATATATCATGTCACAAGATTTTGGAAGTTGCATATTGCATATTCAAGTTCTATTTGCTTCCTAGACTACATAGCCCAAGCACAAGGCACCAGGTCTTGATTGCATTCTCACGTCTTGAATCAAGGATTATTGAATCAATATATACCAAGTCTTATAAGAGAAGCTGAAATTATCATTAAGTGTATAACAAAATTACATTCACAGATATATACAAGCCATAGAAATAGCCTTGTGTATATTATCAGATGAAAAAGTACACATAATGTCAATGCATTATATGCATCATTACATGTTTAGCTATATAATGTACATCTAACTGTCTTATAAAATTATTACATGACATCATGAACAACTTTTAGTCTTCTTTTGTGCTATCCAAGTCTTAAGTAATTCATCCATCTCCATGTCTTCATTTACTGGGTTCTCTTCAATAGCGGATGTTGTTTCAGTCCTTTCACGCCAAGTACACCAAGTCTCGTACCCATGACATGGATGTTGTTGTGAGGGGCCATCACCTACAAAAATAAAAAATATTAAATTTATATGGCCAATTTTTAAATATCATTGAAGTAGTTCATTAATATTAAAAAAAAAACTAATGTAATTATTTACCTGGTCCTCTAGTCTGTTAGAATGGTTGCCGGCATGTTCACCTAATCTTCAGGTTGAGGAGAATCAACTATGACATTCTCTGCCATTGAAACGTCAAAATTTATAAGTAAAAAATTTATAAGTACAAAATTATTAAGTATATGATTAATATATATACATTTTACCATCGTGGGCCTCAGTCACAGGAACATCTTGGGGCTGCACCTCACTGGCATGGGACTTCTGGAGAGCACCATGATCTTCTGGATGCATTGCACTATCAACCCTCTGTTGTCCAGTACTAATGGTTTCGTTGATAGTGTTGCTCCCCTGATTAAAACAAAGTAAGACATTAAATTATGGGCGATATCAAACATTTACGTATTTTATAAGTAATGAAAGGTTAATGTGGACTGATTTTTATTTACCTTTGTAAATTCTAACCTTGTACAATATCTACTGCAAACATATATTCAAAAAAGAACAGAAAATATACAATGGAAAATACAAACATTACACAGAGATTTTTCCCTTGGAAACCTAAACCGAGAAAACCAACATATTCTATATTCATTCATTGTGTTACAATGTTTACAACACAAAATACATATAGGAGCCAACGGCATCCAAAACCCTAACCCAATGACCTGGATTAGTCCAAAACCCTAATTCCTTAATAGGAAATAGAAAACCATCAGCAAAGAAACCATGTGCCGAAAAACCACCTAAATATAATGCAGTCCCAAAAATGCGGTCCCGATGCGAAAAATAAATAAATTCGGGGGCTCCACTCCCCTGCACCCCCCCTCTAACCCCCCTGTGCAGCCAACGTAGATGCTCAAACACTACTACTTGTGCAAATAATATAACACATACCCAACATTCTCCCACTTGTTGTTTTCTTTGCACACAAGGGGTTACAGGGTTACATAGTCAACAATCCAGGGCAACAATGCCCATGGATCCTCTACACCAAGAGAACTTCTCAGTGCTCACA
>ML790739.1:319250-331722 GCA_009831015.1 Picea engelmannii | reverse complement strand
AAAATGTTTATGAGAACCAGTTACATATAAAACCCAAATATATATATATATATATATATATATATATATATATATTCTTTGTTATCGTTATAATGGTGGCCTTTGTATGGCGTGTCGTGATCATACAAGTGTGATCTCTCAAATTTAGAATATCATTTACATTTTGTCCCTAGGATCATTTGGGACTTCAGTGTTGTGGCGAGTGAACTCCAAATCATAAAAACAAAACAAATGTGGTTTCATTTAAATAGTATTTTATTTTGTCGGAATCTTCTCATGCAATCTTACAAAACAAATAATGTGGTTCAATTTAACTAGTATTTTATTTTGTTGGAATCTTCTCATACAATATGGTTATCTAGGTTTTTATGGAAAGTATTGTGGAAATTATTTATAACTAATTTTTTTGAATGGGTAGAGGTTTTTGAGGAGTTTTTTGTTTTCCCTTTTGTGTCATGCATGGCTTATCAAATCATTACATTGAAATATAAAATTGAAGTATATATTCAAGAGAACCAAAATGTTATAGAATCATACACATTACCATAATTGCCTGGGGTGGTTGGACTAAGAATTTAATGGTGGTTGGATTAAGAATTTAACCTATATAGACTATTTCTAGTATGTCTTATTGTTGTTGAAGTTATGTGCATGTTAGGGTATGGAGTTTTAATGTGGATGTTATAATATGGATCATCAATATGAGCATTATAATAATGATGATGATGATGATTAACGTTCACTAAGATCGAATTGGTCTATCGGATCTTAAGAGGGTAAGTGATTACTTGCAAGCCTTTAGAATTTTGTTTATGTGCTCGAAAAACATTAAGAGAAGCTTTCCAAGATCACCATACTTTTTTTGAGTTAAGAGGTTAGGAAGGTTGGTAGTGTGACAAATATTTTGAAAATGAGATCTAATATGGGTATAGGCTAGACAATCTAAGAGAAAGTACTTTTCATCTTCAACCTTCTTAGTGTCACAAAGGTGACACACTCATTCATCTATGGCGTTTTTGGAATTGACCAACACCCAGTTTCACTATGGAGTTTGTGAGAATTTGTTCTTATCTTAGCAATGTTTTTTTTTTTTTCTTTACACTCGGCAAAATAGTTAGATAATTTTGATCATCTCCTCCCGAGATTGCAAATTTTTTTACATTTCTTTCTTCTCTCGATATTCCATAACATCAACAAGAAAATAAAAACTCTATAAAAGTGTAACCTGATGTTGTCAAAGGGGACTAGAAGTCTTATGTTGACTCAAAGTATCAATAAAATTGATAGATCTTTGTAGAAGGTGATAAGACCAAAGACCGCCACAACCAATCCACATACTAGAACATAAAGACTCCATAAATATTACATCTAACAAGAAACTGAGGCACTAGAGAATGAAAGGCACACAACACCAAAAATTTCAAAGACAAGATAAATCAAGCACCAAACACATAGAGTTGTCATAAAATCAAACCATATATCAAGAAATAGATCGATGAATAATTTTGGGTAAACCAACTTGAATTCAAATCATTACCTCAAATTGATTGTTGAATCACATAACTTCATGAAAATAATCTAGCGCACCCCTTTTCATTCCCCATGAAACTCTTTCACTGTCCCACCTTCACCAATACTTAAACCACATGGTTATTCATTACCACAAATTCACAACAGGATAAGCATGTGCGAGGACATGAGGATTCTCTTTGCATTTATGACTAGGCTTGGAAATTTTACATGCCTCATGGTCGACATGTGTCTTATAGATCTTGTGGAAAATCTTACATAGGTCAAACTAGTAGATCCTTCAAAACTAGTCTCAAAGAACATATGGCTAATACAACCCATGACTGAATATCTAAATAAGTCATCTCCAAGCACTCTTCAAAATACAAGAACCTCATTTTCTTTGACCAAACAAAAATTCTAGCTTCAGTGCCTCACTATTCCACTCGAATTATTCGGGAGGCTCTAGAAATATAAAAACATCCTAATAATTTTAATTGGGAGTATGGATACAAATTGAGCCAATCTTGGAAACCCACCATTCACCACTTTCAATAATAAGCTACATTTTTTTAGTTTCTTTTCCTAATCTTCTCAAACTCTAGTTTCCTCCCTTCCTCGGTGTTCCTCCAACTCAGGTTCTAATTATGTGAAAGCATCATATTCTCTATTTTTGGTTGTTCTAATCTCTTACAATTGTTTCCTTTCATTCAATTTAACTTGTTATTACTCACTAGCAAATTCAGGTCATTTTGCGACGGTTATTTCGACGCTCTTGCGATGTTATGTCGTGGATATTGCGAAGAACCTTGAGTCTCCCAAACGTCATTTAATGTGAAGTGGCATGTGCGACGAACCTGGATTAACTTCGCAAGAGCGACGATAGTAGGGAAGTTGTCACGATTGTGGCGAACTTGGATTAACGTCGAAAGAGAAACACACTAGGAAAATCATCGCAAATGAGACAATGTGGAGCTATCGTCAAAAGAGCGAAAATAAAGAGAGATCATCACACACTCGACAATATAGACAAAGTAAGTAAAAATTTGCGATGAATCAGCATTCGAAGCGATCTTCACAAGAGAGAGCGACACACACAGGGTATATTGTGACAAAATTGTTATACAATTTTTGTAATTTGTATAGCAAGTTCATCGCAAGATTTGTACAGGTCATCGCAATTGCAACGAAAACAAGGTATATTGTGACGAAAACAAAGTATATTGCGACAAAATTGCTATACAATTTTCGTGATTTGTATAGCAATTTCGTCGCAAGATTTGTACAGGTCGTCGCAATTGCGACGAAAACAGGGTATATTGCGACGAAATTGCTATACAATTTTTGTGATTTGTATAGAAATTTCGTCGCAAGATTTGTACAGGTCATCGAAATTGCGACGACAACAATTTATTTAAAAAAAAAAAAATATTTTTGAGCAAATAAAATAAAATTTGATTTTTGACCTAATTATAGAAGGTGTTATGATTGCACACTAGAAGTGGTCATCCAAGTGAAGTTGTTGGTTGGTTGGTTGGTTGAGTCAGTTGATTGACCCGACTGTTCAAGCTAACTATCTTCTTAAAACAATTACACAATTATATCAAAAAACAATACTCTAACTTAGATTTACATATTTAACATCTCCCTAGCCTCAAATCCTTCTTTGTCCTAAAAAGGTGAGGAAAAATAAATACTCAAACCTTCCAAAGAAATTATTGCTTTGTTGTTCAAATAAACTCTGATGGCCTTATATATGATTTTATATTCTTTTTTTATATTTACTCATGGGTTATACATTTTAATATGGTGCCATTAAATACCTTCTTAAAAACACACTCTTGAGGTGTTTCTAGCTAAATTTCTCATGTTACTGCTTAATCTCTCACCAAAGTAAAGTCCTACCTTGCAAGGGAGAGCTTGAGGAAATAGATAGGGAAGCTCCCCACTATCACCTTAGTGCCCTTGCCTATACATTTCTAGGCCATGGTTTCTAACATAAGGAGGGTTTTCCTAGGGGGCTAATACTAAGTCCTATCATTGCATTTCTAGACATGTGAGGACAAGGACTTTGTTTGAATTGGGTTGACTTCTCTAAACTGATGCTTCAAGAAAAGTAAGAGAAGAAAATTCTCAATGAATGGTTGGAAGGAAAACACTTACCTTATTCAACGTAACACACCAATGCACCATTACTCATAATTAGTGATCAAGCAATATACAATATTCAAGGTGAAGCTTTCTAAGTAAAAAGTATATATTCATTCACAAGATAATCGTCATTTAGCAAATTTCATATGTGAAAGAAGTGAAGCATGAACAAGTACTTATGAAACATTTAAGCATGAAATTGGTTCGTTATGATAGCAATGAAATATAACATCATTGCAACAAGTTCATAACCAATATAAGTTTACATCCATTCAATAAGTATATGCCATGAAACACATGAAGTGTCACTATTGTAAAGAGAGAATAAGGCAACGAGCTCAATGTAATAACTTTATAAGAAATACAATGCTACCAGATTAGCAAATTTCATTATTATATGTCAAGGCACAAAAATTATATCATTAACCAAACCTATCATTCATTCATCAAAACTCTGAAATTAATCTATTCTTCATCATACAATATAGATCAATTCTTTGGAACCATGATTGTAGCATGAATCGACCCTCTCAACTAGCAAACAATATAAATGTTGCACTGTTTGGGTAGATTGTTTGGGGTGGTTAGGGTAGGAATGTATAGTGGTCAACCAACCAAGCCAAAAGACTTGCAAACACCACAACAAAATATGGTTAACAAACCTTCATACAATACTGAAAGGAGGCAACAATTGGACTAATTACAAGGTCCTTTGGAATTCCTTAACATATTTTGGCTTCTTTGGGATGTGGAAAACAAGGTGTTATAAAAACATTGCAAGATATCAACACTTTAATCACCATTGAAAGTGGAATACTTCTGCAGTTTTATGACAGTCCTAGATAAAGTTTTGGATAACACATAGGAGGTAATGTCAAGGCTTGAAACTAGGCAATTTATCTCTCTTCAAAGTCGTTTTTACACCTATGGAAATGAATATAATGAAATCCTCAAAACATTGGAAAAAGAGGAGGGTTACAAATAGCCCCGCACAACAATAAATCTCTGCAGAAAAAGGAATACTAGAAAAATCCCAGAACAACAATAAATAACATGTAATGATTTCACTCTGAATGAGGTTGTTGGACCTTCCAATACATACAATGATAGTTTATAATAACCTAGAACAACACTCCTTCTAAATGTTGCAATAAAATTTATTTTCAACCCTAGTTATGTTGTATTGATTTCAACCATTCCAAGCAAAGTATGCATTAGGGCATCCATAAAAGTGATCAATTTGTACTTAAATTAAAAATGATTTTCAAACCCTCTTGTGATCAACATATAGATGTTTATTTGAGAACTAGTTGGCATGATTTGAACTAATATAAGTCAATGAGGCTCAATGCAATCTAGATTGAGGATAACACATTATGAAAACCTTTCCTAGTACTATCAAGGTGAACTGAAAGGTTGGCCAAGAAAAAGGATAGAGCCATCAAACATCCTACCTTAATGCATGAACAATAAATTCAATGATCAAAGGGGTAAGGTTAGAGAACTTACCTCGAGAACCCTCCCAAGTGGAGAATTTCACCCTTAATTCTTTGGCCTTCTAGCAGCCCTTTTATTCCAAAAAATCCTTTAAAAGTGCTTATACAAATATAGAAAATGAATAAACATTAAGAAAGAAAAGAAACAGATTCTCAAACAAATATTAATCCAAGTTTCTCATTAATATCCAATGGTTTTAAATGAGGTAGGACTCTTCCTTTTATAGGTGAAGAGCCTCCTCAAATACAATACAACACAATGTGCTAGCTCAATACTATGAGGTCAAAACCATTAACCCAATCCATGGGAAAATACAACATATCATCTAACAAATCCCTCAAAACCCTCCAAGAGCCAAATGACCCTAAAGGGAGAGAATAAATTAGGTGCACTCCTCAATAAAGGTGAAATTTYCTCATGAGAGGGTGAATGATTGAGTCAACATTGTCCAAATACTCCCAAAGATCCTCCAACCAACTCCCTCAAATGATGGAAAGGTCCAAGTCTGGWAWAAYGAACTCAAGAAGATGACATTACCTCTCACATGTRTGAGMCATCCAAGTAAAAAAGTCAAGATAAATGRCATGYGTGRCCTYYTCTAGGTKGGTGCTTCTCAAGTRGATAAAAATARAGCATGCCACATCATCACAAGGTCCAAATAACAACCTATAACCACCTCCATAATTTGTAACCAACTCCTCCAATGCATTAATAACTCCCATGTGTGGTCCAAGGAGAGATAAATAATGCATAAGTGTGAATGAAACGTCCACTTGATAAGGGAGAATGAGTTTGAGTGGTCCATGTGGCATGTGTGGTGACATGGAATCCCTCTCATGGATCGATGCACTGTCATGGATCCCAATGCAGTGACATGACTCCCAAGGAAAATGGTATGGATACCAATGTATGTAGATATGATCATATATGAGTACATGGATCCCAATGCAATGTCATGGATCTTGAGGCATAATACATGTATCCCAATGCACAATACCCACTTGAAGTGATGGGTCTAGACTCTTAGCAAGCCATTAATCGTTAGCACCTGGTGACATCTCTTAACACAACATAAAAAAAGGGGGTTGTTTTAATATTTTCCTAAGTCTTACCAGGGGGAACAATATTGACCCTTATACATGCATCAAGTCCTAAGACAACACATATTTCCTAAGCACCTAGGTGAAATATAGGAAAAAATAATTAACAATGATGAAAAGGAATGGGGAATGCGTTCATGTGATGACCCTTGACGTCTTAGACATGCACAAGTCTTATCAATCAGTTATTTGTTCATCCACCTTTATTTAGCTAGGTTTTTTACATATAATATCCTTCTAGAGATAGCTTAACATTGAGTTACCATCCTGTTAGCGTCAGAAGTCACTCCTGGATTGCTTGCAGGAGCAGAGCCTGACACCCATCAGTTTAATGTCATAATTTGTTTATAAGGGATGATCAAATGGAGGTAAAGACTCGAGGAGATATCTCTCTAACTCAGGGACTGGGTCTGGCACATAAGCAGCAAAGGAGGTCTTGATCTAACTTCGGCCAGAGGGTTGATAAAAGGGTGAATAGGTGGAAGACTTGGTGAGAAGGGTGAACAAACAGCTTTGGGAAACAAGCTTACGACTATTCGCAGAAGAAAGACTCTGAGTGCAAGATCAACTTGGTTCAGAGTCTCAAGAAACTGAGGAGGACTCGATTGGATCTTCCAATTCCAAGTCATTCAACGCTGGGAAAAACACAAGGACTGGCCAGAAACATCATAACTGCTACATTCATCCTATCCAACATCATCCTATAACAGCTATAGCTCGACTAGATCATCCAATTCCGAGCGATTCTAACACAGTGTAACAAAGATGTAAAAGAAACTAGCATTCATCAGGCAAGAAGTCTCAAGAGTTCATACATAACTAGAGTATCAGTGCTTCATTAAAGATTTACAACTGGGAGCTCAGCTAAACCATCGATAGATACAAAAATGGCGAAAACGCCTTCATATACTCAGAACAACAACATCAGCAAAATCAAGACACTGCATTGAAATCTTTGCGTCTGCATGGCTTTCTGACAGTCAACCTCTGAAAGATCGTGCAACTTATGTCAGATGCAATCTGACTCTTTGACAGTTCCAACGGCGAATCGACGTGCCTTAAATTCATGGTCGTGCTTTCCCATTATGGCGGAGACGATGTCTAACCACCATCAACCGCTTCAATAACTACTTCATGGGGATTGAGAACTACCTGGCCAGCTCAGCACTTTGGGATATGGAAGACTCCTTGTGCTGCCACCTGGAATAACTGAATGGCTTGATGGGTAGGCATGGAGGCCAACGTGGAGAATGGGGCGCATGATAGGAGTGATGGCGAGGTGTGGGAAGGGTGACAGAGGATGGTTCATGGCGGAAGACATCAGGCGAAAGGGGGGAAGACGAGGGGTAATAAACTCGCTTTTTGGTGAGAGGCTGATGTGGAAAGGAGCGGGACACATGGAAAATGACAAGTGGATAATGAGCGGGAGGGTGGACCATGCGGACTAAAGAGTGGAGGAGGATGGGTGACACACGACGGCAGGAGAAAGGTGGGTCTAGGAGATGACAAGATGGGAGAAGGGCCCATGCTGGCTAAACACAGAGCGATTGGGAAGGACGGGGTTGTCCAGGCGTCGTTGATTCGGGCGCTGTAATCTCAGCCGTCGGAAGCTACCTGTTCGATTCCAGACCCCCCCCCTCCGCTTAAAGGTAGAAAGGCAGGGGGGTTCGGAATGGTCTTTATCGTCGTTGATCCGGGCGCGCTGATCTGGACCATTGAAGAGTTGCGCCCGCGATTCCGGACCCCCCCCCTCCGCTTAAAGGTAGAAAGGCGGGGGGGGTCCGGAATTTCATATGTGCCATTGATTTGGGCGCGTGGATGCACGCCGTCTAGATCCGTTCGTTGTTTACCACGGGCACATTTATATTGAAAACTTAGGACAAGTGGGTTTTAACCCATTCTTTTGCATTCTAGCCCCTTTACAAGAAATATCGCTAACATCTGGCTCCATGGGGGATAGAGTCGTCCCTGTGATACTCTAAGAACTCTTTTGCAGTTTCAGTGCCTTTGTTGTTGGGCTATGGAGTCATTTATTAGTCTGAAAAACAGAAACAATATGTACAAAACAAACAAAAAGAGCCAACTGTGGCTCACAGAATACATCTTTTCAAGAAATGCCCATTCACTGGGCCAATAAAAACTTCTTTGCCTTCCAGATCCTGCAACCTGTATGTGTTGTTTGCAAATACTTCAAGGATCTTGAAAGGCCCAAACCAGAGGGCATCAAATTTACTGTGTTTTCCCTTTTCCTGCCTGGGTGCATCCCATTTGAGTACCAGGTCACCCTGCTTGAATTCTTTCTTTTTTCTCTTCCTGTCAAAAGCCTGCTTGATCTTCTGCTGATGATTGTAGGCCCTATTCACGACCTGCTCTCTGATTTGTTGTACTTCCACCATCTGGTGAATTCTTCTGATCACATGGTTAGGTTCTCCTTCAAGGTCCTGGAGGAGATTTGCCACAGGTAAGGCAAGATGAGTGGGGAAAACGACCTCTATCCCATAAACAAGTTGGAAGGGAGATATGCCTAGGGACTTCTTGGTTGTCACCCGATCAGCCCAGAGAGAAAATTTGAGTTTTGAGTCGGAGGCCCTCTGATTGTCTTCCAGTAGCTTTTTGATAAGTTTGATCAGGCTTTTATTGGAGGACTCTACCAGTCTGTTTCCTTGAGGATAGTATGGAGTAGAGTGAACCAATGAAATCCAAAATTGTTCACAAAATTTGACCAGAGGCTCAGACCTGAAGGGGGAGGCATTGTCAGTGACAATCCTGCTTGGGCAGCCAAATATGGCTATGATGTCTTCCAAGAGGTTGATGATTACTTCGTGAGAAGTGCTCCTGGTGGGGACAACCTCTATCCACTTGGTGAAATAATCAGTCGCAGTGAGGATCCATCTGTGTTGGCCACTTGAGGGAGGATGAATCTCTCCGATGAAATCCAATCCCCACTGCTGAAAGGGTGTCGAAACTACTACAGGCTTTAATGGCAGAGACTTGATTTGCTTCTTACCTGAGAACTTCTGGCATTTAATACAAGCCCTGACTTCCCTGCAGACATCAGTAAACAAAGTAGGCCAGTAATACCCATCCTGGAGGATTTTGTGGGCTGTGGTCTTCCAAAAATGATGACCTCCGCAGAGACTGCTATGAAAATCGAACATCACCTTCTAGGTTTGCAGTGGGTCCAGACATCTTAATAGTATCCCCAGAGGGTCTCTCCAGTACAGGGTTCGGTCAATGAGACAATACCTGACCGATTTGAGCTTCAAAGCTCTGGCCCTGCTCTTTCCCAATCCGTCAGGGGGATTTAACTCTTGCAGGAAATACAAGATATCCTTGTACTAGGGACATGATGCTAGAGGTATGATGATATGAGAATTTTTGTTGGATGACTCAGCTTGCTCATTCATGAAGTTAATCCCCAAAGTCTCGCAATTGGATTCAGTCAGCAAATTGGCCAAACCCTGCCCCTTTATCAACTTGGTGGGCTTAATCTAGAGGTCAAACTCCAGGATCTTGGCGATCCATTTACCCCTTATCCCGTCTATGTCAGGCTGTATAAGAATGTCCTTCACAGAGGTTGAAGGGACATATGCAGTGATTTTTGAGTGCAAAACACAGATCCTGAAAGCTTTGAGAGCTTTCACCAATGTGTAGGCCTGCTTTTCCATGATCTCATACCTGAGTTTAGCATATCTCAACGCCTTGTTGTAGAAAGCAATAGGTTTCTCTCATCCTTGATCGTTTTTCTGCAACAAGACTGCTGCTACCGAGTCATCAGAAGCAAATGAGAAAATCAAGAAATCTTTAGCATAATCGGGACTGATTAGCATAGGTGCCTCGGTCAAAGCTTTCTTTATTTGCGCAAAAGATTCCCTGGGTTTAGCAGTCCATCTTATTTCATGGCCCTTCCTGAGCATGGTTGTGATGTGTTTCACCAGCTCAGGAAAGTTCAAGACGAATCTCCTCAGAAAGTTAATCTTCCCCCAAAATGCCTGAACTTCCTTCTTAGACCTGGGAAGTGACAGGGCCTGAATCACTTCCACCCTGCTTTGGTCAATCCTCACTCCTTCTATTGACACTATGTGACCTAACAGCTTTCCCTCCTGCATAGCAAATAGTGATTTCTTGGGGTTTAAAGATAGGCCATACCTTCGACACTTCAGGAAAACTCTTTTTAAGTGGAAGCATTGTTCTTTATCAGTCTTAGAGAAGACTGTGATGTCATCCAGATATATCACCACAAATTGGTCCTTCTCCCCGACGAAGGCTATGTCCATGGCCCGCTGAAATATTGCTCCTGCATTCATCAGTCCGAAAGGCATTTTGGCATACATGAATGTACCCCAAGGAGTGGTGAAGGTTGTTTTTTCTCTGTCCTCAGGCATGACTGATATCTGATTATATCCATAGAAACCATCAATCATGGATATCCTGGATGCGCCAGTGACTCTCTGTAATATATGTTCCATGTTGGGCAGGGGATAATTGTCCTTTCTGGAACTTCTATTCAGGTTCCTGAAATCAACGCAGAGCCTGATTTCCCCACTTTTCTTTCTCACCGGGACCAAATTGGCTACCCATTCATAATATCTCAAGGGGACAATGATCTGGGCATCTAGCAGCTTCTTTACCTCTTTCTCCATGACAGGTAGCAACATGGGATTTATTTGCCTCAGCTTCTGCTTGAATAGCTTAGCCTCCTCTTTTAGTGGGATTTTGTGCTCGATGACTGATGTGTCATATGTTTTGAGGTCTTCGTAGGTCCATGCAAACACATCAACAAACTCCCTCAACAACTTAGTATATCCGACTCTCTGCTCCTCAGTCAAACTCCTTGACAGCTTGACCAATTTAGGCTCCTCAGGTGTGCCTATGTTGCATTCAGCCGTGTCATCATTATCACCTGAAACCTTACCCTTTACTGCCACATCATTCCCGTCGAACAATCTTTCTAATGGAATTAGTCCTTTCAGAATGTGATTGCTCGGTAGCTGAATGATCTGGTGATCAACAATTTTATTCACAAATTCCCCGGGGTGATGGTCATCTTCCTCATCGGGATTCTCATCTATGTGCATTGTAGAAAAGTCACCAATGGACTGGAGAAATTTCTCGATCTCCTGATCATCTTCAAACACCTTCCAGTGTTTGATATTGTCGGGTATAGAAGGTCTGTACTTTATTTCAACATCAGACCCGACAGTGGGCAGTGTGGGAACTTCGAGCACACTAGCTGTGAAAGCTAAGAAGTCGGCTGAAGCATTTTCCTCCCTCGGAATGTAGGAAATGTTAAAATCCAGGAAGAAATTATCAACTAGGTCCCATGCCTCGTTCCTGTAATTCCTGAGCCGAGGATTCTTAGCCTAATAAACGTTTTTTACCTGCTGGACAATTAGTTATGTGTCCCCAAACACAGTTATCTCCCTTATTTCCATCTGTTGCGCAACCCTTAATCCCAGAACCAGAGCCTCATACTCTTCCACATTGTTGGTGACTTCAAATTCCAGCTTGTATGACAGAGATATGGTCTCTTGAGAGGGGGATATGAATACCACCCGACACTTGCACCCATACTGGAGGAAGCTCCATCAAAGAACATCTTCCAAACAGAGGTGGTTGGAGGGGGTGTCTCCTGATCAAGAATGGGATGCTTTCTGATCTGTAAAGGAGCCTCAGGGGTGTGGGTAAGCTGTAGTAAACTGGAGCCTAAATCAATGTCCAAAGCATAGATGGGATGATTAGTAGGGTTGGCTTCATCATTGATTATGTAGGCCAGTTGGGCTTCTTCGTACAGTCTCCTATGTTCCCCTCCAAAGACTGGAATGGTGGCATATGTGAGATCCATCTGCAGGTTTCCCCCCAGCCTTTTTATCCAAGATCTTGACAACAGCATGCCAAACTTAGGGGGGACATCAGCTACCACAACATCCATGACCATACTCTTCATGGGCAGCTGAAACAGGGAAACAACCAGGTCCTTGATGAATCCCAAACACTGAACCCTCCTGGAGTCGAAAGAATAGAGGTCATGATAGGCCTGGGTGACTTCCAGTCCTAATTCCTCGATGACATTTTTGGGCATGAGGTTGTGGGAGGCCCCTGAATCCATAAGGCAATTATGCAGCACTTTGTCATGTATGTTCAGGGATGTGTAGAAGGGAGGGGATGAATCATCTCTATCTTCTACCATGGGACCTAGGACAACTGCAGGCCTT
>ML790739.1:269992-297670 GCA_009831015.1 Picea engelmannii | reverse complement strand
ACCTTAATTTACCACCTCATCACTTGGTCAATGTGTCATGCCACCATTGGATGTGAAGAATGCCAAATTTCAACTATCCTTGTTGCCACCTCATCATCTAGTCCCTATGTCAAGTTTTCATTAGATGTGAAGAAGGATTAAGGGGCAAAGATGGGTGGATTAGTTAGATCTGGTTACCACTTGGTCCACATGTCATGTTTTTATTGGATGTGAAGAATGCCACTTGTTATTTAGACACAGTTTCCACCTTATCACTTGGTCCATGTGTCACATCATCACTGGGTGTGAGGAATGCTACATATTAGTTATCCTAGGCTACCACCTCATCACCTAGTCCATTTGTCATGTTGTCATTGAATGTGAAGAAGGGTGTAGGGACAAATATGGATGAGATGGATGGAGCATGGTGTATGATCTCTAAGGTGGACGACCATGTGCACGTTTGATGATATCTAATACAAAAAATGATTTTTATAATGTTGGTCTATAACTTCCTATATTTTATTGTATAGATTTTATTTGAAGATTTCCTTGATAAGTGGACAAACTCAACCTTTATGGCGAGTCTATTTTTTGATGAGGAAAAATTCTGCCTCCAATCTACTCATTTTCTCTAAATTCTAACGATGTGGTTTATCTCAAAATGAGCCAAAAATCTTAATAAAAAAGTTCAATAATCAAAATTCCCATGTCTTTACCTATGTTTGAAATAAAAAATAAGACTTATGAAAAGTCTTAGATTATAAATTCCATTTCCAAGAGCTCATCTAGTGAATTGTTTACCTTTTGACCTTATTTTTCTTTCAACATTTGTTTGAAAGATTACTTGTCTTGCCACAATGATGATGAGTCCAAAATATGGTACACTTTGGACAAAATTATGAAGCATAAAAATAAAAATAAAATTGTGCTACATGTAGAATTATATGGTCTATTACCCCTCATTTTGGTATAGGGTAACAAACCTAGTGAATTTATTCAGTAGCCATTGGATTTTTTATCAGCTGTAGACAATTGAGAAACCTACTTGGTTCCATGTATCTTGTTGAGGTAGAGGATTTCATGGCATATTTGTTGATCGATGATGAAATACTTAATGTTGCATGGTGTCTTGTTGAGTTTGGGCATGGCATTAGTTTCATTCATATTTTTGGGCATCTTCACATTTCCCAATGTAATTCACATTTATTGAGGTAATTCATGATTCTCAAATCATTGATAAAAATTGTGTTTGGCTATTCTTGGTTAACCAAAGCTTATCATGCCTTGGCACATTCCAAATTTATGAAAGCTCACCTTATTAACTCATTTTGAGGCATCTATCACATCAATTGATGAGATGTCCACCTTGGAGTTTGCATGAAGGTTTCATTTTGCATGTGTGGGTTTGTTCAACCATCCATTGAATTGGAGAGGACATTGGAATGATTTAAGGAGGTTGATTACACCTTGTTGGATTCACATTTGACATATTAGAGCTGATTTAGAGGAGGTTGTCCATTTTTTAGGGTTACATTCATCACTTGTGAGGCCTTCTTCACCTTGAAGAGCCATGTTTCCACTTGGAAGGGGATTGTGAGTCCTTTTTTTACATGTTTGATTAGGACATATCATTCACCTCCAAGTGGAATTTGGGCACCATGAATAAGTTAGTTTTGAACCAAGAATGGGTCTCAAGGTCTAACCAAGATCAAGGGAGGGAAGCAAGGGACTTTTTCCCTAAGTGAACATTCTTAGGACTTGTTCCCTAAGTGAAAATTGTTAGGCTTAACATTCTTAGAGTGGATAAGGTAGTTGTGTTACTATTTCCTTTCGTTGAGTGAGAGTGAGAAAAAATGCATAGTGCTGGTCTCTTGGAAAAAAGTAGCAATTCCCAAATCACAAGAAGGATGGGGTCTCAAGAATATCTTTTTTTTCTTAAAGTATTTAGTTGATAAAAATGTTTGGAGTCTCCTCCAAGGTACTAAATTATGTGTGCATGTCATAAAGGATAAATACATAGCTCCAAACTTAGTGGAGGACTAGGTAATAATTCCTGTTAAAAAATACCAAAATTCCTCGGTTATTTGAAAACCAATTATCACATCATTCCCCCTAATTGGAAATTTCCTGGTATGGCATGTTGGAAAGGGAGATAATGTCCAATTAGGGTTGTAATTGTGGGTAGGAATCATAGAATCCTTCAATTTACCTATTCCCCTCATTCAATAAATAGATCATAGAGGATTCAACACTCTGAGGAAAATTGCAAAAGAACCCATTTAAACCTGTAGTTGGCAATAAATATAGTCTCTTGGAGAGAGTTTGTTCTTAGGGAGGATCGTGTAGAAATATTGAAGGACTTCACAAGAATCCTTAAAAATATTCTTTATAAGACTTTGTGAGGAGGAGGATCAACTTGTATGGTATTTTAATCCTTGTTTCTTCATCAGTTTCTTGAATGGGGAACTCAAAGATCACAAGTTGTTTTTCTCCTTCTTCAATCATGGTATGATGAGATTAATATTCTTGACTATGCCCAATGTCTTGGTCAGCAAAGGGATTCACAAAAATACATAATCCTTCTTGAGTTAACTAAACAAATTCTTTGATGATTAGTTGGATGGTTGCTACATAGTCATCTTGTTACTATCCTTACTCACTTGTACATGTTTTAGTCACACCAGAAATAGGTTTTCTTGATAAAAACGAATGAAATATATCTATAGGTTGATGCAAATGAAGAAACATATTGATTTTTTCGTCATTGTTGGTGATCCCCTGAGTGTCTCTGTCTCTTCTAAGGGTGGTCAGGTCTCCTCTGTTTCTTGCAATGTAGTGTAGGGCCTCCTTGTCTCCTTCCTGTGCTGGACTGTCAAATTTCGTTGTGGTGTAGGGCCTCCTTATCTCCACTGCGCCTTGGTTCTCTACTCCCTCTCGATGATTAAGCATATTCCCTATAAATAGGCGTATGAAATATGTAGGTCTCCACTACACGGGGATTTTATCCTCCATATCACTCTCCTCCCTCTCGCGAGCTCAAATGGCATGGTTTCAGGGGTTTCTCTCCACTACACGGGGGTTCTCTCCTCCCTCTCACTCTCTCCCTCTTGCTGAGCTCGAATGGCGGGGTTTCGAGGGGTTTCGCTCTGCTAGTAGATGGGAATGACAGGGTTTTTGGGGTTTCTCTCTGCTAGTAGATGGGAGCAAAAACACCGGTGAATGATGCTATAGTGTTGTTGTGTGCGGATGGGCGTGGGCTCGTTATGCAATTGGAAATTTGTTTTTTCTTTATTATTTTGTTTGAATTATTATTATTATTATTATTTTATTTTTTTTATGTTTTGCTTTTCTCAATATTTTTAATATATATCAATTATATATTATTTAATATTATATATATATATATATATAAATATATATAATAATAATAATATATTATAATCTATTATTTTCTAAACAAATAAAGAAACACTTCAACAAAAAAATCAACCCATGCAAAACACGATTGTGTAACTAGAAAAGAAAAATCAACAAGACAAATTCAGAGTTGGATAAGGACACCATTAAGAGGTTTTTTGGTCAAGGGAGGGAAACAACAACTCAAGCCCCAAACATATAATATCTAGCTCGAGCAGCATGAACAAGTCCTCAGGTCACCACACAAGACCATGGATGGGTCACAAGACGTTAGATATCATCAAAGAATGAAAACAAATACCTTATAATATTGTTGAAGATTCTGAAGCTGATCAAGAGCCTTGAACAAGTCCTCAAACCAACATAACAAAAATTTGGACTTTAAGAGGGATATAGGAATCACGATTAGGCTTTGTACATTGAAAATGGGTGTAGATGCATAAACATGGCAAGTTGGAAAGAATGGCCTAAATCCCTAACTAAACCTTCTCGAGCTCATGAACCACCATCTAAAAACACCTAAAAACCATGACATGAGTCCTCTCTAGGGAGTCTTTGGCATCCAATTAGTTGTCACATTATGAGGTCTTCTTGATCATCATGGATGGGTATTAGGTTGATGACTATATTCCACTTGTATGAAAAAGTTCCACTTTAAAGGGTCTATGTTGTGGTTTAAGGCCTTGACTATGGCACATTAGATCAATAATATTAATCTAGGGAATAATTCCCTAGATTTCTCCCCCGAACCATGGTATGAGACCCACCTGTCATGCAAAAAACCTTCTAATGGAACCCATATCCCACTCTAAGGATATTGACCTCCCATAGAGGGCATGTTTTGTGGTTAATTTGTAGCCTTGTGCATGGCCATTGGTCCCTAGAATATGACATCTAGGTCCTAAATTATTTATATAGAACCACAAAAACATTCATGACACGAGGTCTCACTTCAATGTATTTGGCCTAATATTTGGACATGAGTGTCATTTATATGTTTTTCATACTACATATGGGTCTTGGGACCTTGACCATGGTTGTAGTAGGGAAACACGCCTTAATCCCTTAACCATGGTCAAGGGAGGGAAACAACAACTCAAGCCCCAAACATATAATATATAGTTCAAGCACCATGAACAAGTCCTCAGGTCACCACACAAGACCATGGATGGATCACAAGACCTTAGCTATCATCAAATAATGAAAACAAGTGCCTTATAATATTGTTGAAGATTATGAAGCTCATCAAGAGCCTTGAACAAGTCCTCAAACCAACATAACAAAAATTTGGACTTTAAGAGGGATATAGGAATCACAATTAGGTTTTGTACATTAAAAATGGGTGTAGAGACATAAACATGGAAAGTTGGAAACAATGGCCTAAATCCCTAACTAAACCTTCTCGATCTCATGAACCACCATCCAAAACACCTAAAAACCATGACACGAGTCCTCTCTAGGGAGTCTTTGGCATCCAATTAGTTGAATATGGGTGACATTATGCAGTCTTCTTGATCATCATGGATTGGTCTTAGGTTCATGACTATAGTCCACTTGTATGACAAAGGTCCAATTTAAAGGGTCTATGTTGTGTTTTAAGGCCTTGATTGTGGCACATTAGATCAATAATATTAATCTAGGATATAATTTCCTATATTTATCCCTCAAACCATGGTATGAAACCCACATGTCATGAAAGAAACCTTCTAATGGAACCCATATCCGACTCTAAGGATATTTACCTCCTATAGAGGGCATGTTTTGTGGTTAATTTGTAGCCTTGTGCATGGCCATTGGTCCCTAGAATATGACATCTAGGTCCTAAATTATTTATATAGAACAACAAAAAAAATCATAATACGAAATCAATGCAATTTCTATTCCATATCTAGCTCAAGCACCATGAGCAAGTCCTCAGGTCATCACACAATACCGTGGATGGGTGAACAAGTTGTCATCAAGAGCCTTGAACAATTCCTCAAACCAACATAACATAACTTAATTTCCCTTTGAGAGGGATATAGGCATCATGATTAGGTTTTGTACATTGAAAATGGGTGTACAAGCATAAACATGGCAAGTTGGAAACAATGGCCTAAATCCCTAACTAAACCTTCTCGAGCTCACGAACCACCATCTAAAAACACCTAAAAACCATGACACAAGTCCTCTCTAGGGATTCTTTGGCACATTAGATCAATAATATTAATCTAGGGAATAATTCCCTAGATTTCTCCCCCGAACCATGGTATGAGACCCACCTGTCATGCAAAAAACCTTCTAATGGAACCCATATCCCACTCTAAGGATATTGACCTCCTATAGAGGGCATGTTTTGTGGTTAATTTCTATCCTTGTGCATGGCCATTGGTTCCTAGAATATGACATCTAGGTCCTAAATTATTTATATAGAACCACAAAAAATTCATAAGAGTCATGTGCAACCATTGAAACAATAAACACAACCATATCATGTGCAACCATGAACCTAAGACCCATCATGTGCAACCATGAACCTAAGACCCATCATGTGCAACCATTGAAACAATAAACACAACCATATCCATGGCTTCTCGGGGTATTTTTTAAATGGGCAATTGGAAATGTTGAAGTAATTTAAGGAAGGTTTACATGCTAATTAAAATTATTTTATTTAATAATCGGTTCATCATCTTGATGATGACCTTCTATCATGATTTTCTAATTGGAAATATTCTTATATGTTTTGAAAAGAGAGGGAGTAAATCCTCATAGATTCAAGGACACGAAACATATATAATGTTTTAGAAAGTATAATTGATATAGATATATGAAGAAAAAAACCTAAGAGTAAGTGTTTGTAATAAAGAATGAAGGATACAAGGAATGGTTACCATAGCCTTTCTTTTAAGAATCTATAACATCATGGTATGACATCACGATGACCACTTTGATGTCATATCCTTATCAGAATCAGATATGTTAGTTTCATGAAGTTAGTTCATCCCCCCTAGAGGGGCATCAGGTACAATTTTCATATTTCAGAAGGAAAACCCAATATCAATGGCCTCTACTCCATCCTTCGAGGGAGGAAAAGGTTCCCCAATCAACTCTTCTAGGAATACTATATCAAATTTTGTTTAAGTCAATGGTTGTTGATTTTCGTTAGCAAGAGAAACTTCATCATCTCACATTGGTTGCTTAGGAAAATTCCAATTTTTTTATTTGGATTTGGTCCCTTTTTCCCTTGAAGGATGAGCTTGTGCATGGGGATAAATATCATGTAAATTTCATGTATGTACACAATCTCATTATAAATATCCAAAATTGTTTCTATGTAACTACCCAAAGTATTCTCAGTATCCTCAAAAATTGATATATACCAAGAATGAAATGGAAAATTTGGGAGGTGTACCTAAAATGTCATTCTAGTAATTGACATAGAGTTAGGATCAAAATTTGGAAATCAAGGAGATATAAAAATCCCCACTCTTATTATTATTGCCAACAACTTAACCAACTTGTGATAGTATAAATTGGGTTCATATGTTGGAGAAAGGAAACCAACCATTCTAGTACGCTTATGCTAGAGCATTATCTTGAGAATTTAGCCTTCGATGTTTATGACTAGTTCCTTATGTAGAAACCCTTGTTTTTGGGATTGACTCTCTTTCTTAGACTCTAGGATCTAAATCCTTGTTTATTTTCCAATGCACATATGGCAAGGAGTTTGAAGCGGAGTTGAAGTCTATATGTAGTCCAAGTAGGAGTAACCTGAACTCTACTGACAAAGATTATTTGCATTCATCTCTCTTGCAACGATATCAAATGATGTTTGGATTCATTTCAGATTTGGTTTATCAACTTGAAATTAAAATTTGATACTTTGTAAGCTAGTTGGACCTTGAGTCAAATACAAATATGAAATTTGGAATCATTAACATATCTACTAGAACATATGAAAAATAGGGTTTATGGTTTCCATGATGATATGATGATGGAAGAAAGCGGGTGTGTGAGTGAAATTTCAGTTCAGAAACCCTCCCATATCATTAATGCATGCAAATAGTCTATCCATGACAAATTTCAGCGCATATAGAAACTGTTTGAAATTTTTTTGACATTGGCCCCATTCACAGGTCACTGTTGCCGGTGTCTAGTCCTAGTAGAATTTTTGTTCCTTGTTCCTTGTTCTGTGTTCCTCATTCCTCGTTCCTTGTTCCTTATGTTAGGGTCCTATGATATAGTCATATGGTCTCTAGTTACCTATTTGGAAAATTTGATCTAATCATTTTGAGAATGTCTTCATGATAAGAAGCTCAAGAGTAATGGTCCAGTGGTGTATCTTATGTTTCAAAGAGGTGTCCAGGTATATCCAAAGTTGGCAAGTGATGGTTTAAACTTTTGAATATAAAAGGTCAAATAAATAGCTTTCGGAAGCTAAGGGTCAAATTTTTGTGTGTTGTAAGCTATCGAAAGTTCCCAGTTTTGGCATCTAAAAAGGTAGGCGCAACTCTCAGTTAGTTGCCTAAAGTGCAGAGTTTGTTAACGGTTAGACTGTCCCATCGGGTTCTCAAACCACCATCATTACATAGGTCATGATGATCTTAAATGCTACCGAAATCGTCTATAAAAATCATTTGTCACGATCTGGGCTTTTTTATTATGATTTTAATTGATGTTTTAAAAAATAATTAAACCCTAAGGTGTCAGATCCGAAATCCTTAATGCCATTTCAGGACTTTGCCTTCGTAAAAAATCATTTGTCATTATCAAATTCTCCCAACAAACCATATGGTGCTCTCTGTCTTGAATGAGCATTATAGTTTCTTATCTGCCAAGTGTTCATTTCAAAGGTTTCCATTCAAACCACTAGTCTACTTCATGCATTTTCCTCCATCTGACTTCCATTTCGCCCTACATCAGTGTTGATCTTCCACTCCAGCCCGATTTTGTTGTTTGTAGGTATTAAAATTTGTTGCAGATGGTCAGTGGAGGAAATTTTCTCAAGAAGGAGTTGAATGATGTTTTATATCTGGAATCTCATCCTGAGATTTACCAGATGTTCAAAGAAGCAGGTTGCTACATGTATTGTGAGAAATTGCAGGGGTATCACCAAGGTGTTGTTGAAGCCTTTGCTCAAAGATTTGATGGAGAAAAAGTAACCTTGGGTCCAATGGTAATGCAAATTGATGAAGCCAGTGTTTCAGCAACAACAAAGATGCCTAGACAAGGTGAGAGATGGTTTAAAACAACCGTCACTAAGGATATTGAGTTCAGGTCTTACCTTAAGCTTGGATTTCAAAGAATTATTTAGCAGAAGGATGTTCCCAGGTCTTACATGGAGGAGAAATGGAAGCATTTTCTTAAGGCAATTCAAGTGTACATCACTTGTGAGGGTAGATACGGTAGATTCATGCTCTATCACTTCAAACTAATGAATCATTTTATAGGCAAGTGTCCTCTGAATCTACCCCATTACCTTCATAGGATCTTGACTAATATGTCACACCAAGTTCAAGCTAAGCCTGATAATGTGCACAATAGGCTTTTCCATCATGGTCTCATAAAACTTATAGTGATGGAGGAACTCTAGAGAAGAGAGAATACATGGGATTATCTCCTATTTTGGGGAGAATTTGAGCAATATATCCAGCATAAGGGTAAGAAGACACCTACAAAGAAGTTATCTACACCAAAGAGAAACAAGAGAAAGAGAAGGGATTTGTCACCAGTTCAGACAGAAGAGCCAACTCCTTCATCCAGTTTCAGGAAGACAAAAAAGAAACTTGATTTTGATCAAGGAATTGAGGGCCAAAACAATGTTGCTAATAGGAACATTCTGAATTTTCCATACTCAGATTCTGAGTTTGAACCACCTATGGAGGAGAGAGGGGAAACTGAGTTTGAAGCTCCAGACTTTGAAGTACCTGAGACGTTAATAAAGAATAAGATCAACAAAGATTTAAAGATTCAGAAGTTGAAGGAGGAAATAACAGAGCTCAAGTTGTTAGACAGACATATAAAATCAGTAAATCAAACCCTACAAAACACATCAGATGAGGTAAGAGATTGTTTTGAAAGGTTAGCTAAAATGAATGGAAAGGAGAAGAAGAAGAATAAGAAATTGCTCAAGGAGAATCATAAGCTGCATAAAATGGTTAGATGCTCTTAAGGATCAAACTAATGATTAAACATCCTAAGCCAAAAACACATCCTCATCTAGAATATCTAGCAGAAGCTGTTGTGAACCTCAATGAAGATCCTAAAGGGTAGACAGATTGAATAAATTCCATTTTTTCAATTTTTGAAATGATTTCAAAGACCTACAGTTTCGGCAGCTTATCCGAGTTTGAAAAGGCGTTGTTAGCTGTCGAATCCCAGGACTTTCAGTAGCTTATCCTACTCTGTTTTAGACATGTAAGTTACCAAAAGCGCAAACATAGGCATAACGTTAGTCTTTTTTCCCAGATCGAATATTTTTTATGCCAAATCATTCGAGGAAGGTTTCAAATGAATTATAACTTTAAAATGGATAAAGATCATCCTCTTTTTTAGGGTTTAGTGGCAAATACAAAGGATAAAAGGCTCAAAATTTATCCTATTTTTGGTTGAAGATTTTCCCAGGTGCCAGAAAAGGATCTCGAGTTGCCTTGTCATCACCCAGAAGACTGCTAAAGATGTTGAAGATTATTGAGGACTACTAGATTCTGATAAGGGCTTGACCCCTTAAGATAGGACTTGATCCTACTATTGTGAAATTGTTTGATTATGTACTATTTTTAGTATTTCAAATCCTCTTTGATAGGATCTTAGATTTTGATGTAAAGTCTATAAAGCCTAAGATTTCAAAAGAAGGAGGGGGTTCAAATTGGTGGGACTTGATGGGATGATAGTCTAGAAACATCACTATCTATTTTAAATATGTGCAGTAGGTCGTAAGTGACTTTTGGATGGATATAAAGGCATTGTGTTTCCAGATTCTTGTGTCATGATTCTGTGGTGAATTTTTTCTTGATGTAAATTGTCATTCTCTTGTTTCTCATATTGTTTTCTTTTCTCATTACTTATAAGAAGATTATGCTCAGGATTTGTCTTGGACACCCTGATCTAGCTTAAAACAATGTTTATGTTTTCTTCTGAAAAATTGAATGTAGAATTCGGATAAGCTCTTCTCTGCATTTGAAATGACCCCTGATATTTTCCTCTTTCCATCTCACAAATTATAAGGATCCACTGATGTGAATGTCTAGCCTGGTTACATATATCTCTGTTATTCATTCAACAAATCATCTTTAACCTTTGACTCCATTTTGCCCAATGGCCCTCTTTTGTTGTCTCAACCAAAAACTTAAAAAACAAACATTTTGTCCTCATAGCTAGCCTAACACCCCTTTCAAACAAATCTATATTAGACACAGAGATCCCTCTCCAAGTCTTGGAGGGCTAGATCCTTGACTCCAAGTGGTTTTGTGGTTACCTCTGTCAATTTCTCCTTCAACCTGAGAAATTACGGAGTGCTAACACCTTGTTCCTTGTTCCTCATTCCTTGACCATGGTGTAGTCCCCAAGATCCATTATTTTTGTACAAAACATACTAATGGCATAAAATGTCCCACACAAAGACCAAATTAATATTTGCTACATAATTCTTTTGTCTTTTTTCAAGGACTATGTAACAAATCTCAATTCTAAGAAGATTCAAATAGGACCTAAGAACCTTAAGTTCTTTACTTAACCATGGGTGACATAACACTATCATTTAATAGTCAAATTGTTGCATTTCATTGTCAGGCATCATGTGTACTAAGGGCTTGAGCCACCACAAAGGAAACATACAAAGAATATTTGTCTTATGAATAATATATGGTACTATCCATTTTGAGGTTTGGCATAGATATTTTTCTTATAGACTACACTACATCGCACCATAATATAATCCCTACACTCCTTGCAAACCATGTAACACCATTCAAATTAGACACAATATTCTTGCGACGAATTAGTTATACTATCGACAAAAAAATTTCATCGATAGTATAGCTAATTCGTCACAAGATTATTTACATTCGTCTCTCTTGCGACGATATCAAATGATGCTTATATTCATTTCATATTTGGTATATCAAAGGTCATTGTTGTCGGTGTCTAGTCCTCGTACAATTTTCGTTCCTTGATCCTTGTAAAATTTGTTCAACATTATACACGTCCCAACATCTTGTACTACAAGGGTGTATTTTTATGGCGTTGACTAAGCAATCAACGAAAAAGAGGGATTTTTCATCAGTAAAACTATGACACGGACACATTGTATATACATTAATGTAGAACCTGAAATAAAAATGAAGAAAGACTGATGCAAACTTAAAACTTGTGTCAACCAAATTGTGTACTTTGAAAGAAAATTAGGGTTTCAAAAAAAATTATATAGAAAGAACAAACACGTTCATCGAAACTTCGTTGATGCATGCAATACTGTGACAACAATATTGATGAAATCTTATACGATCGTGATGGTATAAAAATGAAAGAGCTTATATTGGTTTCAAGAATAATTTATCCTCTACTGAACAAGGCCAACCACATGAAGGTGGAAGCTCATATGGCCCCTCCCCTCCCCCTCACATCACTCTCAATTGATCCCCAAAACCCAATCTATAAAATAGAAAATAATCGAAAGAAAATTCCTATTAAGATTCATGCATAGAAACTACAAAAACAAAAATTAATGAAGGTACATGAAATTATGTGTTTCTAAATGATATTTTTAGTCTACCACATACTTTAGTATATTGGAAACTATTTTCAAGTTTTAAATAATAATTAAACAACATGTAACATAGGATATAAAAAATCCGCATAAAACTTAAAAACATGTAATTAACCCATGACATTATAAGTAAATTATTTTAAGAGAATAATTCATACAAATTAAAATATTATATAGTCACGTACCTAATCCAACCTCAACATCTGTGTAATCATCCTTATTCTATATCTTGATATTCTTCATCGAACTCGACATCTGTATCATCATCCGGTTCTGAAACGATGTTGAAAGGATTGATGATATCATCATCTTCATCAATGTCATTTTCGAGCATAATTTCATCAACATCATCAAGAATTGCAATATTGTCTCCTACATCTGGATAATGATCTTCTTCGTCTTCTTCATCTGTCTACCCTCCATGATCTTCTGGCTTTGTCTGCTCTATCAAATCATCTTCTTGATCTTCAATATAATCTTCTTCCTGTAAATGAGTATACTTAATTGGCCTTCCTCTTGGATCATATCTAACAACAAATGACCAATCCCTTTCACCTGGAACATTTGAGTAAAATACTTGTTCACATTAGCTTGGAAAAACATAGCGATCATGTCCTATTTCAAACACCGTTGTTTTAATCATTGGAAATCCGTTGCCATGTTAAATAATAGTTATTTTCTCATCGTGTTCATGCATTCGTAACCTATACCATTTGACATCGAACAAAGCTAATTTGAAGGAATTAAAGTCACACTCAATTATATCATTTAAATACCCATAGTATATATTTTCATATTCTCAGGGATGTTTGTCACTCCTAGAGGAAACATTAGTGACCTGGAATACTATAGTTATCCCACTATTAGAAGTTTTCCTAGTTTCATCCAATTGTTTGATGCGAAATTTACGACCATTGCACCACATAGCCTTGTGGTGTTTCAACTGCAATATGTCAGATATGTAAAAGATGCATTGTCAATTAATAAATTAACATATATTTATATAACTTCGAAAGTATCTGAAAAATACAGTATGCATGTAGTCACATTAATATAATATAAAATAACTTAATAAAATGGGTGAATTTACTTACCTGTCCATCTTTCAAACCATATGTTAAATCAATTTCCCTCTGCGTAACATTGGCATCTCCGTTACGACGAGCTTCTCTAACCAATTCAAACAGTTGTTTCCATGATAACCTACCTCCATTATGTTGTTTACATCTTTCAATCCATACATTCATCGAGTCAAGATTATTTTCAATGTATAAATGTAGTGCATCCCACTCTTGAGCAACTGAATAAAAAAAACATAATTCACCAATATTAAATATTAGTTATAGCGTCCAAAATGCAGGAAATTATAAATATTTATAATTTGTGAAATAAATTATATTAATATATTAATGAGTATGATCATATACACAAAAAATGAAACTTTATATGTATTATTAATATAATTTTCACAACTATTAATATATTACCTCTCATTTTTTTCATTCTACCTTGCCCCAATAGATGCTCCTGATCTTCAAATTTTTTGATGGAGTTCACATCCCAAATGCAATCCACTATATGCATAGTTGACATTGCTAATTTAGGAAGATACTGACTAATATACACCATGGATTGATATACCATATATCCCTCCACCATAGAACCCCCAGGACATGCTCTTTGTCTAACCAATGCCTTTAATGATTTCAAGTGCCTCTCCACCATCCGCATTGACCTTGTGTGAACAGGTCCACAAATTTCAATCTCCTCAACTTGGCGTATGAGGTAGTGTTCTTATGCATTGAAAAATGTTGGAGGTATATATTTTTGCATTTCACACATTAGACGAGGAATTTCTCTCTTACAATACTTTATATCATCTTCATGGATTTCTTTTAATGACAACCATCTACATGAGATAATGACACAAGAAAATAACATGTTTCAACATAACACAATATAATATATTACATTACAAGTAAAACATGTGTCATTAAGTACAACAATAATTTGAAAGAACAATTTTCATATAAATCACAACTACTTACCTCGTGTATTTTCCAATATCATATATAACTTGTTTAACATTGTTGTCAAAGTTGTTTGGGAGAGATAGCAGTAGAACATATTGTAACAAAAAAATGAATTGTTATTTGTTTTGACCAAAGTAGACAAGAAAAAATAAAAAAAATAAAAGATGTATAAGGCCAATATATATAAATATGTATAACAAAATTATTACCTTAATGAAGGTATGCCAACCATGTGTTTTTACCCCACCAAATTCACCTTTCTTCATTAAGATATTATTTATGTTTGAAGCAAAACCCATGGGAAATTTAATTCTTTGAATGACCTCTTTTACATCATTGCTTTGTTGATCTGTTAATAACCATGGAAGGTTATTTCAGTCTAGTACTCCATCTGATCTATTTGAATATCAGATCACACTTCACATTGCATGATTGGATTCCTGAATGTCATTATAAATTTTGACAATTTTTTCTTTGTCCCTCCTACCATCTATGATTCGCCATAATGTTTTAGTCACATTCTTCCCGATATGCATTTTAACAAACAAATGAGCTATTTTTAGCTCCTCATAGTAGGGCAACCTCATGAATTGAGCGGGATAACATTTCATTCCTCGTGTAAGCCCATTATTAATACCTTCATGATGATTGCGGCCTTCATGAAGCATAAAAGAAATCACAAAAATAATTATCAAATACGGTAAAATAAATTCAATGATTAAAATAAACATTCAAAACATTACATGATCTACGATACATTATGAAATTGAGTACCTTGACGATTTCTATTATATTCCAACCTCCATAGGTGAGGTGTCATTCTTCGTGGTTTTAAACCAGTCTCTTCTTTCCCATTGAAAAGATGTTTTCCAGTAGTAAGATACCTATGGTTCTTAGGAAGAAGGTGCCTATACTCATGAAACACCATCTTTCCTAAACTTTTTGAATGACGATACTTCATCTTAGGGCCACAAACTGGACATGCAAAATTAAACTTTGTTTGAAGACCTGCAACAAATGGATTAATGTCAATTATACGATGAGATTATTTAAAAATTAAACATGAACCATGATAACATTAAAAAATTATATAGTATTAAAGAGCAATATTAGAATGCTACATACCACAAAAATGTGTTATTCCAAGGGAATCATGAATTGTCCATAAAAGTATTCCACAGAATTTAAATTTATTCTCCCCAATTGGTTTACATATGTCATACATTATGATGCCAACCCATAACTTTAGTAGCTCGTCGATAAGAGGTTCGATATATACATTCATATCTTTAACCTGGTACTTACCTAATTGTTTGAAATTACACATAATTGATATAGGAATGATATCATGTAATATATATAAGTAAATAAATAAACAAAAGATATTATGAAAAAATTAAAACAAGTGAAAATGTTACATTCAAAAAATTAATGTAAAGAAATACATGGAACAATCGTTGTCAACATTATGTGCTCCCTCTTTATTGACATCCAAGGAGGAATGTCATTGTTGATAACAAAAATAGGCCACACTGAGTAAATAGAACTTAGCTCTCTGAATGTATTAACACTGTCAGCTACCAATGAAATCCTAACATTACGAGGTTCATCTTTGAAATTTGCCCATTTTTCCTCAATTTCCCTAAATGCAGAACCATCGGTAGGATTTCGAAGAACACCATCTCCACTTCTATTACGTGTATGGTAATCCATAAATTGTGCTATACTTTCACACCTGAACAATCACTGCAAACATGGAATTATGGGAATATGACGAAGAACTTTTCGAGGCACCCTTTTTGTTACTTGATCAGTTCGATATCTCCTGATAAGTCATTGTGGACATTTTGTTTTTGAAGCATGTTTTCCATAATATTCAATATGGTCATTAGGACATGCATCTATAGTTTGATAATCCATTCCAAATTCTTTCATAATGGCATGCAAACCTCGATATGTGCGAGGTAAAATATTTGACAATGGTAACAAAAATTCACCTAACAATCTTCAACATAAAAAATAACTAGTTAATGTAAGAATATTAATCGTAAAAATTGGATTCTTATTTTACACATTAATTAACACTAAAAACAAATAGAAAAAAATCAACATTTATGTATAATATGAGATGAAACATATTACATACCTTAGGATCTGTGTCATACAAGTGTTCACCAAATTATTCATAACCTTTAAGTTCACTAGCAACAATGCAGCGGAGAGAAGATTTGCTCTTGATCCTTCATAAAGTCGTTTATTTGCCTTTTCTAATAGAGGTTCATCATAAATACCAGCATTGTCCCCATCCTCATCTAGCTGCGAAAACAAATCTTGGGTCATTTGATTTGTCCCATCATCTTCTTCCATGGGATCATTAACTTGATTTGTCCCATCATCTTCTTCCATGAGATCCTCATTTGCTTGGTCATGATGTTCCTCAGCTTTTACAACATCATTTCTACTAATACTTGGTGCAATATTCTACGGAAAGTTAGAGGGAAACTCTAACTTTATAATTACAAACAATCATGCAAAATTAGTGTATACTATAACAAACATTCAAACAATATATATACATATATAGAATTTTATATAAAATTGACAAAATAAAAATAAAAAGATAATGAATATATAGCTAATTACCATGGGACGATATTCATTTGATCTGCCATCAACGTGCTCATATTTCCTACAATGTTTTGTAGCTGTTGCTATTAAAATTCTTATGGAACGTATGAGGCAACATTTTTTTCAAGGGAAATAACATCTACCATCACCCTTTTCACCGACTTTGCTTTTTCCCCCAGCTCTAACTATATTCTGCGACATTCTTCCGCACAAAAATACCCTTTTAGAACCGTCGTTGTTATAGCAAGATTATCGAAACATCTTTAAATCGTCGAATATTTATAGGTCAATTTAGGTCATCGTCGTTGCAATTTCAATGACAATGACCTAAATATTTCCTTTTTTACCTGTTTATTTTTTATATTTAGGTCACTTTGTCGAAGACGGGAACAGTTATAATGGTCAATTCATCGCTCTTGCGACAAAATTTGACTATATCAATTTAGACTTTGTTAAAATGTATAACGGTCAATATGGATAGTATCAAAAAGTGTAACGGTCAATAGTGAGTGTCGCTCTTGCGACGAAAACACAAGTTTGTCCAAATTTAGACAGTAGTCCACCATCTTGATTATCATCAAAAAGCAGACGAAAGTTTTCTTTCATTGATAGAGAGACGAATACGAGGTGGATTTAGATTAAAATTGAAAAATTGAACTTTTTATCTTGAATTTTGCGACAAAAGAGTACTTTCGTCGCAAGTAGTCGTCACAATTGTTTCAATGTGTAGTAGTGACTTAATATATTATTGAATTAGCTTACCATTATTGTCATCTCTCGCCATTAAATCTAACCTTCGCTTCTCTTTCATTATCAAAATAACTTTATTATTTCCATCTTATTACCTTTTTTACACATTGTCCTCCTTTCAGTATTATCTTTTCTTTTCATTAATCATCTACACAAAATAATTCTCCCAACTAAATCTAACCAAATTCATAAAACTTTTTTCAATAATCTTAATGTCACTTTTAATTTCACCCCTAATTAATGCTTTTATTTTGTATCTATTGATCTAATTCCTTATCCCTTGATCAATATCACCTTTACAAATAACATAGTAATGATTTTCTTTCCAACATTTTATTATTTCACTATTTAGTAATCTTCACCCTCGCCATCTTATTCATTATTACATTAACCTTATTATTGTCACCTTTAGACTATATTCCTTTATAATTTTATAATTTGATCCTGTTACTCTTAACTTTTAATTTACATCACAATTTCTTCCTTAATTTGTTTAATCTAAGTAACTCCTTCCCTCTCTTTAATAAATTAATTTTATTACTAATTCACCTATGTCTATTCTTTTTAATATTATATTATTATTAATTTACCTTTGTTATTATATTAATTTTAATAATATTATTAATTCATTTTTTCTCTTCTTTTTAATATTATATTATTATTAATTTACCTTTGTTACTATTATTAATTGACCTTTTTTAAGAGCCAATTTCTTCCGTTGTATTTATTTTCATCCGTAGTCAACTTTTACCTTAAATCTGTGTTGACTTGATTATCAAATTCTCTACCTAATCTCAACAACCATTTTGGCTCTATTTTCTTACTCAACGGTTACCTTCTCACCCACTCCTTTAAATATTAAACCTCAGAAGTCGTTTCCTTCGTTTAAGATTTTTGTTATCCCTAATGATGAGTGGAGTGTCCACTCAAAACGTTGGACATTTCAAAACCCAAAACCCAATGCTTATCCATAAATTTATTCTACAATGTGTCTTATTAATTGAGCGATACTTGTTAAACCTTGATATAAAATCCTAAGGTATGGCATGATAAGTAAATGTTCCATTAATCCTTAAGGCCCCAAGTTTGATTCTAGTGCACCATTTTCTAACTTGTCTTCGTTTCCATTCAATTCTTTCCACACACAAAAAAAATTGAAACCTTAATGCTTCATACAAGAATCTGAATAATATCGATGTGAATTTTTTATTAGTATGCCAAGATGTTTTATGCATTGATTGAAGAAGGAGTGAGGAGTCCCTTACCATATAATAGAGGAAAGTTCGTGAACTAATACCAATCTCAATCCTTGCAAAATATCATAAGCCTCTGGATGATTATTAGTACATATACCTAGACCCCAAGCAAAAGAAAATTCCTCATTTCCTCTAGGATCATAGAGGACCCCTGCACCTATCACCCCTAAAGTTTAAATATAATTACAATCATTTTGTTGTATCAATATTTATAAAATAAGAAATGGAAAAAAATATAGAGTAATAGGGTTTTGAAGTTACGATTTCAGTTTGGTCAAAGAAAATGAAATAATTAAATTTATGAGAGTGTTAGACAATAGCTAACTTAGAGATGTGATTTTGAAAAAAAATAATTTAGAAGTTATAAACATTAACAAATAGACCATATCAGGTTTTATTATATATCAAATTTGTAATATTTTCTTATTTACTTTTATACATTATTTATTTAATATGTGTTATATCATAAGTTGATGTTTTATTATTTATTATTTATATATGTTATAATTTTAATATATATTATTTGCATTTGATATATATTATTTAATATGTGTTATATCATAAGTTGATGTTTTATTATTTATTATTTATATATGTTATAATTTTAATATATATTATTTGCATTTGATATATATTATTTAGTTCAATTTTTCAATTCAATAGGTTAGTTATATGTTCATTACTTTGTATTGTAGATAGGTTTCATTGTTTTGTATAGTTTCACATAGTAGAGAGATGATTGTCTATTTTCTTGGTATGAGAGTGTGTATTGGTCTTCAAGATGTGTAAAATTAGGGTTGGAGGACATTAAAATATCCCTAGTTTTTGTCTATTTCCTACTAACGAAGAAGTGAGTAGTTAAGGAGGTCAAAAACCAAATAGGGTCATTAAGAGCTAAAAATCGAAATTTTGTAGTAAATTCTCATGAAAAAGACTATAAAAGAGATAAGGGGTTTTATTTATCAAAAATTTCTCCATACGTCACTTTATTTGAACTATATACCCTTTGTAACCAACTCCAATTCATAATTTGAATTTTGTGGTGTGTAGGTGGTTTACTTGTGAAATTAGTTGGAGAATAACTTGTTTTGGCGTTAATTGGTCCAATTTTGAGCTAATTGATCTATTTGTTGCACTTGCAATGATTTATAAGGAACCACTACATTTGGGGTCAAAATATGATGTTTATTATGAATTTAATTTTGAAAGAAATATTTTGTGTCATTTTTGGCTTCATAATTAACTATAACTCAAAAAAAAATATCACTAATGTTGCTTTAACAATTCTTATAAATATTGTATAATCATGAAGAGGTTTGAGACTTGACTTTTTTCTTGGAGATTTCACTAAGTATTTACTCTTGAATGTTGCTTGAACACACATTGTTTTATCAATGTTAGATATATCTTTTTATCGAGGTTAAAATGTTTATATATTGACATAAAAACCTCGTTTCCATTATGTAAATGTCATTTTGAGGTAGGGAACATATGATTCATATGATGTGAGACATAATAAATGAGTATTTACGTTGTCACAATGAGCCTTATATATGGCATAAATCCATAGAATTTTGGATTAAACTTTTTCTTGCACATGCACATCAACTTCTAGTGAAATATATCTTCCTCAAGTTTAGAAACTTGACAAAAACAAGCATACAAGTCTATTGACAATGTTAGGGTTAAAACCTAATACCTCACGAATGTCTAGTTGTAATGGTTGTAAAACAACCAACATGCATGCAATTCTACTTGCAATGTTGGGACTGTTGATATTATGGTAGTTGCGGGAGGCATTAACCTCCACTTGTGACCTTTAATGAGATTAGAATATTCCAGGAAGCAAGAGAAACCCTAAAGCATTGGACATAATGCTAGAAGACAAGTCGGCTAAAGGAAACATTTAATATTGAGTTTTTAGCTTCCATAATGAGAAGTCGGTTGTAACACCCTGTTTCCCCCAATTGTAAATATAACTACATTGGCCAAGGAACTATGGAAAACTCAAAGGTGTGAATGTTTGATTTGATGGACATTTATATGAAAGGTCGATGACTGTAAATTCTATTATTTTAATATAAAATGGATATGTGTTGCATGATTGCTGGAAAGGGGAGGTGCTAAGAGAGACCACAAATGCTATGAAAGATATGGTGGAGGGGACCAAGAATGGTTGCATTAACCTCCATCGAACCAGTACTTTGCTAGATTTAATTTCTTAGGATCAGAACAACCCTCTAACCCAGGAATGAATTATAGTTAGGCTAGTAGGTGGGAATACCTCCTTAGGATTTAATGAGGGGATGGGGCAGGCCTCCCATATGTAAGGCTTCCATACCTGACCACAGACTAGGAATTTGGGCCACACGCAATATTGCTATAAAAGGCAAGAAAGGAAAGTTTGGGGGTCCGAGGAGGAGATCTGCGAAGAGTGCAGAGACTAGAGTGGAAGCTCTGGTATTTGAGGAAGAATTGTGAAAAGAAAGTGTTCTGATCATGGGAAATAGATACTGAGACGAGAGAAGGAGAGTAACCTTTGTCCCTATCGATCTCTGAGCCGGAAGAAGAGATTCAATGTCAAAGCATCGTGGTCTATCTTGGTCGTGGATAGTGGTAAATACGTTAGGAGTGACTGAGCCTATGGTTGGGTGGAAATGGGCACCCCTTCTAGCAGTCGCTTCATGATTATCTCGTTCTGATAAGTTTTTCCATACTTCATGCGTTGAATTTGGGAATTAATGGTTGCATGCATGTATTTAATTATCTATAAATGATCTCTACATTGAAAAGGTTAAATTATGTATATACGTTGGCTTCCTTGAGAACTTATGCTTCTTCTTTTCCCGCATGCTCCAGTTTAAATCTCGAAGGTGTTTTCCCCATCGAACTACCTCACAACTCTGAAATCAGAGCAAGCCTATTGACATTGCTATCATCTTGGAAACCTCATGATTTTACACTGCCCTGTTTCATAATTTGAGATTCTGTGATTTAGGAAGGTGTTTCCTTCAAACCAGTAGCCTAAGAGACCTTAAGATTGCACCCACGACCTTAGATAAGACTCGGCTAAGAGTAGATATCATAGCCCAAGAGTCATCTCAAGGTCCATGTGACTTGGGTCTAGGAACCCTACGCTAATCCCAAAAGGTGCTGGTTCATAATGGTTTCGGAGTTTCAGGATTTCAACGCCTGGAATGTCAAACTTCACATTAGTCAAAGTTACCCGAACTCCCTGAGTATCAAGATCCATAGATGAATCAGAAATCTGATAGAGGAAATGGATGTGAACCTTCACAATCATCAGATCGACTCGAAGACCCGCTAGAATTAACGAATCAAACATCAACCACTCGACTAGATCGATGGTGGGGAATTATTGCGGAGCACGAAGGTAAAATTAGCGGACGCACTAGTTCTTGGCCCACAATTCATCAATGCCATTGATCTCGTTGGGGATGGAATACCAACGAACTTGATTAGACAGAGTCAGGTGATCACTTCCTAGATTTCATAGATTGGGCCCCACAATCACTTTGAACCATTGATATGTGAACGAAGATCGAAGGTGGGGAATTATTACAGAGAGCGAAGTTGAAATTAGTGGACATGCTAGTTCGCGGCCCACAATTCACTAACGTCGTTGATCTTGTCGGGTGGGGAATTAACAACCACGATTAGACTAAGTTGGGAAAGTACCTTTCAGATTGTGGGGATTGATCTCTCCAATGAAGAGCGAGCACGATGGGGACCCACAATCACCGTGAATCGTCGATCGATGGACAAATTGGTATTGGCCAGATCATGACCGTCAGATCTAGAAAATTTGTTAGGCGGATAGTCGTCAGTTCCTTGGAAATCCACAGAGTAACGGAGTTTGTCTGTGTTGTCGATCTAAGAGAGAGGATACGTGGCAGAAATCAGTGGACTTCGGGTGAAAGAACTTCGGGAGAAAACGAGTGTGGAGAGGTTGAAACTCCCGAAGCTCAAAGAGCTAAAGTGATTTGTAGTCGTTGATTTGTGGGAGACACGCGTCGCCAAATCGTCGACTTCAAGTGAAAGCACTCTGGGAAAAATTGAGTGTGGAGAGGTTGCAACTCTCGAAGTCTGAAGAGCCAAAGTGATTTGCAGTCATCGATCTGTGGGAGACATGCATTGTAACGTCCCCGGCCATCAAACCACTTGTCGGGCAACGCTACTACGTGGAAACATTCCCATACTTATATATATAACATGCATTATTTATAAAGAATAATCACTAAATCAAATTAATACATTTGAAATGGATTTACTGCGGTCATATAGACTTAAAAAGAATTAACAACAATTCAAAATTGCAACGCAATACATGATAATATTACAAGTATCACATAACATGCATTTTAATTAAGTACAGATTAAACACATAATGATACTTATATTTTAAACTGTAATACACCACCAACTGTGTGCAGACCTTCCACGAACCTCCTAGCCTTATACTGCACTGCTTATCACTCTTAACAGTAGGTCACCCCGAGCTGAGACTAAGCTCCATCAGGCAAGGGAATCCTAGGCTAGGCAAGGTCAATGGAAGACACACTATTTATGAGTAAGGATTCTCTCCCAGGAGCCACTTATTCCCACTACTCAAAGAATCTCATTCCCCACATGCATGTCCCACCCTAGGAGTATACACCTTCATTGTCACCAAGACAGTCCTTTGGCTCCTAAACATCCCTTGCCTTGGGCTTCAACAACATACCGGACCAGAACTCTCTGAGCTCTGTGGCAACTACAGGACCCCTTCCAGGAGTTCTCACTTCCTCTGTGCACTCTCTCACCTGAGAGAGTCGCTCACAGGCTTGAAAACCTACTTCTTCAACCACAACCACCTCTCTCACCTGGAGAGAGTGTTGCACACAGGCCTGACAACCTGCTTCTTCAGCTTCGTTCTCGCACAAGGAGGACAACAAGGCTCAGCAAGGAACGAATGACGGTATCCAATCACACTCATCCAAGGGATTGGATGGCCACTACAACCCACATTTATAATGAACATGGCATAGACAATTGCTCAGGTTTCACAGAAGACATGGGTCAACTTCAAAGGTGCATGGTTATGCAGAGGTCTAGAGCAGAGACAAAATGGTTCTCGGGAAGGATTCCAGGGAACTCAAGCGGAGTATGGAAGAATCACAGAACAACTCAGGTGATGGATTTCGAGTCTCAGGTGTGTTCATGAATATTGCAAAGGATGAATACAAAGGCCACGAAATTCAGAGGAATACACCGGTCAACTTCAATTTTTGGTTTTTAGGATTGCGTGAAAGGAAAATTAAGCAGAGGTCGTTCACCGACTCAAAATGGTTCAAACAGCCAACGGAAAAATGGAGGATGAGCCCTCCTCATGGCTCAATTCTTTGGTTAAATTGCATGTGCCTAGGCCAAAACATGTCGCCCATGAAGCTGCATGCACTCCATCAAGTACGCGTTCCCTTTTTGCACAAGTTGGAGCTGCATGCATTGCCCCTCCCAAGACTTCGGATAAAAATAACATGTTTTTCACATATCTTTGGAATAATAATAAATTATTATTCAGGGACTTAAGCCCTCAATATTATCCCCTCTTCCAACCCTTTATCCCCCTCTCCCTAACCCAATCTGTGGAATATTAGTCCCCCATCACTCTTTCTTTGTGGTCGGTCGCCATGCAGCAATGTTCATATATTATATTAATGATATGCATAATTACATATACAAAATCAGGCTCCTGGCCTTAACACTTAGGCTCTCCGACCTAATAAACACATAAGCCCACCAGATTATCAATACTCGGGTCACCAACCTACAAAACATGATTACAATTCATAAAACATGATTACAATTCATAATATAACTAGGGCACTACCGAGGGATATTACAATCCCCTCCCCTTATTTTTGCATTGCCCTTAGTGCAACTTTTACACAACATCAACAAGATTTTCAAAATATTCAAAAAGATGCGGGTATTCTGCCCGCATAGCATCCTCATGCTCCCATGTCATGTCCCCAGGACCATACCAGGTCCACTAGACCTTTACAAGAATTATGGCTCGATTCCAGATCTGTTTGCTTTTCTGGTCCAATATGCGCACAAGATGTACTTGCAGGACACCTTCTTGCTCCACCTGAATCACATTCCAATCAATTACATGATTAACATCAGGTATATATTTCTTAAGCAATGAAGCATGAAACACATTATGTACAGTCATGGATGCAGGTAATGCAAGCATATATGCAACTGGCCTAATCCTTTCTAGGATTTTGAATGGCCCACAAAATCTGGCTTCCAACTTGGCACAGTTTCCCAGCTTTAGGGAACTTCTATTTTCTTTCACTTTCAGGAAAACATGCTCTCCCACTTTAAACTCTCTGTGGGTTCTATTTTTATCAGCATAACTTTTGATAAAAATCTAGATCAGGGGATCAAATTTTGCTCAATTTTCAAAGTGCTCGGAATGTGACGAAAATTGTGCCATTGCGTCTGTCTCATCTTCCTGATTTCGGCGGTATATTTAATTTCTCAAACGGAGTCCGTATGGAGAAGATATCGCGATCTGTTCGCTAAGACAAACAGGGAAAAAATTTTAGATGCTAACTGTACTTGTCCGTACAGTCCGTATAGGACACGTGGCAGGTTCGTATAGCATACATGGGAGGTCCGTACAGGACACGTGGTGGCTCTAGGTGATGACACGTGTCAGGCAGTTTTGGCTTTTTGGGCGTACGGTTGGACCAATTCGGAGGTGAAACGTGTCACCACTGGAAGGGTGACACGTGGCAAGGATGACGTCAGCATCCTATGTGTCGGATGACGTCAGTAGCATGCGTGGCGATGAYGTGGCAGTTGGTTATTGGTTGGTTGCTGGCGAATTGGGTGGTGACACGTGTCTAATTGATGGCAAGTAATATGAGGACACGTGGCCCAATCCATGGGCGCCACGTGTCCCCCTCATTAATTGGTTATGTGGTTGTATATAAAATATATGGGAGTCCGTGGGGTTCGACCCTCGGACCTCCCCAACACCTAATGCCTTCGCACGACCGCCCGGCCAATGGGCCATACCTTGTCACTTGATAGGTATATGGATTTGAATATATTTATATTCGTATTGTTTACATTGGCGCGGAAAGGGTCGGGCCTGAGCTTAAGACCCGACCCGTGGTTTTGATTAAACTCATATGACCATATAATATAGCGACGGTTGTTCGCGCGAATTGATATGACCGTTGGTCATATGTAATATGTATGTGACCACCGTATATGCGCGGTTATAATATTTGTGTGCGCGGTTTGGTTAAAACCCACGGTTGTTATCCCATTCCACATGTGACCAATATTTTAGATGCGCGCGGGGATTCGAAATGGCTTTTAATTGTGGTTTAAAACAGTTTAATAACCAACCGCCACTTGTCATTGTTATATTCGCCCTTGGGAAACTCAGCCCTTTTTTCTTTTGCGAGAGGTCGTATGGAGGACCTTGTGACCGAGAGCTTGGCGGTTAGGGGCTGGAGGCACCCTAACCGTTCTAAAGTTTTCACCGTTGGCACGGTTGCGCCCGGTGCTGGGTTTTAACGTGTTTTGGGAGCGTGTTCCTGGTTCATGCACACAGAGGTGCGTTTTGTAGAGCCAGTTTCAGCAAGCTTGAAGGAGGAAAATGGAGAAGGCCTAACTTCTTCATCCTTTGGCTGATTGAGGTGCCGTAAAAGCCCAGCTAGGGGTTTTTGGACGTGCTGGATCCATTGGTGCTGTTTTCAAGGCCATTTGAAGACTTCTTCTGCAAGTGTTTCACCATTGAAGTTTCAACAAGCTCTAGGGAGCTTGAAGCCCTCGTTGATGGAGGACATGGTTTGGTGAGCCTATGTTTGTTTTCTGTGATTAAATAATCATTTTTGGCTAATTGATATGCTCTGAACACATTGGGACAAGTTTCAGAGGCTGTTGAGGACTTTTACAGGTGTTTTTTCCAAAGAGAAGCTCAGGGAAGCTTATGGCCACATGTAGAAGAGGTCATGCCCGGATGAGCTATGATCCGTTTTCAGAGTTCTATTAGTCATTTTTGGGGTTTTTATGTGTTCTGATCTCAATGGTACAGTCTGTTTTTCTATTGGAGTTGAGAAGAAGCTTGTAAAATAACTTTTGACAAATTAATCCCAGAGAGCCAAGTCCATTGATGGAGGCTCAAGGAGATGTAGCCCGGAGGGGGGTGAACTCCTTTATTAGCTTGTTCTTGTTGTGAGTTTGATGGTTTATTTGCTGCAAGTTGTGTTGCTGTGTATTTGTTTAAAGTACATATTTAACCATTTAAAAGGACATATCCTCACACATAAGCATCTACAAGAAGATACATGAACTTAACACATAAGTTTATTTTGCATATTTTAACACATGAAGCAAGGTCCTGTAAAGTTTATTTTAATGAAGTAGCGGGTGCTTGCATAGCATAACAAGTCAGCCTTCTATTTTCAGATCAGGTGGTATCAGAGCATAGTTTGTTTTGCTCATGTTTTTTCCATTGATAGCTTGAGATTTAGCTATTGGTTTTTGTGCAAGTTTTGTGTTGAAGTTTGATATCTTGCAAGGATGGAGGAAGCTTCAAGTATCGATAGTTCTCATACATTTTCATTATCTAAAGAAGAAATTATAATCATGAGAGATTTGATGAAAGAGATGTGTGAAGACAGGAATGTGCGTATTGTTCTTGAAGAACAGTTGATGGCCATGAAGCAGGAGAAAGACCAGCTTTTGCAAAGGTTGCATGAGATGGAGATTCAACTCCATGAGGCAAAGGAAACCCTTACCAAGTACATGCATGAACATAAGGTATGCAGTGTTA
>ML790739.1:250055-268292 GCA_009831015.1 Picea engelmannii | reverse complement strand
TTTTTGTAGCCATTGGAGAGCTGATTATGTTGACGCCAAAGAGTTCGAAAGAGGGACTTGATTCTCAGTGGGAAGGTTGGCAGTCTTCCAAGTACAGAGAGAACAGTGGGTCAGCAACAGCCATAGAGCAGTGGTTGAAGGACATAGCCAGTTGCAATGCACGGCATGTCAAAGTATTTAGGAGATTGTCGAAAAGATTTTGATATAACTTGAAAGCAGGCAGATGATCATAAGATTTTGTGGGTCCAAAATCCTTTCAGTGGGAAGGTGTGATCAAAATATGGATCAGGGGATCAAATTTTGCTCAATTTTCAAAGTGCTCGGAATGCGACGAAAACTATGCCATTGCATCCGTCTCGTCTTCCTGATTCCGACGGTATATTTACTTTCTCAAAAGGAGTCCGTATGGAGAAGATATCGCAATCTGTTCGCTAAGCCAAACAAGGAAATTTTTTTAGATGCTGACTGTACCTGTCCGTAAAGTCCATACAGGACACGTGGCAGGTCCGTATAGCATACGTGGCAGGTCCATACAGGACACGTGGCCGCTCTAGGTGATGACACGTGTCAGGCAGTTTTGGCTTTTTGGGCGTACGGTTGGACCAATTCGGAGGTGAAACATGTCACCACTAGAAGGGTGACACGTGGAAAGGATGACGTCAGCATCCTACGTGTCGGATGACGTCAGTAGCATGCGTGGCGATGATGTGGCAGTTGATTATTGGTTGGTTGTTGGTGAATTGGGTGGTGACATGTGTCCGGTTGATGGCAAGTAATATGAGGACACGTGGCCCAATCCATGGGTGCCACGTGTCCCCCTCATTAATTGGTTATGTGGTTGTATATAAAATATATGGGAGTCTGTGGGGTTCGACCCTCGGACCTCCCCAACACCTAATGCCTTCGCACGACCGCCCTGCCAATGGGCCATACCTTGTCACTTGATAGGTATATGGATTTGAATATATTTATATTCGTATTGTTTACATTAGCGCGGAAAGGGTTGGGCCGGGGCTTAAGCCCCGACCCGTGGTTTTGATTAAAATCATATGACCATATAATATAGCAACGGTTGTTCGCACGAATTGATATGACCGTTGGTCATATGTAATATGTATGTGACCACCGTATATGCGCGGTTATAATATTTGTGCGCGCGGTTTGGTTAAAACCCACAGTTGTAATCTCATTCCACATGTGACCAATATTTTAAATGCACGCGGAGATTTCAAATGGCTTTTAATTGTGGTTTAAAATGGTTTAATAACCAACCGCCACTTGTCATTGTTATATTCGCCCTTGGGAAACTCAGCTCTTTTTGCTTTTGCGAGAGGTCGTATGGAGGACCTTGTGACCGAGAGCTTGGCAGTTAGGGGTTGGAGGCACCCTAACCGTTCTATGGTTTGCACCGTTGGCGCGGTTGCGCCCGGTGCTGGGTTTTAACGCGTTTTGGGAGCGTGTTCCTGGTTCATGCACACAGAGGTGCGTTTTGTAGAGCCAGTTTCAGAAAGCTTGAAGGAGGAAAATGGAGAAGGCCTAACTTCTTCATCATTTGGCCGATTGAGGTGCCATAAAAGCCCAGCTAGGGGTTTTTGGATGTGATGGATCCATTGGTACTATTTTCAAGGCCATTTGAAGACTTCTTCTGCAAGTTGTTCACCATTGAAGTTTCAGCAAGCTCCAAGGAGCTTGAAGCCCTCGTTGATGGAGGACATGGTTTGGTGAGCCTATGTTTGTTTTCTGTGATTAAATAATCATTTTTGGCTAATTGATATGCTCTGAACACATTGGGACAGGTTTCAGAGGCTGTTGAGGACTTTTACAGGTGTTTTTTCCAAAGAGAAGCTCAGGGAATCTTATGGCCACATGTAGAAGAGGTCATGCCCGGATGAGACATGATCTGTTTTCAGAGTTCTATTAGTCATTTTTGGGGTTTTTATGTGTTCTGATCTCAATGGTACATTATTTTTTTCCATTGGAGTTGAGAAGCAGCTTGTAAAATAACTTTTGACAAATTAATCCCAGAGAGCCAAGTCCATTGATGGAGGCTCAAAGAGATGTAGCCCGGAGGGGGGTGAACTCCTTTATTAGCTTGTTCTTGTTGTGAGTTTGATGGTTTATTTGCTGCAAGTTTTGTTGTTGTGTATTTGTTTAAAGTACATATTTAACCATTTAAAAGGACATATCCTCACACATAAGTTTATTTTGCATATTTTAACACATGAAGCAAGGTCCTGTAAAGTTTATTTTAATGAAGTAGCAGGTGCTTGCATAGCATAACAAGTCAACCTTCTATTTTCAGATCAACGTTTTTGCCTATCTTTGGCAACTTTCAAATTCTGTTTAATTTTTAGCATTTGTTCTTCCATTTCCTTGAGAAACTTTGGCCCAACTACTACCATATCAACTGGATTATCCCAGCTTACTAGAGTATTTCACTTTCTTCCATAAAGTGCTTCAAATGGACTCATATTCAATGATGCTTGATACCCATTATTGTAGGCGAATTCTACCAAGTGTAGGTAGTCTTCCCATTTCTATGGTTTGTCCATCAAATACATCCTTAGTATGTCTTCTATCACTTGATTCACTTGTTCTATCTGCCCATCAGACTCAGGATGATAAGTTGTACTGAAGTTCAGATTTGTTCTGAATCCCTTGAAAAACCCTTTCCAGAAATTTGAGGTAAATTTCAGGTCTTTGTCAAACACAATTGTCTTGGGAATTTCGTGCATTCGTGCCACTTCCTTCATAAAGATATCAACAACATCCATTGCCTTGTGAGTAGTCTTTAACGGAATAAAATGGGAAACTTTCGTAAGCTTGTCCACCACCACCATGATTGAATCATGTTGCTTACCGGTTCTGGGCAATCTAGTGATGAAATCCATTGTCACCACTTCCCACTTCCACTCAGGAATGGGTAAAGTTTGCAACAACCCTGCTAGGTGCATGTGCTCATATTTAACCTTCTGGCACTCCATACATCTAGCGATGTATTCTGCAATCTCTTTCTTCATGCCTGGCCAAAAGTAATGGCTCTTGACTGATGCCACAGTTTTATGATATCCAGGGTGCCAAGCATAAGGCACATTATGCATCTCATGAAAAATCGCAAGTTTCAAATCCTGGACATTAGGTACATAAATTATTTTTTTGTACATAAGTATTCTCTCAGTTTCCAAATTATAAATCTCTACATTTTGTGGAATCTTACCTTGTTGTAGCTTTGCTACCAAATCCCTGTACTACAAATATGTATTTGCAACCTCCAAAATTATTCTTTTAATATCAGTTCGGTACATTTTAATGGTTGTAGCATGTAATTCATGTACTCTCTTGTTGAGTGCATCAACCACTTTATTCTCCTTCCCTTTGATATGCTTGATATCAAAATCGTACTCACAGAGAAACTCCAGCCACCTACTTTGTCTATCATCCAAGGTTGGTTCATCAAACAAATACTTCAGACCGTTATGGTCTGTTCTCAGTTGGAACCTCCTTCCCATGAGGTAATGTCTCCATTTCTTTAAAGTGTGCACTATGGATGCCAACTCCAAATCATGAGTTGCATAGTTCCTTTCGTGCTCTTTCAACTTTCTGGATTCATAACAAATTACGAATCCATTCTGATTGAGGACTCCTCCCAGTCCTTGTTTTCATGCATCTGTACACACTACAAAGTCTTCATTCAAATCTGCAATACTCATGATTGGATCACTAGTTAACAGTTGCTTCGATTGTTGGAAGCTTCTCTCACAATCCGTTGTCCACTGAAACGTTTTCTCCTTTCTTTGCAAGGAAGTGATAGGGTGAGCTATCCTCAAGAACCCTGTGATAAACCTTCTATAATAACTAGGAAGACCCATAAAGGATCTTACTTTCATCATGTTCTTTGGCGCTGACCATTCTCTGATGGCCTCAATCTTCTCAGGATCTACAACTATCCCATCTTTCGAAATAATATGCCCCAAGTAATGGATCTTCTCCTGATAAAATGAGCATGTGCTTAACTTGGCATACAGTTGGTGCTCTCTTAGAACCTGCAACACCATCCTAAGATGTTGTTTATGCTCTTCCTCTGACTTGGAATACACCAGAATGTCATCCAGGAAGACTATGACAAACATGTCTAGATAATCCCTTAATACACCATTCATCAAGCACATAAAAACAATGGGTGCATTTGACAACCCAAATGACACCACTATGAACTCGTAATGACCATACTCGTAAGGTGGTCTTGATGATTTCTTCATCCTTTATCCTTACCTGGTGATATCCCAACCTAATATATATCTTTGAAAATATCTTCACATCCTTCAACCGATCGAAGACGTCATCAATCCTCGGTAGAGGATATTTGTTCTTTACAGTTACTTTGTTCAACTATATGAAATCGATACACAATCTCAATGTTTCTTCCTTCTTCTTCACAAATAGGACCTGGGCTCCCCAAGGTGACACACTTGGGCGTATGTACCCCTTCTTTGGAAGCTCTTCAAGCTGCAATTGCAACTCTTTCAGCTCTGGCGTACTCACTCTGTAAAGATCTTTCGACACTGGAGCTGCTCCAGGCATCAAGTTTACAGAGAAGTCAATATCTATTTTCGGGGGTAATCCTGGTACCTCCTAGAATACATCTTCAAACCCCTTTAGTACTGCATGATCTCCAATCTTTGAGATCTCATCCTTAGATGCTTCCTCCACATGGGATGCAAATAATTGACAGCCTTTTCTATAGCACTTCTTCAGCTACATTGTTGAGATTTCTCTGATAGCAACAACTCTGGGAATTCCTTGGACTGTTCTCCGATTTCCTTCCTCATCCAGGCAAGTGAATTCCTTGTTACGATAGTCCAATATGGCATGTTGTTGGTCCAACCAGTCCATCCCAATTAGAAATTCATAAGAACCTAAAGGCAGAACATTCAATTCAGCCTTTGTGCTCAGTCCATTCATGTCCACAGGACGGGACTTAACTAACTCAGTGACTTTCCTCTTAGTTCCTGTAGCCAACTGCACTAACCAAGACTTCTCATGTTTTCTTCTCGACAAATGAAAACTTTCCACCACTCTAGGACCTATATAACTATGTCTAGCCCTTGAATCAATTAAAATAGTAAAGGCATGGTTGTATACTTCTATCACGTGCGACTGATATTCAACTTGCTTGTTGTCCAAGGCTGCGTAGATCCTTGGCATCCTATTGCCCATGTCCTCCATTGTTTCAGCCTGTTATACATTATGGAAAGCTCTTACTTCATCATTTTTTGGGGGCCAATCTCTGTACCTATCGTTTTCTTTGCAACCCCAACATTCCATAGGTGGTGGTCTTGGCATTTTCCCACCCACTTCAACCTTCCTGGGCTCTCTAAAAGATGGTTGTCCTTGAGGAATGTTTCTGAAAAAGGGTGGCTTAGTTCCCTTCTTCCTCTAATCCATATTGAATTTATTCTTGTCTTCCCAAGCCTTTCGAAAGGTAGACTTCTCTCTCTACTGCTCACATTATAAGCATTTCTCTCTTCTTATCGTTTCTTCCATGGTCTTAGGGTCATCATACTGAATCTTGTCACCAATGGAAGGTGGCAATCCACTTACATACCTTTGAATATTGACAGTCTCATCCTTGATGAACATAACATACTTCAGTAATTCCAAAAAAAAACGTTTGTATTCATCAATGGTCATGCTACCCATCTTGAGTTCAAAGAACTCTTTCATCTTTTTGTCATAGTATATTTTAGTCAAGTATTTCTTCTCAAAATACCTTTTGAATTCTTTCCAAGCGACATATTTCTCTCTAATGTGTTGCACCTACACAAGTTGATCCCACCACATGGATTCCTTTCCCTTCAGTTGATACATTGCAATTCTTCCTTCTCCATGAGAGGAATAAGTCTATAGCTGGAAATATTTCCTCATGCCAAGCAACCATGTTTCGACATCTTCTTCCTTCTTATGTTCTACATCAAACATAGGAGGCTTAGTCTTGTTCATTTCTCCCTTCAGTTCATCTACTCTAGATCTTCTGTGCTTTCTGGTAGGAGATGGGATTGAACTACTGTGTGCCCGCCTCTTGGAGCAACCTTGGGAGTGGTGATGGTGTTTACCAACACTCCTTGATCTTCTTCCCTCAGAATTCAGGTGAATCCCATTTTTGCTCGAGTCCCTGTCCTGGTTCAACTTATTTTCTATTCTCTCCAAACTCTTCATCAACTTTAAGTTGAACTCACCTTGTTTATCTTGAGCTTTCCTGAGATTTATGTTATCTATTCGGTGAGTTTGGGCATCTTTCTGCAATTTTTCAATGATCTCCATCATATGCCATTCCTTGTCTATCTCTTCTCCATGCCCATTGGATGTAGCACACCTCTTCTGATACTTTGTTTAATCGCTCTGATACCAAACTGTAGCACACCTTTTCTACTACTTTGATTAATCACTCTGATACCAAACTGTAGCACACCTTTTCTGCTACTTTGTTTAATCGCTCTGATACCAAACTGTAGCACACCTTTTATTTTTGGCTACCAAGGTTTAATCGCTCTTAAAAGAAAACTTATAACACCACTTTGCACATAACTCATACAGGTATTATAAATCTCATGCATTTAAACAAATAAACACATTCTACACAGAGTATTCATATGAGGTACTGCCATAATTAACAGTCCATAGAATTTCATACTAATTCATATACACAGCGGAAATCATGATATCATAAGCAGTAGATTCATGCAAAACATGATTAAAACATAATCAAATACTTATCTTTTAACAGTGGTAGAATCCACCAACCAAGTGCAGGCCTTCCACGAACCTCCCAGCCTTAGACCACACTGCTCATCATCTCAACAGTGGGTTACCCTCGAGCTGGGACTAAGATCCACCCCAAGACAAGGAAATCTAGGCTAGGTTGAGGTTACATGAAACCAACACACAACCACAAGGAAGGGATTCTCTCCAAGTAACCTCCCACGCTCGCTGCCCACAGACCCTCTTTCCCCACATGCATGTTCCACCCCAGGAGTATACACCTTCTCTGTCACCTGGACAGTCCTTCGACTGCTAATCTCCCTTGCCTTGGGTTACAGGAACAGGTCGAACCAGAATTCTTCAGGCTCTGTGGCAGCTACAGGGTTCCTTCCAAGAGTTCTCTCTTTCCTATGCACACTCTCTCACCTGGAGGGAGTCGCTCACAGGTCCAACAACCTGTTCTTCCAATCTTCAACCACCTCTCTCACCTAGAGAGAGTGTTGTACAAACTGGCCAACAAGACACACAGGATCAAACAATACACATCCACCACAATCCACGGGATCCAGACACGAACACCCCGGGGAAGCTCCAGACAGGTGCAACAGTATAGCCAGGTTCAACAGGGACGAGACACTTCTGTTTTCTCAATTTGGCAACACGGAATAGACTCACATTCTGGATTCTCAAGGATGCATGACGAGTTTTCCACGCAGGGGTCGACTCAAAATTAATGGTTCACAACCGAAAGGGTGTCCAGCCTTCCAAAAGCAAGTACAGACACCGACCCTTTTGGTTCAGAGTGCACGAGGGTATCTCCTGCAGAGGTTGAACGTGTTCCCGTTCCCACCGTCAGGTAGAATGGAGGAGGAGGAACCTTTCTCACAGCTCACCCTGGTCATTTATTCGCATGCGTCAGGGTTGACACTTGTCACCCATGGAACTGCATGCGTTCCACCAACACACATCACCCTTGTACGTCCTCCCTTGCCAAAATTTAGGATAAAACACAAAATGCACATGTCTTTTTGGAATAATATTAAAATATTATTCCCAGGCTTAAGCCCCCTAGGCTTAGCCCCCAGGCTCAACACTTAGCCTCTTTCCCACCTTCCAGCCCCTAATTCATTTCCCAATCTGTGGATGCTCAATCCCCCTTCACTCATTCATCGTGGTCGGTCTGCACCTGGCGGTGTTTATATTTCATTAAATGTTTTGCATACATACAAGTACAAGAAAAGGCTCCTGGCCTTCAACACTTAGGCTCCCTGGCCTAACAAACACATAAGTCTCCAGCTTATAAGAACTTGGCTCACCAGCCTATAAAACATAATGACAATTCCTTTCAGAACTTGGTTTACAAAGGGGCTCGGCCTTGGGGACACTACAATCCCCCTCCCCTTATTTTTGCACTGTCCTCAGTGCAACTTCAACTGTCTCTACAAGCCTTTCAAAATATTCAAAAAGATGTGAGTACTCTGCCCGCATAACATCTGCATACTCCCATGTCACGTCCTCAGGACCGTACCAGATCCACTACACCTTTACAAGCTCTATAGCTCGATTCCGGAGCTGATTGCTTTTCCTGTCCAATATGCGCACAGGATGCACTTGCAGGACACCTTCTGGTTCCACCTGAATCACATTCCAATCGATAACATGATTAGAATCAGGTACATATTTCTTAAGCAGTGAAACATGAAACACATTATGTACAGTCATAGATGAAGGTAATGCAAGCATGTATGCAACTGGCCCAATCCTTTCCAGGATTTCAAATGGCCCACAAAATATTGCTGCCAATTTGGCGCAACTTCCCAACCTCGGGGAACTTCTGTTAGTTTTCACTTTCAGGAAAACATGGTCACCCACTTTGAATTCTCTATGGGTTCTCTTACTATCAGCGTAACTTTTTTGCCTGTCCTGGGCAGTTTTTAGATTATGTTTAATTCTTATCATTTGATCTTCCATATCTTTGAGCTGCTCAGGCCCAACTACTGCTCTGTCAGCTGGATTATCCCAGCTCACTGGAGTGTTGCACTTTCTTCCATAAAGCGCTTCGAATGGGCTCATCTTCAGTGTTGCATGATACCCATTATTGTAGGTGAATTCTACCAAATGCAGGTAGTCTTCCCACCTTGATGGTTTATCCATCACATACATTCTCAGCATGTCTTTTATTACTCTGTTTACTCTCTCTATCTATCCATCAGACTCGGGATGATATGTTGTGCTAAAGTTCAGATTCGTTTTGAATCCTTTGAACAGTCCTTTCCAGAAATTCGAAGTGAATTTCGGGTCTCTATCAGACACAATTGTCTTAGGAATTCCATGCAAGCGTGCAACTTCTTTTAAGAAGATATCAGCAACATCTGCTGCTCTATGGGTGGTTTTCAGTGGAATAAAATGGGCAGCTTTAGTAAGCTTGTCCACCACCACCATGATTGAATCATGTTGCTTGCTTGTCCTAGGTAGTCCGGTGATAAAATCCATTGTTACCACGTCCCATTTCCACTCAAGAATAGGTAAAGGTTGAAGCAACCCTGTTGGGTACCTATGCTCAGCCTTAACCTTTTGGCACTCCATAGATCTGGCGATGTATTCATCGATTTCTTTCTTCAAAACTGGCCAAAAATAATGGCTCTTGACTGCTACCACAGTCTTCTGATATCCAAGATGTCCATCATAAGCCACGTTATGCATCTCCTTTAGAATTTCCAGCTTCAACTCTCGGACATTGGGTACATACACTCTGTTTTTATACAAAAGTAAACCATCAGTTCCCAAGGTGTAACTTTCCTTGGTTTGTGGTCTCTCATGTTGTTGTAGCTTTGCTACAAGACTTTTGTACTACAAGTCAATACTTGCAGCTTCCAAAATTCTGTCTTTCATCTCATTTCGGCACATGCTAATGGTTGTAGCATGTAATTCGTGCACTTTTCTGTTGAGTGCATCAACCACCTTATTTTCTTTCCCTTTGATATGCTTGATATCAAAGTCATATTCGCACAGAAATTCTAGCCATCTGATTTTCCTGGTGTTTAAGGTCAGCTGATCAAATAAATACTTCAGACCATTATGGTATGTTCTCAACTCGAATCTCTTGCCCATGAGGTAATGTCTCCATTTCCTCAAGGCGTGGACGATTGCTACCAGCTCTAAATCGTGAGTGGCATAATTCTTCTCATGTTCCTTCAACTTTCGGGATTTGTAACAAACTACAAATCCTTCTTGGCTGAGAACTCCTCCCAGCCCCTCCTTACACGAATCTGTGCACACTATGTAATCCTTATTTGGATCTGCAATCTTTAGGATCGGAGCACTAGTTAGCACATGCTTCAATCGCTGGAAGCTTCTCTCACATTCTTCAGTCCACTGGAACTTCTTCTCCTTCCTTTGCAAGGAAGTGATAGAATGAGCCATCTTTGAGAATCCAGCTATGAACCTCCAATAATAGCCCGCTAGACCCATAAAATATCTAACTTCTGCCACATTCCTTGGCGCTGGCCATTCTCGGATGGCCTGTACCTTCTCAGGATCCACAACGATCCCTTCCTTTGATATAATGTGTCCCAACTAATCGATCTGCCTTTGATAAAAATAGCACTTGCTCAGTTTTGCGTATAGTTGGTGTTCTCTCAACACCTGCAGCACCATTCTCAGGTGTTTCTCGTGTTCTTCCTCTATCTTGGAATACACCAAGATATCATCCAGGAAGACTATGACAAACTTGTCCAAATAATTTATGAACACTCCATTCATTAAGCACATGAAAACAACAGGTGCATTTGTCAGTCCAAACGACACCACTATGAATTCATAATGACCATACCTTGTTCTAAAGGCAGTCTTGCTAATGTCCTCATCCTTTATTCTCACTTGGTGATATCCAAATCTGAGATCTATTTTTGAAAATATTTTTGCGTCCTTCAACTGATCAAAAAGATCATCAATCCTTGGCAAACGATATTTGTTCTTGACAGTGACCTTATTCAACTGTCGAAAATCAATGCACAACCTCAACGTCCCATCTTTGTTCTTCACGAATAGGACCGGGGCTCCCCACGGTGAAACACTGGGGAAAATGTAACCTTTCTTCAGTAGCTCTTCGAGCTGCAATTGCAACTCTTTTAGCTCGGGCGTACTCATTCTATAAGGAGCCTTTGAAATTGGAGTTGTTCCAGGCATCAAATTTATAGAAAAATCGATGTCCCTCCTTGGAGGTAGTCCAGGTACCTCCTGAAATACATCCTCAAACTCCTTGAGTACCTCATGATCTTCCAGATTCGATACTACATCTAGGGATGCTTCTTCCACCTGGGTTGCAAATAATTGACAGCCTTTCCGGTAACATTTCTTCAGCTGCATGGCTGAGATTTCCCTCACAGCCACAACTCTGGGAATTCCTTGGACTGTTACCTGATTTCCCTCTTCATTCAGGCATGTGAACCTCTTGTTACGGCAATCCAGAAGGGCATGGTGTTGGTCCAACCAGTCCATCCCAATTAAGCAATCGTATGAGCCTAAAGGCAGAATGTTCAATTCAGCCTTAGTGCTCATTCCTTTCATGTCCACTGAACAGGACTTAACCAATTCAGTGACCTTCCTCTTGGTCCCTGTGGCCAACTTCACTAACCAAGACTTCTCATGTTTGCTTCTCATTAGATGCAAACTTTCCACCACTCTAGGATCTACATAACTATGGCTAGCCCCTGAATCAATTAAAATAACAAGTGGTCAGTTGTTGATCATACCTTCCACTTCAATCATGTGCGATTGAAATTCTGCTTGCTTGTTGTCCAGGGCTGCATAGATCCTTGGAATTCTATTGCCCATATCCTCCACTGTTTTATCTTGCTGAACAGTATGGACAGTTCTCGCTTTATCTTTTCTGTGGGGGAAGTCTCTGTACCTATGATTCCCTTTACAACCCCAACACTCCATAGGTGGCGGTCTTGGCACCTGCTCACTCCCTTCAACTTTCCTGGGCTCTGTAAAAGATGACTGTCCCCAAGGACTGTTTTTGAAAAAGGAAGGCTTGTTTCCCTTCTGCCTCTGTTCCTTCTTAAACTTCCTCTGATCATTCCAAACCTTTCGAAAGGTAGGATTTTCTCTTTGTTGTTTGTTTGGTCCAATCTAATGCTCTAGATTAGGCTTAATTTAATGTCAACCAAGGTAGGTATTCTTAGAGGCACTTGTCTAACGTATATAGACCTAGAAGGATCTAAATTTGTAGATGAAGGTTTACTGTAGCAGGTTCCAACACTCTTTTACAAGAGTTTGATGTTTGGTTCCTTCACACTTAAACACCTCTGTAATCTAAACAAATCTACCTACTAAACCAGAGTGCTTATGTTTACCTGAGATTCTAATCCCTTTACAAGGACTCAACTCACCGAAGCTCTTCCAAATCAGCACATTTAACTCAAATGCATTAAAACTTTAAACACTCCTCTAATCTAACATCCTTGAGTGCTCACAATTGTCTGAGATTTCAATCCTTTTACAAGGCTCCAGTTCACAAAAGATCTTCCAAATCATCACATTTAAATCAAATGCATTAAAACAGAGACCACAGAGATAATCTTGAATTCAACACACAATTAAACCCTCTTGCAAGGACTGCTCATTAATCTAGTAATTGAATCCTTCAATTATAACTATGAGTCATGAAATAGAAATGATAACTGAAATTATGGACACAACTTTAATTGAAATCTATGAACTCACAGCTGAAGATTAAATAAAAACGCTAATTCAGATCTGAACATATGAATCTAATGAAATCGTGAAGAAAAGTGTACCAACATAACATGGGGGCCCTTCCACGCTTGCAAGCACACTTGGAAAAACTTCAGATGACGAAAATGCTAAATCATAACACCATGAATGATAAATTTATGTCTCTTATTAAAATCTGGAAATGAGTTACATCAAAATAGAGTTCTGAAGCTCGTACACAGTCTCATGTCTTTACTTTGCATCACCAACATACATTCTTCACCATCTGTGTACATTCCAGATCAAGCCCGTGTCCTTCATTTGGGTCTATCTATTATGCCACATGTCATATCATAAAGCATTTACAGGAAGTTACCACATCTGTAATTTTTGAAAATTTCAATTTTTAACACAAAAATTCCATAAATCGATTTTAATGTAGAAATAACAATCATGATACTATATTAATCAATTTCAATAAAATATGAGGGATTTATGAAGGTTTAGTGAAGAAAATGGTGGATAATGATGGGATTTTAGGACAAAGGATAGGCCAAAGAATGAAACCAACATACCCCCAAACTCAATGATTTGGCATGTCCTCATGCAAACCTTATGTGCTTCCTCTGTATCCTGCTTTTGTTGCTTGTAACAAGACATCTACATTCATCTGGGCTTGAAACTCATTCTTCATGTTCTTGTATTTTTCTTTGAGAGCCTTTTTCTGTGTATATTTTGTTGCCCATTTGCAGAGCTCAATTTGATCAGTTTTGAGTTCTTTAAGTTTCCTTTTCAATTTTTCATTTTTGCATTGAATCTTCATGTTGTGGGTTCTTAATGCTTTATTTTCTTTCTTCATAACTTTCTCTAACATATCTACTTCCATGAGTTCTTCTTTCAAGTCTTGGATTTGTTTTTCTAACTCCCTCTGTTTTTTGTTTGAAAGTGCTGGCTCTTTTCCTTCTTTCCTATTATTGCCAGTTTCCATTTTTGCATCTTGTTCTGGATGTAGATCATCACTGCTTTCAATTTCTATTGGTATATTTATATCTTGTTCTGTCTGATCATCTTGTAGTTTCTTTCCTTTTACCCTCCTTGATCTTCTTGTATAAGAAGTGAAAATTCTGTCTTTTGCAATTTTCTTGGCATCTTCTTGCCTCATTCTTCTTGTTTTCACACTACTACTGGGCTGAGAAACAGTGCTTAATCTGACTACAGGAGTCTCCATATCAACCATAAATTCTGTACTGCCCTGTTTTCCTTGTTCATCTTCCTTGGTTTTGATTTTGTTGGAAATTAAAAATCCTTCCCATGTTATTCCTCTCCTTTGCAATTCAGATTCAATCAAAATTTTAATCAAACCAAAATGACACAAGATTTTATCCTCATTACCCTTTTGTTTCTGAATAGTCTTTGACATCTTGGTTAGACTTTGTAAAAGAAAATAAGGAAAACTGATGGTGCATTGTCCTTTTAAGTGCAACAAGATTTTGATGTGATACAGGAATACTACACTGTATCTCCCTTCACATGTGACAAATGTTTGGAGGATATATACCATTTCATCCCATGGATGGAGTAACCAACTCCTAGGCACTCCGTTTTTCCAATTTACAGAGGAAACTCTTGATCTAGACATAAATTGGGTCCATGATTTTTCTTTAAACTGCTTGGTTTTAAAATATTTTTCCCCCTCTGGACTAATGTTTATTGATTGAGCTATTGTGTCTTCTGAAATTCTGAAAGAACGATTTCCTATCAAAGATTTTTCTCCATTGAATGAGACTGCAAACTGTTTTGTAACTTCTTCATTGTTCCCATTGAATTTTTCTAGGAAAGGTAGCCACTGTTTTTCTCTCAAAATTTTAACACAGTCTTCATGATATTTTGAACTATCAAATTTCTCAGGCTCTGCCCTCTTTACCATTTTTAAAAAAAGTCTTTGTTCTACACCTCTTTGATTTATACCACGTGAAACAGAAATTCAACCAAGGTTTTAATTTATTACCTCTTCTGGTGCGTGCCACTGAGCTGACTTGAGAGTTCTGAGCTGGTTGTTTGGGAGAAATTTGAAATTCGGGCTGATCTTCTGGATAATCCTCAACGCCTGTATCTTCCTGATGTATCCTGGCAAATGGATACCTATAATCTCGGCCTTCCTATTAAAAAATCAGAGCCCGAATTATAACAACGATATTTTTCGTTTTGAATGGATAAAGAGTTTCATAAAATGAAAACTCAGAGCCTGTCCTTGATTTCGTCTGCTATCATGAGATGAAATTGATACGATGATGGTGGAGAGAATAGGTTTTGTTATCATAGGTCGTAGTCCTGTTTGCTGGGTCCAAGGACGTGTCATAGAGAGTTCAGATAGTGGTCTGCAGAAAATGTAATCATGGTAGCAGAGTATGCAGGTCGTGTTGGCAGAGAAATGAAATCATGGGCAGATGTGAAGACTGGTTTTGTACTTCTGGCAGTTGAAAGGATTGAATTGCTCTCATTAGATTGATATTTCCATCCAACGTTTGTTAGCAGAGGTAGATTTTTTTTTTTTAAATCATGAGTTTTGAAATGGTTTAAGGGATATGGCTAGTGATAGGTTGAGATCTGTAGTGGTGAAATATATAAGTGGCAATGGATATATGGAGATAGAAATGAGCGTATAGGTGATGAGGGATATAGAAAATTATAAAACCATTAGGCATATAGGATAGCTCATGGTTTCATAGGTAAAAATGCTTAGGAGTAAGGATATGGATGGATATAGGTTATGAAATTGATAATAAGCAACCATAGATTAATTATTTAACACTAAAATAATCTAAGAATTTAAGTGCTAAAAACAAAAATCTTACAATCCATTACACTTATTGGCTGATGTAGTCTTGATTGTTTCTTTTTTTAGGTGTAACTGATTTGTACAGGTGTGATCTGATTGGCTTTGTGCAAATGTAGCTGATCTTTGTCTTCTAAAACAGGTCCCTTGAAAATGAGTATAAACAGGTCCCTTAAAATCTGAAAAATTATGTTGATGCAGCTTCTATTCTTCCTGGTGTTAATGCAACCTTGTGTGCCTTTGATGCAGTCTTTGAACATGTACCTCTGTTGTTTGTGTTATTGATGTAGCCTTTGAACAGGTCCCTCTGTTGTTTGTGTTATTGATGTAGCCTTTGAACAGGTCCCTCTGCATATTTTGCTTGAACAGGTCCCTCATAATCATGTTTAAATAGGTCCCACTGCATATTTTGCTTGAACAGGTCCCTTTACTGATTAGAACATAACAACTCCTTCTTATTGAAACAATCAATTTCTGAAACAAATTCCTTATTGAAAAATTGAGAATGAGGGGATGAAAAATAGGGAAAATCCATTGTTTCTTCTCCCCCACTAATTGATTGACTTGTCCTCAAGTCATTATTGAAATTTTGACAAACAGGAAATTAAAAAACAATGAATTCTTACCGGCCAATTGCTTGGTTTTCCTGTAAGAATTCTGGTTTAGAATTTGCCAGAGGCTGGTTTTCACATCTAAACCGTTATTTTTTATTTTATTTTTTCTTTGATTTTGTATTTTGTATTTTTTTATTTTTTATTTGTTTTTTTTTTAAGAAATTGAAATAACTAATGTAGAGCTATCACAGTTGTGGGTTGTGCTATCTCAACCTCCTTTTGTTGAGATACAGTTTGAATAAAGTCTTCTTTGTTGATGGGATTATGATAGATCTTCAGCCTATGTCCATTGACAATAAAGGTTCTGTCTTCTTGGTCAATTGTAGTAAGTTTGACTGATCCATTTTCAAAAACTTTAACTATTTCATAGGGGCCCATCCAGTGTGTTGTGAACTTGACTTTATGATATTTGAATTTAGAGTCAAACAGTAAAGCCCAGTCACCTTCTCTAAACTCTTTCTTCTTAATATGTGTATCATGCCACTGCTTCCTTTGTTTTTGCATGAAGATTGTTCTTTCTTCAGCTTGCTGCCTCATTTCATCTAATTGGTTCAATTGCATGATCCTTTCCTTTTGAGCTTCATTGAGATCAATGCCTAAATCTGCAGTCATTTTATAAGTATGTATCTGAAATTCAATAGGAAGCATTACCTCTTTCCCATACACCAGCTGATATGGTGTAAATCATGTTGTATCTTTCCATGTGATTCTATATGCCCAAAGAGCATCCTTTAGTTTTTCCTCCCAATTATTTCTGTTCATTGCCAATGTTTTAGTGATAATTCCCTCCAGAGTTTTATTTGTAGATTCCACTTGGCCATTGGCCTGTGGATGGTAGGGTGTGCTTCTCCTATGCTTAATTTGATATTTTTTTGTGATATCTTGAACCAGTCTTGAAGTAAACTGAGTACCTTGGTCTGTTACGATTTCTCTAGGCACTCCATACCTGACAAAGATTTCTTCAAAAAGGAAGTTTACCACAGTTTGCTCAGTTGCCCGGACAAGTGCTTTTGCTTCAGCCCATTTGGTCACATAGTCAGTACATACTAAGATGTATGTTTTACCCTTAGAAGGTGGATTGATGGGTCCTACAAAATCTAGAGCCCATTTTTCAAATAGCTCTAAATGTACTTGAGGTTGTAGAGGCATATGATCTGAGGCAGTTGGTCTACCCATGCGTTGCCAACTGTCACAACTTCTTACATATTTCTTGGAATCCTTGAAAATTGATGGCCAATAATAGCCAAGACTGAGGATCTTGAATGTTGTCCGTTGTGCTGCAAAATGCCCACCAAAAGGTTCATCATGGCAAGATTTTAATATATCAATTATTTCATCATTTCTTACACATCTTCTAATAATCATATCATAACCAGTGTAAAATAAATCTCCATTAACCCATGAGTATCTGGCACTTTTCTTGATGAGTCTTGTCTTCTCCTTTGAAGTGAAAGATGGAGGTGTCTTTCCTGTAGAGAGATAATTAGCAAAATCAACATACCATGGATTCCAATATTGAAATTGCAAATAAATGTTCATCGGGAAAAGAATCTTCAACTGGAACAACCTCACCTGGATTGTGAAGTCTAGAAAAGAAGTCTTCCACCTGGTTCTCTTTACCTGGTCTATCTAACACTGTAACATTAAATTCCTGTAATAATAACAACCATCTGGTGACTCTACCATTAGTTATAAGTTTGTTCATTAAGTACTTAATGGCAGAGTGGTCAGTATGAATAAAAACCTCATAACCAGTTATGTAATGACGGAATTTGTTCACAGCATTTATGATTGTAAGCATTTCCTTTTCAGTTACTGTATAGTTAAGTTCTGCAGGTGTCATATTCTTGCTAATAAAATAGATGGCATAATTGAAGGATTCTTCTTTTTGTCCTAATGAAGCACCTACTGCTTTATTAGATGCATCTGTGAAGATGTGAAAGGGTAGGGTCCAATTAGGTCCTTTTAAAACTGGTGTGGTGGATAACTTTTCTTTGAGTGTTTCAAAAGTTGTTTGGCAATTGTCATTCCAATTAAAAGATACATCGTTTGCAAGAAGCTTAAACAAAGGTAAATCTATCTTACTAAAATGTTCAATAAATCTCTTGTAATAACTTGCATAACCAAGAAAGCTTCTCACATCTTTTTGAGTTTTTGGTACTGGAAAATTGACAATGATTTGGATTTTTGATGGATCTACTTTAATTCCTTCTGAAGAAATATAATGGCCCAATACTACCCCTTCATTTAGCATCATGAAACACTTTTCATTACTCAAGGATAAATTGGCTTCAATACATCGTTTCA
>ML790739.1:180334-243956 GCA_009831015.1 Picea engelmannii | reverse complement strand
GGTAGTCCACTCAGATACCTCTGAATTTTGACAGCCTCGTCTTTGATGAATGGAACATACTTCAGTAGTTCTAGAAAATTTCGTTCATACTCATCAATGGTCATACTGCCCAACTTGAGTTCGAAGAACTCCTTCATCTTTCTATCATAGTATCTTTTAGTCAGGTATTTCTTCTAGAAATACCTCTTAAATTCCTTCCAAGTGACCTCTTTCTCTCGGATGTGCTGCACCTGCACAAACTGATCCCACCACATGGATGATTTTCCTTTCAGTTGGTACATTGCAATTCTTCTTTCTGCATGGGCAGAATAATTCTGCAGTTGGAAGTATTTCTTCATGCCAAGAAACCAAGTCTCGACATCTTCTTCCTTCTTATGTTCTCCATCGAATGTTGGAGGCTTAATCTTTTTCATCTCCCCTTTCAATTCATCCTTTCCAGATCTTCGGTGTTTTCTGGTAGGGGACGGGCTTGAACTACTGTGCATCTCCTTGCCAGAATGCTTTGGGGAGAGACGGTAATGTCTGTTACCACTCCTCGATCTCCTTCTCCCCTCATGGGTTCTGACACTTCTTGATCTGCTTGTGTCACTCCCTTTTTCCAATTTCTTTTCTATTCTTTCTAGGCTCTTCAACATTTTTAAATTGAATTCACCCTGTCAATCCTGGATTTTCATGAGCTTTCAGCTATCAGCTAGGCGAGCCTGGGCATCTTTCTGCAATCTTTTGATGAGTTGCATCATATGTTCTTCCTTATCCATCTACTTTCTGTGCCCATTGGAGTTCGATCCTTCCACTCCCATATTGACATCCTTTCCTTCCCATTCGTCTCCTGTTTCAGAGGCAGTCATCACCTTTTCCCATTCCATACTCGGTGCTGGTTAACTGGAATCCTGAGCTCCGTTGAACTCTGCACACGCACTGTGCAATTAAATTCGAAGTTTGTCATGCCATTACTCCTTCGGAACAATCTGTAACATTTATAAGCCAATACGAACAAGAACGAAATACATTTCGATTCAATTAAGTTTTATGAGCTCTCGTTTGGTTCTGTAATTTTTTTGTTTTCGAAACTTTCATTTTCGGCACTTCGGGATTTCGGGACTTTAGGTTTCGGTCCACGAAGATCCCACAGTTAGATACTTGTAACCAGAGTCACCCTTTTGCAACTCGTGATCTCGCGAGTTCGTGAGTCGAAGACCCTAGACTCATTTCCTCTAACCACCGATACCCGAGATGCGACACGGGTATGGCTCCCTCCTCACTAGCATCTGCTACGCATGACCGTAGTCTAGGGCTAAGTGCTAGCAGTCTTCTCTACTCACACCTTCGTGAGTTGTGGCGTCCAACCCTGGTACCTCCCTTTCACGAAACCCCGAGAAGCGATGTTGACTTTTCTCCTCTCGTTCTCGCTACCTCGCGACTTCGGGAGTTTCAATGTCGAGCTCCCATGCCCTTATCTCGCAAGTCCCCGAATCACGAATTACTTTATTCTCCGGGCCCACAGCACAGTTGTCGCCCTTCACCACTGTGGCATGTGGTACGTTTAGGAGGGTCCACGTCGCTTTTAACGATGTCATCGGGTCCCACCACTCTCGCCTGTCTCCTCGACCCACTAGCACGTGGTACATCTCCATGTGTCCACGTCCATTCCTAGAAAATCCAACGATCAGATCTTTCTCAGATCAACAGCACCAATCGCATCGCACACCTTTAAGTGGAGTACAGGTGGCAGATGGGGCCCTATTTCACATTCCACACTATTCCGGACCCCCCCCCCCCATTAAAGGCAGAATGGCTAGGGGGTCCAGAATTCACCTGAGCACCGTTGATCAAGGTGAATTAATCTCAACCGTTCAAGAGTTGCACGTCTGATTCTGGACCCCCCCCCCCCACCGCTAAAGGTAGAACAGCAAGGGGGCTCTGGAATGAAACCTCAGCCATAGATTTGGGCGGGTGGACTCTGGCCATCCAGATCTTCTCGCTACTTACCTTAATCCACATTTGTGCCCCAACTTAAAGTCGGCATCTCTTCCTCACATCTAACGGTCGTCACAGACTCTGAGATCCTCCGAAAGAATCTCGTCCGTTCATCGGGTTTATCGTCACGAGAGTCCAAACTCTCGATCACGGGACTCCCAAAATATCGATCCCTGGTTTCCCAATGCAGTTAATATCTCGACACGTAACCTCCTTCCATCGGACGGTTCAGATCTATCCCGGGGTTTTCACCACGAAAAATCCCGAGCCTTCATCATTAGGATTCCCGATTTCCCGAAATGGGTAATCTCACGACATGTGGCCTCCATCGTTCGGATGGTTTAGATCTATTTCGGGGCTTTCTCTCCTATTCACTGGGGTATAACCCTCGGATAACTCCTGACAGATCCAACGACTGTCGGGTTTTCCAGCCGATATCTGACGGCTCAGACGGTTCCTAACTAACTCAGGATTTCGCGTATCGCGATTTCCACACTCCTGTGCAATTCCAAAGGGCTTTAAACCCCGTGCACACTTTCCAGATCTAACGGTCACGAGGGTTCACCTTCCCTCCCGAACAGATCCTAAAGCTCTTACACTTTTGGTGTAGAGTCCTCTCTCCTTGTGGACTTATACCACACTGGCTGCGGTTTCATAACGCCGCTATACCACCTGAGCTTAAAACTCGTCAAGTAACTCCTTGACATTTTGGAGCAACCAGGGTCCAAAATTGGCCTTCCAGACCCAATTTTCCCTCCGCATTCTCGGTCCAACGACCGCTCCACTGGCCCATCTAGGCTCAGTGTCAAAACCTTGGCTCTGATACCAAACTGTAGCACACCTTTTCTGCTACTTTGTTTAATCGCTCTGATACCAAACTGTAGCACACCTTTTCTGCTACTTTGATTAATCTCTCTGATACCAGACTGTAGCACACCTTTTCTGCTACTTTGTTTAATCGCTCTGATACCAAACTGTAGCACACCTTTTATTTTTGGCTACCAAGGTTTAATCGCCCTTAAAAGAAAACTTATAACACCACTTTGCACATAACTCATACAGGTATTATAAATCTCATGCATTTAAAAAAATAAACACATTCTACACAGAGTATTCATATGAGGTACTGCCATAATTAACAATCCATAGCATTTCATACTAATTCATATACACAGGGGAAATCATGATATCATAAGCAGTAGAGTCATGCAAAACATGATTAAAACATAATTAGATACTTATCTTTTAACAGTGGTAGAATCCACCAACCAAGTGCAGGCCTTCCACGAACCTCCCAACCTTAGACCACACTGCTCATCATCTCAGCAGTGGGTCACCCTCGAGCTGGGACTAAGCTCCACCCCGAGACAAGGAAATCTAGGCTAGGCTAAGGTTACAGGAAAACAACACACAACCACAAGGAAAGGATTCTCTCCAAGGAACCTCCCATACTCACTTCCCACAGACCCTCTTTCCCCACATGCCTATTCCACCCCAGGAGTATACACCTTCTTTGTCACCTGGAAAGTCCTTCGGCTGCTAATATCCCTTGCCTTGGGTTACAAGAACAGGTCGTACCGGAAGTCTCTGGGCTCTATGGCAGCTACAGGGTTCCTTCCAGGAGTTCTCTCCTTCCTCTGCGCACTCTCTCACCTGGAGGGAGTCACTCACAAGTCCAACAACCTGTTCTTCCAATCTTCAACCACCTCTCTCACCTCGAGAGAGTGTTGTACAAACTGGCCAACAAGCCACACAGGATCAAACAATACACGTCCACCACAATCCACAGGATCCAGACACGAACACCCCGGGGCAGCTCCAGACAGGTGCAATAGTATAGCCAGGCTTAATAGGGACGAGACACTTCTGTTTTCTCAATTTGGCAACACGAAATAGACTCACATTTTGTATTCTCAAGGATGCGTGACGAGCTCTCCATGCAGGGGTCGACTCAAACTTAATGGTTCACAACCGAAAGGGTGTCCAGCCTTCCAAAAGCAAGTACAGACACCGACCCTTTTGGTTCAGAGTGCACGAGGGTATCTCCTGCAGAGGTCGGACGGGTTCCCGTTCCCACTGTCGGGTAGAATGTAGGAGGAGGAACCTTTCTCATGGCTCACCCTGGCCGTTTTTTTGCATGCGTCAGGGTTGACACTTGTCACCCATGGAACTGCATGTGTTCCACCAGCACGCATCACCCTTGTACATCCTCCCTTTCCAAAACTTAGGATAAAACACAAAATGCACATGTCTTTTTGGAATAATATTAAAATATTATTCCCAGGATTAAGCCCCCTAGGCTTAGCCCCCAGGATCAACACTTAGCCCCTTTCCCACCTTCCATCCCCTAATTCCTTGCCCACTCTATGGATGCTCAGTCCCCCTTCACTCATTCATCATGGTCAGTCTGCACCTGGCGGTGTTTATATTTTATTAAATGTTTTGCATACATACAAGTACAACAGTAGGCTCCTGGCCTTCAACACTTAGGCTCCATGGCCTAACAAACACATAAGTCTCCAACTTATAAGAACTTGACTCACCAGCCTATAAAACATAATGACAATTCCTTTCAGAATGTGGTTTACAACGGGGCTCGGCCTTGGGTACACTACATTGGAGTTTGACCCTACAACTCCCAAATGAACATCCATCCCTTTAGCTTCATTCTCTAAACTGGAAGCATTCTATGTCTCCTCCATTTCATTTTCACTCAGTGGAAATTCTACTCGGTTTTGGCACTCGCTAAACTTATGCAAACACAATGTGCAGACAATCGAAATTTTTCAGGCCATTATTCCTTAACAAATCCCATAGCATTCAGAAACAAATCTGACTCAAGAAAATGTACAGTTTTCATTCTCTGTGATTCTTGTTCAATAAAGAAGCCTCGTAAATTCCTTTGTTCGGAGTTCTGCTCTACTAAGTTTTGGGGAACTAGACCCTTTCTCTCAATTCCCCAACCCATGTGACTATGGGTCGTGACCAAGCACTAGACCAATAAGTGCATACTTGGGCCTTCGGCTTCGAAATATTTTCAAAGAACAAAACAACAATCACTCAGAGTTCTGAGTTACCAGACTTGTGCAGTAGGGTGGATCAACGGTCCACGTCTACCCAGTATCCTACAACTGACACTCACGGTGGAACCTAAGGCGTCTGAGTTCCAGGACTTCGGGACTTTAGAAGATTTTCAAATCCACACACCTTGAACCATTAATCTCCAAACACTTCCACGTCACCTTAGGTGACGTCAATACGTTACATCACTTAATGTTTTCTCAATTGCGGGGGCATGAAACGGTGGTTTTGGAGTAACCCGCCTTTCATATCGTAATTCTCCTGACGCTGACACGTAACCCCTCAGTGAAACCACAGTTTGGATTGTGGGACCACCTTGAAGAATTATCTCTCGTGCAACTTGGGTCCCCGCAATGCCTCCTGGGTGTCGATCTTGATGTATCATGATCAACGCCAATGTGGGTCCTCCGACCCTTAACTACGTTACAAAACCTCGGGTCCCACTAACCCTTCTCACACAGGATGCCACATGGCGGCATAATAGTGACTGATACATGGCCCATTCAGATGGGTGACACTCGTCACGTTCCAAATGCCATTTCAATCATTCACGAGTTATAGACCCACTGACACGTGGCACACATCCCATGTGTCCAAGTCACCTCCAGGTGACATCATCATGACTCACCACTTCGGCTCTTTGAGAGATTTCTCCCTTCACCACTGTGTTTGACCTTTTGAAATTGTCTTGATCCAATGGTTGATCTCTCCTCTCCATATCTATGGTGTAGATCCACTTCGGAGCTTCGGGTTTCGACCCTTCTCTTGTTTTTGGCATCAGACTTCACTGAAGTTGTGAAGTTTGAAGGGCTTCTAGTTTAACTCCTCTGCACCTTCCCCAGATCTGAAGGTCGTAAGGGATTTCCCTTCATTCCAAAAATATCCTATGACACAGAACAAACTCTGTTACTCTGCGGATTTCCAAAGGAATTCACAGCTAACTACCTCACAACACTACTAGATTTTGCGGTCGTGAAGGATTTTCCTTCTCCCGACAGATCCTACGGCTCCAACACCCCAAGTGTTGAGCGCTCTCTCTCTCCATGGTCAAATACCACGCTGGCTGTGGTTTTATTCTACTTCTACTCCTCCTGACCAAAGACCACTTATCCAGCCCATCCAGGCTCAGCATTGAAACTATAGCTCTGATACCATATTGTAACATCCCCGACCATCAACCCACTTGTCGGGCAATGTTACTACGTGGAAACATTCTCATACTTATATATATATATATATATATAACATGAATTATTTATAAAGAATAATCATTAAATCAAATTAATACATTTGACATGGATTTATTGTTGTCATACAAACTTAAACAGAATTAACAACAATTCAAACTTGCAACGGAATACATGATAATATTACAAGTATCACAAAATATGCATTTTAATTAAGTACATAATTAAACACATAATGATACTTATCTTTTGAAACTGTAATACACCACCAAATGCGTGCAGACCTTCCATGAACCTCCCAGCCTTAGACCATGTTTCTCATCACTCTCAGCAGTAGGTCACCCACGAGCTGGGACCCAAATCCACCGGGAAAGGGAATCCTAGGCTAGGCAAGGTCAATGGAAGACACACAGTTTATGAGGAAGGATTCTCTCCCGGGAGCCACTTATGCCCACTGCTGATAGAATCTCATTCCCCACATGCCTGTCCCAACCCAGGAGTATACACCTTCATTGTCACCAAGACAATCCTTCGGCTGCTAAACCTCCCTTGTCTTGGGATTCAACAACAGACTGGACCGGAATTATCCGAGCTTTGTGGAAGCTACAGGATCCCTTCCAGGATTTCTCACTTCTTCCACACACTCTCTCACCTGAAGAGAGTCGCTCACAGGCCTGGAAACCTACTTCTTCAACTACAACCACCTCTCTCACCTGAAGAGAGTGTTGCACATAGGCCTGATAGCCTACTTCTTCATCTCTACTCCAACAAAAGGAGGACAACACAACTTAGCAAGGAATGTATGACAGTAGCCAATCACACTCAGGCAAGGGACAACGTGGCCACTACAACCCATAGTTATAACACACACGACATAGACAATTGCTCAAGTTTCACAGAAGACGCGGGTTGGCTTCAGAGGTGCGTGGCTATGCAAAGGTCCAGTGCAGAGACAAAATGGTTCTTGGGAAGGATTCCAGTGAACTCAGACGGTGTATGGACGAATCATAGAACGAATCAGGTGATGGATTTCGGGTCTCAGGTGCATGCGTGAATATTGCAAAGGACGAATATAGAGGCCACAAAATTCACATGAATACACCGGTCAACTTCCGGTTCTGGTTTTCAGGATTGCGTGACAGAAAAATTAAGCAGATCCCGTTCACCGACTCAAAATGGTTCAGACTGTCGACGACATAATGGAGTACGAAGCCTCCTCACAGCTCAATTATTGGGTTAAATTGCATGTTCCTGGGCCGACACATGTTTCCCATGAAGTTGCATGCACTCCATCAAGTATGCGTTCCCTTTTTGCACACGTTGGAGCTGCATGCGTTTCCCCTGCCAACACTTAGGATAAAAATAACATGTTTTTCACATAGCTTTGGAATAATAATAAATTATTATTCAAGTAATTAAGCCCTCAAGCTTATCCCCTCTTCCAACCTTTCAGCCCCCTCTCCCTTACCCAATCTGTGGAAGCTTAGTCCCCCATCACTCTTTCATCATGGTCGGTCAACACGCAACTATGTTCATATATTATATTAATGATCTTCATAATTACATATACAAAATTAGGCTCCTGTCCTTAACACTTAGGCTCTCCGGCCTAATAAACACATAAGCCCACCAACTTATCGATACTCAGATCACCATCCTACAAAACATGATTACAATTCATAAACATGATTACAATTCATAATATAATTGGGGCACTACTGGGGGATATTACATGCGTCGAAAAATCTTCGACTTCGAGTGAAAGCACTCCAGGAGAAAGCGAGTGTGGAGAGGTTGAAACTCCCAAAGCCCGAAGATCTGAAGTGATTTGCAGTCATCGATTTGTGGGAGACACGCGTCGAAATATTGTTGACTTCAGGTGAAGGTACTCTGAGAGAGAGAAAGTGTGGAGAGGTTGAAACTCTTGAATATTGAAGAGCCGAAGTGATTTGCAGTCATCGATCTGTGGGAGAAACGTGTCAATAGATCATCGACTTCGGGTGAAAGTACTCTGGGAGAGAGAAAGCGTGGAGAGGTTGAAACTTGCGAAGCCCGAAGAGTCGAAGTGATTTGCAGTCGTCGATCTGTGGAAGACACGCGTCAAAATATCGTAGACTTCGGGTGAAAGCACTCTAAGAGAAAGCGAGTGTGGAGAGGTGGAGACTCCCAAAGCCCGAATATCCGAAGTGATTCACGGTCGTCGATCGCGAAGGGACGTGTGATACTCGATATGTAACTCCAGGTACAGATTAATTCGGAGGAAAAAGGCATGGGAATGTTTGAAAATATCAAACGTCGAAGTCCCGAAGTGAATCCAGACCATTGAAACTATTGAGGGCACACGACGTCGGATCGTGAACTTCAAAGGTTTTCCACTTCGGAGGATTCACGTGGTGGTTGTCTTGGTGCCTATTTTCTTGGCATCGGGTCATATCCTACGGTCATATGCGAGTATAGAGGGATGGGAGAACCCAAAGAACTTGGGAGAGGCTATCTTCCATCTCTGATCTTGGTTTAGAGAATGGAGACTGTGGCTGGAAATCTCTAGAAGAGAAGAAGGGAAAGTCAATGCCCCGAATGAGGATATTGCTTTTCTTAAGAAGAATGAAATTTTTACGCCCCGCCATGGGTGTGTTACATCGGCCCAGACATCTAAGGAGGAATAGTATAAATATAGGATGTTAGATCTCATTTGCAAGAAATACCTCACAACTGCAGAAATTCAATACTGTGCACTACAAAAATTTAGTGCACAAGTCTAGAGGGTAGTTGCAGTTGCAACTATTGCAAACCTTTGATTTCGGTTTTATGAGTTGTACTTTCTTATCAGTATTGGTTATATTTTCTTGGTGTATTATCCTTGGTTATCTTTTCTTGGTGTATTATCCTTGGTTATCTTTTGATTTTCTATTGGAATTCTTCTCTATCAAGGTTAAAGTGCTTGGGGGTGGCATTTGTGCCTATGGTTGGGTGACAAGATTTCTATATTGTCTATGGTTAAACGATCACACCCAATTTTCTAATAGGATATGGGCCCACACCTTCTTCATTCAGTCTAACCACTAGAAGGAAGCTAAGCCATAAGGTTATCAAGCTCATTGAAGAACTGTAGCTAGGGTTTCTAGCAAGTGCAGTTACTGAAGCATTGTCGCTAGGATTACTAGTAGGTGCAGTTGTAAAACCCTAAATATATTTTCCAACACCTTATGATGGAACACCTTACTCAAGGAGAAGATATTCTAGTGCACCTTCGTCTAGTGCACCTCTTGGAACTCTGAGAAGGAAAAAATGTCAAGGTTGATCTTTTGGGTCAAAGTCAAAGCTTGACCAGTTATCAGTCAACAAAAATCATGAATGAAAAGACAAATCATCTACACTATTCATCTCTCACAAGAAATCTTGAAGATAACATGTGGATAATTGATAGTGGAGCTTCCAGGAATATAACAGGAGACCAGGTCAGACTCTCTAATATGAATGAAAAGAGTACATCTTACAAGGTAGAACTTGGAGATAAGAACAACTATCCAGTCGAAGGAATTGGTCAAGCCTCCATCAAATTGAAAACATGCAACAAAGTTCATATGAGCAATGCCTTATATAGAAAAGAATCGTGTATCCATATATTTCCTAGAAGACAAAGGAAACATAATAGCCTTTGTATATGGAAAAGTATTATCTTGGTCTAGAGACTCCATCATAGAGAATGCTAGAGTTATTAGAACTTGTGAAGGAAGACTATACATACTACTAGAACGAAATGATGAAGCTCTTGTACATGATGAATTCAATCCTAATGAAATTTGGCATAGAAGGTATGCTCATATCAACTATCAAGCATTACCTTTCCTAAAAAATATGGTTGAAAGAATACCAGAACTACAATCTACACATGAAGAAATTTTCAAAGGATGTGCTCTTGGTAAAAATGTTAAGAAACCATTCTCAAGCAACAATAATAGATCTAAGGAAATCCTATATCTAATACATTCATATGTTTGCGGTCCTATGCCATTCAAATCTCTAGGAGGTTATCTTTATTATGTAATCTTCATAGATGATTACTCAAGAAAGACTTGGTTATATATCTTGAAGACAAAGGATGGAGTTTTCAATAAGTTTCAAGAATTCAAAGCAAAAATAGAGAACCTCACAAACAAGAAAATCAAGACCTTGAGAACAGATAATGGAGGAGAATACACATCCAAGGAATTTGTTTCCTTTTTCAAATCGACAAGGGTTAGGAGGGAGCTAATTTTTCCTCATAATCCTCAACAAAATGGTGTAGCAAAAAGGAAGAATATATATATTGAATAAACTATGAAGGCACTAATGAACGATCAAGGTTCATCTATGTATTTGTAGGGAGAAGCAGCCATGATAGCAATATATGTTCAGAACATAAGTCCCCACTACATATTGAAGGATATGACTCCATAAGAAGCCTTCTCAGGAAAGAAACCTAATGTGGAACACTTAAGAATCTTTGGATGCCTTGTTTACATTCACATCCCTAAGGATAAAATTAGGAAGAAACTAGAACCCTCAGGAAAGAAGGGCATATTTGTGGGATACAATGAATCATCTAAATTATACAAAATCTATATCCCGTAACAACATAAGTTTGAAGTTAGCAGAGACGTAACCTTCAATGAAAATATGGATTTCAATAAATCCATATAAGAAACTATAGAATAAGAAGAGCATGAAGAGCCTAAAGAATAAATCACATGTCTTACAGAAAGTTAGAATGAAGAAATAGAACAACTTGATCATCTGATGCAACCATGTGAACCTATTGAATCAATCATTGTACCCAAAACTAGGAAACATCCATCCTGGCTTGAAGCTACTCTACAAGAAGAAGAAAGACTCAAAGCCCCAAGTGGCACCTTCAGAGAAAGAAAAACGCCCAAAACATTCTCCAGCTATGCAACACGTATGACGAAGATTATAAATAACGAACCCACCACATTTGAAGAGGAAACTTAGAAGAAACAATGGAAAGAAGCCATGACATAAGAACACCAGTCCATCATGAAAAATGATGTATGGGAAATTTTACCTAGACCCAAAGAAAAATCAGTAGTAACTTCAAAATGGGTCTATAAGATCAAACATGCAACAGATGGAAGTGTGGACAAATACAAAGAAAGGTTCATAGCTTGAGGGTTCTCCTGGAAGGAGGGATAATATTATGATGATACTTTTTCTCATGTTTCCAGATATACTTCTATTTGAACCATTATGTCTCTTACTGCTTCCATCGGATGGATTTTACATCAGATGGATGTAAAGACAACTTTTCTCAATGGAGCAATCGAAGAAGAAGTATACATTGAACAACCTCAAGGATTTGAATTGCATACCAGAGACACTCATGTTTTCATATTAAAGAAATCCATGTATGGACTCAAGAAAGCTCCAAGAGATTGGTATGCCAGAATAGATAACTACTTAATAAGACTTGGTTTCTCCAAGAATCATGCAGATCCAAACCACTACTAAAAATTCGTGAAAATGCACATGCAATTCTACTATTATATGTCAATGATTTATTCTTGATAGGTGAGGAGTCTCTCATCACCCAGTGTAAGAAGGAACTATCTTCTGATTTCGATATGAAATACCTCGATCTCATGCATTATTACTTGGGACTAGAAGTACGGCAGAATCATGGCGAAGTATTCCTTGGACAAGGAAAGTATACAGTGAAGATTCTTCAGAAGTTTGGAATGATGGATTTCAAATCCATGGACACTCCTATGACCAAATATATAAGAAAATTAAGAGACTCAAACTCTGATATTGTAGACCCGTCCCTATATCAGAAATTGATTGGGTCATTAATGTGTTTAGTGAATACTTTACTGGATATTTGATTTGTTGTAAACACCCTAAGATAGCTCCAGGTGGAACCCATACATGAGCATTGGATAGTTGCAAAGAATGTTCTAAGACATATTCATGGGATGCTAAACTATGGTTTAAGATATACCTCATCCAATGATATACAACTTCCTGGATTCACATATTCAAATTGGTCAGGGAGTGCAGAAGACAAAAAGAGTACTTCAGGGATGTGTTTCAGCTTGGGATCTTCTATGATATCTTAGGGCAATAAGAAATAGAAGTCTGTCTCACTCAGCACAGTAGAAGAATAATATATTGCAGCATGTGAGGTATGTACAGAAGCAGTATGGATGAGGAAGTTGATTTCTGGATTATTTGATCAAGTACCAAATTCGACCATAATATACTGTGAAAATCAGAGTTGTATAATGATATCCAAACACCTAGTGTTTCATGATCGATCCAAACACATTGAAATCAAATACTACATTAATCATGATAAATTCTAGGAAGGAGAAGTGAAACTCTAGTACATCTCTACACATGAGAAAATAATAGATATTTTGACAAAGCCTTTGTCCAGGATAAAGTTTGCATACTTACAAGACAAGTTGGGGCTCATGGAGATAAATCCCTTAGTTGAAAGGGAAGAGATGGCTCCCTGGGTTGGGAGGGAGCACTAATATATATATCATTTCTTTATGGAAAATCATTTTCCAGTTTTGAAAATGGTCTAGGATGGGTAGTTCCTTTCCATTTCGGAAAGTGGTTTGAGATTTTCTAACGGACATGCATTTTCCAGTTCAAAAAATGGTTTGATAGATTGATGATGTACCATAGACAGCAATTCCCCTTATGGCCAGTGTGGGGGAATGGTCTAGGAAATTCATTCTTCTTGGAAGTCACTCTCAGTAGTGGTCAAGTAGAATGGTTTTCCTCACAGGGCAGTCATTCTTTCGAAGTTCCCAGTTGTGAGCAGTTTCAAAGAATGGTCCATTTTGGAGGTTGGTGCAGGATAATCATTTCCTTAGGAAATGGTTCGGATAGTCATTCCCTAGGGAAGACTCGTCCTCTTTAGGTTGCACTCTGTTTAGTGTTGAAGTAATGTCCTAGTTAGATGAGTGGTCCAGGTTCAACAATCAGGGAAAGGCATTCCCTAGGGTAGAATCATTATATCCAGGTTGCACTATGATTAGTGCCAGAGGAATAGCTTAGTTAGGTGAATGGTCCAGGCTCAGAAATCATGGACGGTTATTCTTCCATGCTTCGGAAGAATAGTCCAAATAGCCCATGGTTGATATTTTTAATGTATGTGGGAAGATTCTCTTCCAAATCTCACAAATGTGAGTGGAAGAATAGCCCAGATGAATCAACTTGTATCATGATATTTTTTATGCAATTTGATATTAGATGATATGACCATTGTAGAGACTGTATTTCTCTAGACAGTAGTTGTATACTATTGTGGTGGATTCATTCCACGGATTGTGACTATGTGTCATTGGTTAGTAGTCATGCACTACTTGGTATGGTTGTGTACCACTGGATAATAGTTTTGTACTAATATGGATAGACACAGTTGTGTTCTGTCAAATGACATTGTACTCATTGTCATGGATATTATCCAGTTGGATAATGATGATGGTGTTGATGATTTGGTCATGAGATAGCCTGTGTGGCTATGATGATGCTACCAGTTGAATGGTCTGTTTGTGCTCAAGACCATTTCCTTTTATAACTCCCTATCTAGGAGGGAGTGTTGATATTATGGTAGCCATGGTAGGTATTAACCTCCGCTTGTGACCTTTGATGAGATTAGAATATTCTAGGAAGCAAGAGAAACCCTGAAGCATTGGACATAAACCTAGAAGACAAGTCGGCTAAAGGAAACATTTATTATTGAGTTTTTAGCCTCCAGAATGAGAAGAAGGCCTAGAAAGTTAAGAAGGAACAATATAAATATAGGACGCCATAGCTCATTTGCAAGACACAGCTCGCAACTGCAGAAATTCAATAGTGCGCACTACAAAAATTTAGTGCATAATTATGGAGGGTAGCTATAGCTGCAGCTACTGCAAACATGTGATTTCGGTTTTTCTCTATTGGAATTTCTTATCAGTATTCGTTATCTTTTCTTGGTGCATTAGCCTTGGTCGGCTATTTATTTTCTACCAGAATTCTTCTCTGTCAAGGTTAAGGTGCTCGGGGGTGGCATTTGTGCCTATCGTTGGGTGACAATATTGCTATGTTTTCTATGGTTAAATGGGCACACCCACTTTTCTAATAGGGACAAACCCAAAACACCCATGCAAGTACGCCTATAATGTTGGTCAAAAAAATTCACGAGTTTATTGAAGGAATATCCAACTAGACCCATTCTACATGCACCCACAACCAAACAAAAACAAATCTTATAATCATTGGTCACTCATTCTTATGTAGTAATAAAATGCATCCATTTATTAATTATGAGAACTAAAAATTTTATATTTGTGCTCTCCCAAGACCAAAAGTCTTGGATTTGATACCAATTGTTGGAAAACGAGCAAAGCTTTGGGAATAAAATACATATGTAATAAATTTGTATGCAAAAATTAACAAGAGAAAAATAAACATGATTCACATGAGGATATATATAGTCACATAGTGGTGAAAATTTCATTTTGACGTAGGGTACATATGATTCATATGAGGATATTATTCATCCCTCCAGGTGTAGGGCTGGCAACATTTTGAAAATTATACTAATTATTGGTACCATCGAGGATAGACAAATTGAGGTGCATGGTGTAATATACTAGATATAAAAAGTATGCAGAACAGAAATAAAATGCTAGAAATGGCAGAATAACGGTAATATAACCAGCATAATCTCCACAATAACACAGAAATGATATAAGAACAACAACAGAAATAACACTTTGATTCATAAAGAAATGTTCATGGGCCTCTTCGAGGGGGAAACCTCCAGTCGAGCAGTTCTCTGTTACAATAATCTCCAAGCTAGGGTTTTCATACCCTCAACCCTTATTTATACTAAATATGTCTATCAAGAAAAGCATCTATAGGAAGATCCTTCTAGAAGCGTAAGCTTCTATTAGGTATTCTTACATCCACCTTATTCTATTTTATTGAAAGGCCTTATTAATATTGAGATTTATTACATCCGAATATATTGCTCTACCTATGTGCAGGTTAGGACCCTAACATGTCCGCCCCCTTAAAAACAACCTTGTCCTCAAGGCTTGAGATGTGGAAACTGCTGCAGAATGGTAGTTGGTTCCCAAGTGGAATCTACTGGAGTTGTATCTTTCCATTGGACTAGCACTTCCTTGATGGTTCTCTGATGCAGGCGATGCTCACGCTGGTCCAAAATGGCTTCTGGTTGTAGCCAAATGGATCCTTCTTCAGCTAACTTGGGAAGGTTGGTTTGAATTTGGCACCTAGTTCCAATCACCTTCTTTAAGCATGAAACATGAAAAACAGGATGTAGCTTTGAATGACTGGGCAGAGATAACTGATAAGCGACTTGTCCCACGCGCTTGAGAACTATATAAGGACCATAAAATTTGGGCGCTAGCTTCTGACAATGCTCGGCCTTGAGGGAAGTTTGCTTGTATGGTTGTAGTCGCAGAAACACCTGATCCCTTATTGTGTTGACACACATCACATTCAACGACAAAATTATGGATGTCCTGTTTCATACCATTCCAGAAAAAAGAACGTTTGACCCTGTCATAGGTTTTGGTGAACCCAGAGTACCCCACTGTGGGTGTAGCATGAAGCTCAGAAAGTACCGTGGATTTAAGCTTTGATTGTTTACTTAAATACAAACAACCTTTGTATCAAAGCTCATCCTAGAGCCAAGAGTACCCTGGGGGAGTTGTAGCATTGGTCTGCAATTGCTGGATCAGATGCGAACTTTTGGGATCTTGTAGCCATTCCTAGCGAACAACTTGGAGCCAATCTGGTACAATGAAGGAAAGAGAAAAAAGGGATCCTTCTTCTTCATATTTTTGGGACAGTGTATCCTCCACGACATTGTCTTTGCCTTTCTTACAAATGATATCATAATCATACCCAAAGATCTTAGTCACCCATTTTTTTTTCTCCGGGGAGGAAATGCGTTGTTCCAGAAAGTACTTTAGTATTTGATGGTCTGTCTTAATTTGGAAATGTTGCCCCAAGAGATAAGGGCACAAAAGATCAACGGCATGCAGAAGAGCTAACATTTCCTTTTCATAGATGGGTTTGCCTAGATTCCTTTCAGATAGTTGCTTACTGGTGAAGGCCAAAGGTCGACCCTCTTGCATAAGGACAACACTGATTCCTTTTGCTAAGGCATAACATTCCAACACAAAGGTCTTTGTGAAATCAGGAAGGCTAGAACCGGAGTGGTGCACATGGCCATATTCAAGGTTTGAAAAGCTTGAAAAACGAGCAGAGTCCAAGTGAAAGAGTTCTTTTTGAGGAGAGCAGTGAGAGGTGTTGCAATCTTTCCATAATTCTTAACAAACTTGCGATAATACCCCGTTAAGCCCAGAAATCCACGCAAGATTTTGAGAGTCTTTGGGTGCGGCCAGTCTTGCATAGATTCAATCTTTTTCGGATCCACCCTGATGCCATCCTTGCCAACCAGATGACCCAAGTATTCTACTTCTGAGGCATCAAAAGAACATTTAGACTGTTTTAGGAAAATTTGGTGCTGAGAGAGTAGATGGAGAACTCGATCCACATGAGTAATATGGTCTTTCCAGGTTTTTCTATAGATGAGGATATCATCAAAGAAAACTAAGACAAAATGACGAAGAAAGGGATGAAAGACATGATTCATGAGGCTTTGGAAGGTGGAGGGGGCATTACACAAGCCAAAGGGCATGACCAAAAAACTCATAGTGGCCATCATGAGTTCGAAAGGTTGTCTTGGGAATGTCTTCCTCTTTCATACGTATTTGGTGATAGCCCGAGAGAAGATCAAGTTTAGTAAAGAATTGGGCACCACTCAATTCATCCAAAAGGTCATCAATGATAGGAATGGGAAATTTGTATTTAATGGTCAGTTTTTTGAGGGCACGAAAGTTAGGACACATTCTCCCAGAACCTTCTTTCTTCAGGACCATGACTATAGGAGAAGAGTAAGGGCTTGTACTAGGGTGGATAATGCATGCATTAAGGAGTTCCTGGACCATTTTCTCAAATTCATTTTTTTGTGAAAAGGGGTGGCGATACGGATGGATATTGGGAGGAAGGCTTCCGGGTACAAGGGGAATGGAATGATCATGAACACCGTGGGAAGGAGGGAGTCCTTGTGGACTAGAAAATACCATTTGATGTTTAGAAAGGAGGGCTTGGAGGTCTTCCAGCACCGGGGGTGTCTTTGTTGCTTGTATGGCATGGAGTTGGGCAATGACACCAGAATGACCTTTTTTTAGAAGCTTTTCCATGCGATGGGAACTAACGACCTCAGGTGAACCAATAGTGATGCCTTGGAATTTATATTGGTGGCCTTCCTGGTCGAATTGCATGGTTAATTCCTTAAAATCCATGAAAATGGGACCCAAAGTCCTTATCCAGTCTGCACCCAACACAATGTCACAACTACCCATGTCGATAGCAAACATATGGGATTTTAGGTGGTAGTCACCGATTTGGAGACAAACATTTTCACAGCACCCTCCACATTTCATTGAACCACCATTGGCAATCATGATTTGGAAATTGTTGACGACATGGATGTAGCAATGAGTTTCTTGGGCAATGCAGCGATGAATAAAATTATGGGTGCTTCCACTATCAACCAGAATGATGACCTTCTGATGCTTGATGTAACCTATTAACTTGAGGGTTTGGGGAGTGGAGAAGCCAGTGAGAGAATTGAGGGAAATGACAGGTTCCACTTCAGAAGGGTCTGAAGGAGGGGTTATGTCAGTGATTTCAGGTGACTTAGACACAAGGGGAGTTTCAACATCCTCTTATGAAATATCCTCAGAGATGGCCATAAAAAGATTTTGTTCCTTACACTTGTGGCCCGGGAAACATTTTTCATCACAATTATAACAAAGGCCTTTGATTTGGCGTTTAGCCATTTCAGCCCTGGTCAATTTTTGGATCTTTAATGGGGCAGAGGGAGTAGTGGGATTTACAGGTTTAGGGTGAGGGATAAAGGAGGGTTTTTGGTTTTGACAGGATACAACTTGTTGTGCTTCTTTATCTCTTTTAGTAGCCTCCACCCAACTCGAGGGTCGATCCATGAGGACATGGGCCCGAATCTCCTCCTTGAGGCCACTGATAAAACACTCTCGAAAGAAAGCATCAGTCATGCCCTCTGTTCGAAAATACAGGTGCTCAAAGGCAACTATGAAGTCTTCTACTGTTCCTGATTGTTTCAACTTTGTCAAATGGTCCAAATGGTTGGTGTCAGTGTCAAATCATTCATAAATCTCATTCATAAATTGGGTCCAAGCAATATACACTTAACGGGAAGTTTTTCTCCATTGCCACCATTGCCAACATTCTTGATCTAGATGGAGAACACCATACCAGAGTTTGGCCAAGTCATTTGTAATGCCGTATAAAAAGAAATAATGTTCCATTTGGGTTACCCAACCAGTGGGGTCCGAGCCATCAAATTTGGTCACATCCACCCGCGGAAGGCGTAGGTCACATTGAAAGTGATGGTGCTGAAAGGTATGGGAATGGGAGGAATGTTCACCTTCAGTCTTTGGAGGTGCGTCAGAGAAAGGGTCATATGTAGGGATCTTCAGTTTGGTGCAGAGTGATGCAGATACAGATTCAAGCTGGGTGGTCAGTTCGTGTTTGACTTCCTCCATTGACGACTGCATGGTTGTATTTATGGTTGTATTGATGGTTGTATCGATGGAGGCAACATTGGCACTAAGTTGTTTTACTTTTTTTTGGGTCTCGAGGAGACCAGATTGCAAGGTGTTGAAGCGAGCTTCCAAGTCTTGGCTATGGGTATGGGCCATGAGGATGGGTGAACTAAAAAAGAGCGAGCGGGGTCAAAAAAATTTCCGAAAAATGATATGGATGAATGTGATAAGGGTGAAGAGATGAATCCAATGGAATAGGTCTCAAATAATGGTGAAAAAATTTCCAGACTTTTTTTTTTTTTAACACCTGCAGAGTTATACTCCGGTCTGAAGAATACTGTAGTGATGAAATCCCCAAATGATTAACCAATAATAAAAGTGTAGTGATTTGACAACCCGAACACAGTTGCGCTATAACAGATCTTGTCTGTTTTAATTTGTTTATATTTTTGTCCCCCAAGGGTTAGGTATTCAAGGGTTCTACAAACAAGGGTTTTCCCTGTGTTATAGCTCTCCGATGTACGTGCAGGGTCCAACAATAGTTCTTGGCCCAATATCTCAGGGCACTAACTAAGGAGGATAGATTGTACCCTTAGCCATACTACCCGACTACCCAGGTACTAGAGAGTATCTTCCCGAGTGTTGTTCTCGATGGCACTATAGCAGTCAGGTGGTCGATCGGTTTATCTAAAGAGGGCTTCAGGAAATCTAGGTTGATCAGTACACGGGTTTTGTCTGATGCGCTACCACTCGAAGGGGTACCAACAGGGGTTACAAGGGTGGCCAACAGATGTGCGCTTAAGAACCACTTGTATTTTCTGTGTGTATGAATCCCTCAACCGCGGGTTTATGCGTGTAACGACAGATCTCTGTGGCTTAAAGATGTTGGAATACGTCTCTACCCTGAAAAAAAAATTCCCACAAATTTTGCCAAGGAAAGTGCTTTGATACCACTTGTAATATACCATATATAAAAAGTATGTAGAATAGAAATAAAATGCTAGAAACGCAAGAATAACAATAATATAACCAGCATAATCTCCACAATAACACAGAAATGATATAAGAACAACAAAAGAGATAACACTTTGATTCAGAAAGCAATGTTCACGAGCCTCTTGGAGGGGGCAACCTCCAGTCGAGCATCGCTCTGTTACAATAATCTCCAAGCTAGGGTTTTCATACCCTCGACCCTTATTTATACTAAATATGTCTATCAAGAGAAACATCTAGAGGAAGATCCTTTTAGAAGTGGAAGCTTCTATTAGGTATTCTTACATCTGCCTTATTCTATTTTATTGAAAGGCCTTATTAATATTGACCTTTATTATATCCAAATATATTGCTCTACCTGTGTGTGGGTTAGGACCCTAACACATGGCCATACTCGCTAAAATTATATTGAACTATTATTCTCTACCCCAAGGCTCTCTACAACTATGCATAACACTATAAGCATTCTCAATGTCATTCCCACTAAGAAGTTATCATACTACATGAAGGACTTGAGCCAATGATATTTTACAGAAATACTCAAACATAGACTTAATAACAAAATACCTTTCGGTAGAGTAGGAATGTGTAACATCCCAAACCTACAAGGTGATCCACACCACACAACATTTTTTCTCTTATACCATTTTTTAATTAACATGCCCTACATATGTAACCAATATGAAATTCTAACACATAAAATTTATGCATAAATATATAAACATATACCACAAGAGATTTAATAGAATTTACCACACATAAATCATTATAAACACATAAAACACACTTATATTTTAATTAAAATCATTGGCTGGTTGTAGATCTCAAATGTTCCTCCCATCCATAGAATATGTTGTCCATTCACTCTCAATGTAACACACCCATGGTGGGGCATCAAAATTTCGTTCTTCTTAATAAAATCAAGACCTCCATTCAGGGTCTCAATCCCATTCTGCTCATCCAGAGATTTCCAACCACAGTCACCATGCTCAGACCTGAGCTCAGAACTGTCAGATATACCTCTCCCAAGTTCCTTGAGTGTTCATTGGTTGAGGCCACGGGACCTCCACGTGGGTCCGACTCAATATGTTTCTCGAGCACTTCAGAACTTTGGAATTCGGGTGTTCTTGACTCACCTGACTCTAATTTTTCTGAACTTCGGACTCACAGACACACATGGGTCAAATATACAGTCCACACTCCTTTCATATCCAATGGTTGATATTGAATTCAGGAGTTATGAGGGTTCAATACACCTCTTTCCCTCTAGGGTGACTTTTCTTCGAAGTGGAAGATCTTCTTCCACTCGTCCTCCTCTATTAAATGGTCACGATGGACTTTGGTGCTTCGGCCTTTAGGAGTTCTCGACCCTCCACTCTTCAACTCTTTCGGATTAATTTTTCTCCAGAGTGCGGAAGTTGGTGACACATGTCCTTACCAATGGATGTCTCAGATCTACTCCGCTACTTCGGGCTTCGGGTCTCTTTGGACTCTCTTCGATACTATACTCCAAATCCTCTGGAGTTCCAAAGTTATAGACTCTCAGAGTTCCAGTCCCTTCACCAACCACGTTGGCTAGTTGGGCACGTACCAGGGGCTGACAGGTAGATGGGCCAGGGGTGGAACGTGGCCTAACCTGGGATGATGTGTGTCACATTCCAAAGGTCCTATGGGGTAGGTGATGCACATGAATTCAGGTGGCACATGGATCGCCAAGTTTAAATCCACATCACCATGGATGGGTTCACTGCGCCTCTTCACTCTGGTCTGATCGTCTTTCAACATTCCTCAGATCTCACGGTCGAGATCCAGACACGTAGACTTATATATCTACAACTATGGTTACCACGGGGATATAGCATTTAGGAGTATTACTATGCAAACTCCTCTTACCCCCCGAAACATCCAATATGCGAATTAAAGGTAATAGCGCCACCCGTCCCCGATATATCGACGGCTGGGAAAGGATTCGAAGGATACCACGATCTACGGTTTTGGGTCCTTCGTGGCTCCGACCTTCAGGAATTCGGATCTTGGTTTAGTTGGCGAGATAGGTTCACCAAACCACCTGGGGAATCGCCTATCGCCGATCAATCTTATGGGAAACTGAGTCTCCCGGTTACCTTCAACCTGTGTAAGGTTGGTAAGGTCAGTCATACTCTGAAGTCCCAGACTTCTGGAGCTCTGGAGCCAAGGGAGAATATCTTCCTAAGGCTTAGCCCAAGGTTCCTGGGTATTGGTCATATGGGTCCTTTCGAATAGATCTCATTCACTGGTCTTCCAAACTAAGGGACCTCCCCTTTTAAGCCTTCCACTTTCGCTATCCTTCCTAATATTTTACCATGAAATGGTAAAGGACTTGGGTCTGGAATTTTGGTCGCACGATAAGGGGTCTGGAAAAGGCATCCTCTTCGGACGGACAGGTTTAGGTTGTCACAATATCTCCTATCTCGATCGTCTTACAAGCTCATGTTCCATGAAGCCTCAGGAGATAATCTAGGCATACAAACTATTGGTCAAAAGTGTAAGTTTACAAGGAGAAGGAGGCATGTACATACCATAACCATTCCACACAGAAAACATTTATAAATACACATATGTATAAATATAGGCATTCATCCATTATTCCAGTTCCACACATAAAACAAGGAAAATACTTATCATAACCTGATAACGTGAAGCGATTACTGAAAGGGGTGCCCATTTCCACCCAACCATATGCTCAGTCACTCCAAACGGATTTACCACTAGCCACCCCCGAGCTAGACCACGATGCTCTGCAACATAATATTTTCTTTTGGCTCAGCAATAGTAGGGATGGAGGTTACTCTCCTCCTCCTGCAGGATCTTCGAAATGATTTACACAATACCAAGCAAGGAGGACCAGACTCATTTATCATCTTGTATCATAACCTTCTCATCCATTTCCTGTGACCAGAACGCTTATTTCCCAGTTCTTCCTTGAACCTGAAAACTTTACCTCTCCTCTGCACTCTTCGCAGGTCTTGCTCTACCCACCACACCTTCCTTTCTTGCATCCCTCAACAAGGTTTCATGTGGATCGAATTCCCAGCCCATGGTCAGGTCTAGAAGCCTTACAGATGGGTGCTCTGCCCCATCCCCTCATTAACTCTTGAGGATGTCTTCCCACCTACCAGCCTGACTGTAATTCATTTCTGGGTCAAAGGATTGTTCTGGTCTTGAGCAATTAAATCTAGTAAGGTATTGGTTTGGTGAAGGTTAACACAACCATTCCTATTCCCCTTCACCATCTCTTTTCATAGCATTCGTGGTCTTTCTTAGTACACCCCCCTTCCAACATTCATGCAACACTTATCCATTTTCTAGTAAATAACAAAATTTACATTCATTGACCTTTTATACAAAGGTCCATCGAATCAAACATTCACACATATTGAGGTTTCCATAGTCTCTTGTCCATTATAGTTATATTTACAAACTAGTGGAAATAGAGTGTTACAATTCCCTCCCCCTTAAAGGAACATTATCCTCGATGTTCTATCTGTCAACATGCTCTGTATATACAGAAGTGCACAAAAATGGATATGCTTGTCTCATGGCATCCTCCATTTCCCATGTAGCCTCATCTGGGCCAAAGTGTTTCCACTTCACCTTGACCTATGAAATGGTTCATTTCATGAGTGGGGTTTCCTTCCTGTCTAGTATGCATTGAGGTTCTGGAAAGAATTCTCCCTCCGACTCCACCTAGATCACAGAATAGTCAATTATATGATTAGAATCATGTACATATTTCTTCAATAATGAAACATGGAAAACATTATGTGTCTTTACTATGGGAGGGAGTTCTAGCCTATAGGATACAATTCCCACTCTATATAAAACTTTAAAGGGTTTGTAATATCACGATGCTATCTTGGCACAAGCTCCCAATCTTAGGGAACTCGTCATGGGCCTAACTCTGAGATAGACATGGTCTCCTGTCTTGAACTCTCTGGGAGTTCTCTTTCCATCGGCGTAACTTTTATGTCTATCCTAACCAATTTTCAGATTTTGCTTTATGTGAATTACTTGTTGTTCCATTTCTTTCAGCATGTTGGGTTTGATTGTAATTCTATCCACTGGATTACTCCAGTTGACTAGAGTCTTGCACGGTCTACCATAGAGGGCTTCAAAAGGGATCATCTTTAGTGACTCTTGATAACCATTGTTGTAGGAAAATTCTACCAATGGCAGGTAGTCTTCCCACTTCTTAGGATGATGCATTACATGCATCATTAACATTTCTTCTAATATCTGGTTTACTCTTTCTGTATGTCCATCGGTTTGAGGGTGATAGGCTATTGTAAACAACAATTTAGTCTCAAAACCAGCCATCAAGGATTTCCAAAATCTTGAAGTGAAATTTGTATCTTTGTTAGATACAATCTCCCTAGGCATGCCATGCAGTCTAAATATATCCTTCATGAAGATGTTGGAAATAACTATTTCCTTGCAAGTTGATTTGACATGAATGAAGTGAGTGGACTTGCTCAATTTTTCCAATACTACCATGATGGCATCATTCTGCCTGGCCAATTTTGGTAATCCGGTGATGAAATCCATGGAAATGATTTCCCATTTCCATTATGGAATTGGTATAGGTTGTAACAACCCTGCTAGGTGTCATTGTTCTTCCTTAACTTGCTGGAATTCTAGGCACTTATCTAGATAGTAAACTCTTTCCTTTTTCATTCCATACCAATAGAATTGTTTCCTAGTGGTCGTGATCATTTTTTGATATCATGGGTGACCAGTATATGGTCTCTTGTGTAGTTCATCCATTATGAACCTCTTCAAGTTGTCACAATTTGGAATATACAATCTATTTTTGTAGGTCAGCATGCCTTCATCAAGCATCTAATAGCCTTCATACTTTAGCCTTGTGGATTCTTGCTTTAGGTATGATGTCAAGGTATTGAAAAATGCATCCATATCTTACGCATTTATGACCCTCTCCTTGACATTAGATTCACAGGTGCTTACCGCTGCCAGGTGAATCATTTTATCACTTCTGCTAAGGGCATCGTCTACCCTATTTTCCTTTCATTTGATGTGTTTGATTTCAAAATCAAACTCACTAAGGAGAGCTATCCACCTAGCTTGCCTGGAATTGAGTTTTGGTTGATCAAATAGGTGCCTCAACCCACAATGGCATGTCATAAGTACAAACCTCCTACCCAGGAGGTAATTCCTCCACATTTTTAAAGCATGCACTATGGCAACCAACTCCGGATCATGGGTCACATAATTGATTTCATGCTCATTCAATTTTTTAGACTCATAGCAAATTACACATCATTCTTGCATAAGGACTCCTCTGAGTCCTTCCTTTAAGGCATATGTACACATGAGGTAGTCATTATCAGGTCTGCAATATTTAGCACGGGTGCATGGTTCAGAAGGTATTTCAATTACTGAAATATTTCTTCACATTATGATGTCCAGGTGAATTTAACCCCGTTTTTCTTGAGGGCGGTGATTGGACAACCAATCTTAGAAAATCCTTTTATGAAGCTTCGATAATATCTTGATAAGAACATAAAGGATTTGGTATCAGATACATCCTTTGGGGCAGGCCATTCCATGATAGATCTGATCTTGTCATGGTCTACTTCCACCCCTTCTTCAGATATAACATGGCCCAAGTAATGTACTTGCTTTTGAAACAAGTCACACTTTCTAAACTTAACGTAGAGATGATGCTCTCTTGGCACTTGAAGCACAAGTATAATATGTTCTCCATGCTCCTCTTTATTCTTGGAGTAGATTAATATATCATCAATAAAAACCAATACAAATGTGTCTAGGAATTTGTTGAGTACATTGTTCATCAAGAACATAAAAGTGGCAGGGGCATTGGTTAACCCAAATGGCACCACCACAAATTCATAGTGACCATACCTTGTCCTAAAGGCTATTTTGTGGATGTCTTCATCCTTGATTTGGAATTGATGGTATCCAGGCCTCAAGTCAATATTTGAGAAAATGGAAGCACCTCCTAATTGGTCGAACAAGTCATCGATTCTTGGTAAGGGGTACTTGTTCTTTATGGTTGTCTTATTGAGTTGTCTATAATCTATGCATAGTCAAAGGGTTCCATATTTATTCTTCACAAACAAGATTGGTGCTCCCCATGGAGACACACTGGGTTGTATGTAGCCTTTAACCATCATTTCCTTTAGCTATATCTTAAGCTCAACTAGCTCGGGTGTACTCATCCTATAGGGTGTCCTAGACACTAGCACTGATCCTGGTGAAATCCCTATGGAGAATTCAATGTCTCTTGTCGGAGGTAGACCTGGTACTTCTTCTGGAAACACATCTCTATATTATCTTAATATGGGGTGGTCCTGTAGGTTTGGTCTGTCATCCTCAACCGATTTCAACACCTGTATTGCATATAGAGGACATCCCTTTCTGTAATACTTTTTCATTTGAAGTGTTGATATTTGTCTTACTGAGACAAGATTCTAAATTCCTCAAAGGGTTATCTTTCTCCCTTCTTCATTTACACATTCTAAGTCTTTATGGTAACAATCCAACTTAGTTTTATATGCCACTAGCTAGTCCATACCAATAAACAGATCATAAGATCCTAGGGGAAGTATGTTAAGGGTATCTTGGGTGGGAAATCCATCCATATTGAATTGGCATGTTGGTATGACCTCTGCTACTTTTCTTTTGGCGCCAGTGTCCAGTTGTACTAACCATGGCTTAACATGCCTAACTGGTTGCAGTTTACACTTATCAACAGTCTGAGGGGACACATAAATCAAATTAGAACAAGGGTCAATTAAAATAGAAACTAGATGGTTGGCAATCATACCTTCCATCTCCACCACTGAATCTTGGTGGTCGGCTTGTTTATTATCCACAGCTACATAAATCCGTGGAATACTCCTAGCCACATCATTGATGGTGGTAGATTCTTGGATGTTGTAAACTCTCCTACCATTCTGTTGTCTGTGTGGATAGTCCCTCAGTATATTTTCTTCTCCACAACCCCAACATTTCAAGGGTTCCTTCTTTGGGTTATCCGTATTTCCCGAGGTTGCTCCAAAAGGTTTATTTCCACTATGAGAGGGGAAATTTTTCTGATATACACTTCTAGAAGGAAGGATTATCATAGAGTCCTTCCTATAGTTATTAAATCTTGAGGATTTAATCCCCTTCTTCTTGAATCCCGAACTATTCTTCTTCTTCCAATCCTCTCGAGGTTATATCTGGCTCCCAAACTTTTCATAACAATACCTTGCCTTTCAGATAATTTCTTCTAAGGTCTTGGGCTCGTCAAACTCAATCCTGTTCTGGTAGGTCTGAGGTAACCCATTGATAAATCGTTGCACTTTTACCTTTTCATCCTTTATGTAGGATACATACCTTATCAGCTCAAGGAATTTATTGATATATTCCTCTATGGTGAGTTGTCCCAACTTGAGTTCATAGAACTCCTTAGTCTTCCCATCAAAGTATTTCTCTAACAAATACTTATTCTTGAAGTTTTTCTCAAATTGTTTCCATGAAAATTCCTTCTCATGGATTCATTTCACATTCCTATGATCTTCCCATCAAATGGAATCCTTCCCATTCAAGTTCAAGATGGATATTTGATCCTTCAAGTTTTTAGAGTAGTAATGGACTCTGAAGAACTTATTTAAACGAAGTAGCCAAGATTTTGCCTCTTCCCCTTTCTTAATTTCCACATCAAAAGAGGGTGGTTTTGATTTCTTGAACTCTTCAGGGTCATGAATTTTGGAATGATTTCTATTCTTTCTCTTCTTTTGAGAATGTGAGCTATTTTTGCTACTAGAAGCCCCCTAGGAGTTGCCAGTTTCCTTTCCAGAGGACTCTCCCGATGAGCGTCCCCTACCTCCAAGGTGGGCCTTCCTCGAGGCACTTTTTCCTGTGTGGTCACTTATGGGACCACATTTTTGTATTTCAGGTGGACTTTGACTTCTCTTCATGTGTCGTCGGTCCACATGACTGGTTGCAGGTCCATGCTGCAACTGTCTCTATATGTCAGATAAGCTCTACAACAAGACTACATTAATTTTCATTTTCTTCTCCTGCTCCTTTATCAATCTCTCATTGTTAGCCTTGCAGCTCTATAATTTGGCCATGAGGCTCCTTAAAGTTTCAGCCAGATCCGAAGGGGTCTCTACCGCCCTCCTCTCGTCATATTCTTCATCTCTATTGTGGGAGCCATCCCCCACTTCATGGTGCATCACCATACTTTATACTTTTTTTTTCCCGTGATTCACTAACTGCTTGAGTGTTGAAAAAACACTCACTATTAGCCATCGGTCTATTAATTCATAGGCGACACACAGTTTATATTTCTTAAATACACACAGTAGAAAACTACATTATTTTCTACAGTAAAAGTTTAACCAAACACTTTTAGGGAGAATTAAAATAGGGTGTCACCCTTAAAAGTCCTTTAAATAAGGTTCCTACATGAATCTTTCATGAGCCCAAGCAAGTCAAGTATTGCAACCATGCTCTGATACCAATTTGCAACAAACCCATGGTGGGGCATCGAAATTTCGTTCTTCTTAAGAAAATCAAGACCTCCATTCGAGGTCTCAATCCCATTATGCTCGTCCAAAGATTTCCATCCACAATCACCATGCTCAGGACTGAGCTCAGAAATGGTGGATATACCTCTCGCAAGTTCCTCGGGTGTTCATTGTTCGAGGCCACAGGACCTCCACATGGTTCCAACTCAATATGTTTCTCGCACACTTCGGAACTTCGAACTTTGGGTGTTCTTGAATCACCTGACTCCAATTCTGTCGAAATCCAGACTCGCAGACACACATGGGTCAAATCTACGGTCCATACTCCTTTCATAGCCAATGGATGATATTGAATTTGGCAGTTTCGAGGGTTCCATACACCTCTTTCCCTCTGGGGTGACTTTTCTTCAAAGTGGCAGATCTTCTGCCACTCATCCTCCTGTATTCAATGGTCACGATGGACTCTGATGCTTCAGCCTTTGGGAGTTCTCAACCCTCCACTCTTCAAATCTTTCGGAGTACTTTTTCTCTGGAGTGCAGAAGTTGTCGACACCTGTCCTTACCAATGGACGGTTCATATCTACTCTGCTACTTCGGGCTTTGGGTCTCTTTGGACTCTCTTCGATATTATACTCCAAATCCTCCGTAGTTCTGAACTTTCGGACTCCTGGAGTTCCAGTCCTTCACCAACCACATTGGCTAGGTGGGCACGTACCAAGGGATGACACGTAGATGGGTCAGGGGCGACACGTGGCCTCACTTTGAATGATGTGTGTTACATTCTAAAGGTCCTATGGGGTAGGTGATGCGCATGAATCCATGTGGCACATGGCTCATCAATTTTAAATCCACATCACCATGGATGGCGTTACTGCGCCTCTTCGCTGTGGTCTGATCGTCTTTCAAAATCCCTCAGATCTCATGGTCGAGATCCAGTCACGTAGACGTAAAGATATATGACTCTGGTTACCTCAGGGATTCGACGTTCAGGAGTATTGTTATGCAAACTCCTCTTACCCCCTAAAGCATCCAATATCTGAATTAAAGGGACTAGCTCCATGCATCCCCAATATATCGACGACTGGGAAAGGATTCGAAGGATCCCATGATCTACGGATATGGGTCCTTCGCGAATCTAGTCTTCGGGGTTTCAGATCTAGATTTAGTTGGCAAGATAGGTTCACCCAATAAACTAGGGAATTGCCTATCACTGGTAAATCTTACAGGAAACGGAGTCTCCCGATTACCTTGGGCCCGCGTAAGGCTGGTAAGGTCGATCATACTCCAAAGTCCCAGACTTCTGGAGCTCTGAAGACAAGGGAGCATATATTCCTTAGGCTTAGACCAAGGTTCCTGGGTATTGGTCATATGGGTCCTTTCAAACGAATCTCATCTACTGGTCTTCCAAACTAAGGGACCTCCCCTTTTAAGGCTTCCACTTTCTCTATCCTTCCTAATATTTTACCATGAAATGGTTAAGGACTTGGGTCTGAAATTCCATTCGCATGACAAGGGATCTGAAAAAGGCATCCTCTTCGGACAGACAGGTTCAGGTTGTCACAATATCTCCTATCTCGGTCGTCTTACTAGCTCATGTCCCAAGAAGCCTCAGGAGCTAAGTTGGGCATACGAACTATTGGTCGAAAGTGTAAGTTTACAAGGAGAAGGAGGCATGTATATACCATAACCATTCCACACTGAAAACATTTATAAATACACATATGTATATATCCAGGAATTCATCCATTATTCCAGTTCCACACATAAAAAAAAGGAAAATACTTTTCAGAACTAGATAACGTGAAGTGACTGTTGAAAGAGGTGTTTGTTTCCACCCAACCATAGGCTCAGTCACTCCAAACGGATTTACCACTAGCCACCCCTGAGCTAGACAACGATGCTCTGCAACATAATCTTTTCTTCTGTCTCATCAACAGTAGGGATGGAGGTTACTCTCCTCCTCCAGCAAGATCTTGGCAATGGTTTACATGATACCAAGCAAGGAGGACAGGCCTCATTTATCAACTTGTATCATAACCTTCTCAGCCATTTCCTATGACCAGAATGCTTATTTCTTAGTTCTTCCTTGAACCCCAAAACTTCACCTCTCCTCTGCTCTCTTCACAGATCTTCCTCTACCCACCACACCTTCCTTTATTGCCTCCCTCAACAAGGTTCTGTGTGGCTTGAATTCCCAGCCCATGGTCAAGTCTGGAATCCTTACAGGTGGGTGCTCTGCCCCATCCCCTCATTAACTCTTGAGGAGGTCTTCCCACCTACCAGCCTAACTGTAATTCATTATTGGGTTAGAGGACTGTTCTGGTCCTGAGAAATTAAATTCAGTAAGGTATTGGTTTGGTGAAGGTTAACTCAACCATTCCTAGTCCCCATTCACCATCTCTTTTCATAGAATTCATGGTATTTCTTAGTACACCCCCTTCCAGCAGTCATGCAACACTTATCCATTTTCTAGTAAATAACATAATTTGCATTCATTGACCTTTTATACAAAGGTCCATCGAATCAAACATTCACACATATTGATGTTGCCATAGTCTCTTGGCCATTATAGTTATATTTACAAACTGGGGGAAACATGGTGTTACACTCAACTGCAAGTCACCCCCGATCTCAAGATATGATTCCACCAAGGCAAAGGCTACCTAAGACAAACTAAGTTTTGATAAACAACACAACAAAGGACATGCCTAGGTTCCAACTACAACAACAGTTCCCAACTCATATCCTCTCATTCTCCACATCCTGTCCCATCCCAAGAAGTGTACTCTTTCTCTGCTCAACATTCCTTCAGTTGTTCCACTTCCCTTTCAAGGATTCATCAACATGTTGTCTAGGAATTATAAGAGCTTTGTGTCACTTGGAACACAAGGCTACTCTCAAACATTTTGACACCTACTAGGATAGCACACAGGGAAACGTATTCCCAACAATTCTCTCACCCAAGAGAATGCTCCACAACCCTGATGGCCTACTTCTTCAACCCAAACCACCAATGATTTATATGGGTAACCATCTTCACAACTCTCCCTCTCCATAAAAGGTATAGATGATGGAATGGAAAGATTGAGTGAATGATTAGAAAAGAATGAGAATTACACTACATTCCCAACATTATGTATGCATGTTCCTATCTTAACACTTGTCACTCTAGGAACTACCTTTTTTTCCACTTGGTGATTTGTTCCCCTCCCTTAGGAACTTAGGATAAAAAAATATCATAAGATTTAGGAATTAGGAATAATATTATTTTATTCCTTGGCTTAATCCCCCCTTGAATTAGCCCCTTTTCTTAATCCCTTAACCCCCTTTCCCTCTCGTGGATACCTAGCCCCCCATACTCTTTATTCTAACTTGGTTTGCAAAATTGATGTATTTTATTAATATAATTGAGTTTGATTACATATCACATTTGTTAGGATCACTAGCCTTTCAACTCATAGGCTCCCTAGCCTAAATCATGTAAGTACTCTGGCCTCAAAATATATATACAAAAGAACTATATCCCAAAACATCCTGACTCAATAGCCTATAAAGAATATGTACATTTACAATTGGGGTTCATCCTAGGGGTATTACATTCATGTCCCCCTTATTTAGGCAATGTCCTTAGTGCATTATATACATATGTACAACACAATTCTTCAAAAAACTCCAAAACAATGTGGGTACTGTAGATTTTAACCTTGTACAATTATTTACTGCAAACAAATTTTCAATAAAAGAACAGAAAAGATACAATGGAAATTACACATATTACACAAATATTTTCCCCCTAGAAACCCAAACCGGGAAAACTAGCATATTCTATATTCATTCACATCATACATTGTTTACAATAGAATATAAATATAGAATCCAGTGGCATCCAAAACCCTAACCCAATGACCTGGATTAGTCAACAACCTTAATTCCTTAACCGAAAATAAAAAACCATCGGCAAAAACCATGTGCAAAAAAACTGCCCAAAAATGGACACAAAAATCGAGGCGACATGAAAAATGAGGCAAAAAATGTGACACATTTCCCGAGGTAAAAAAATTTAGCGGGGGCAGCTAGAAACACCCCCTTAAACCCCCATGTGCACCCAATGCAACGTAGTAGACACTATAACTAGTCGTGAAAAGAATATAACACATACCAAACATTCTCCCACTTGTTGTTTTCTTTGCTTATAGTGGGTTACAAGGTTACATAGTCAACAATGCTCCTATATCCTCTACACCAAGAGAACTTCTCAGTGCTCACATATTTTTTTAATGAATCTGCAACATTCTTCAAAGTGTCCACCTTCATCAACACCACTTTATTTTCTTCAACTATGTCTCTCACAAAGTGATATTGAACATCAATATGTTTTTTCTTTGAATGATAAGTCAGGTTCCTTTCCATAAAAATTGCACTCTGACTATCACAATCTATCCTTACATCTTTTTGTAACTACCCAATACTTGAAAAAAATCTTTGTAACCATACTTCTTCCTTGATTTCATGAGTGGCTTCCATGTATTCAACTTCTCTAGTTGAAAGTGCCACTGCAGATTGTCTTTTCTCATCCAACTGATTTCTCCTCCAAACAGATTAAACACATACCCACTTGTAGATATCCTATGATCCAAATCTCCAACCCAGTTGATGCAGGAGCATCGCAAATATCAAGCGAGCATGGAACAAGCGCAACGTATTTTTGAGCACATGATAATTTCTTGAAAATCTTTTTGAAGTTGATCCGCCAAATCTTTAATGAAGCCATTTATGAAGGAGCGCCTTTGTATATTGTATTGGACCCTGAGCGATTCGCTCTCGTCCTTAGTAGATAGGAGGCATTTAAACTAGTTAATGCGGGTAGATAGACTTGAATTCATAAATTAGATAGTTTTAGAAGAAGGAGGGAAAACGAATATAGACACCCTCATTGTACATTGAAGAAAGGGGGCATGATAGTTGAAGCAGGAAGAGCACCGAAGAATAGCAGAGTGTTGTAGAAGAACATCCATGTATAGATCTTGAATTAATAGAAGAAGTTGATTCAAATCCATGGTTTTGTGTCTGTTCTTTGTGTGTTGATGTTAATGATGTGCTCATGAGTGTTTGGTTTCCTGTTATGCATTTGCTTTATTGCTGTGTAGGTGATTTCAATGTTTGAGTCTAAAATCTTAGGGAAGAAGAAATGATTTTCAATTGTTTCTCTATCTGAGTGAGGATTCCTGCAAGGAGTGCAGTCAAAAACATCCACAAGGAGTGCATTGATGGAGGCTTAGGTAGTTTAACTCTTGTTCTCGTTCACCCAGAAGTGAAATTGGTTTACTGGAGCCGTGCAAGGAGTGCACAGGCTAAGGGAAGTCTCAGCTGTGAACCCGAGCAGAAGATTTGAAGGACTACTGCTGAAAGTGTGCACAGGTTGAAGGATTCAAACATTTGAGGTGTTTGAAAGGTTGCACGCAGGAGGACAAGTGAGCGCAGGGGAACACTTAGTTATTTTCAAGAAAATCCTCGAGGAGGGAGAAATCGGCGATCAGGATCCTGTGGAGAGGATCAGCGAAATCTCGCCAACCGTTGGATCTGTGAAAGAAGCGAGGAGGTTACAGTCGCGTTCGAAGTTCAAGATCAGGAGACTGTGAACCGTAGGATCTTCAAAAAAACACCCATCAGCCGTTGGATCAACCAGGATTTACACAGAGTTTAAGCTTCGCGAACAGGAGGAGGAAAGTCCCAATGAGAGGCATGTCCATCGGGATTTCGACATTCGCGAAATTGGAATTCACGAGGACTCGTGATCGAGAGTTTTCATAGTGAAAATATCAGAGTCAATCTGAGCCATCCATCTTGAGGAGACAGGTGGCAATCATCGAGAGCCCGTCAGTGTTTCGGCGATCGGGGTTGTAAGTTGAAAAAGGAATTTTGTCATCGGGGTATCGAAAGTCTCGAAATCCTGAGATTGAATCAGAGTCTTTCATCAGTGAGACACGTGGATGAGATCGGGAGTCCATCGGCATTTCGGTCATCGGGACTCGCACAAGTAAGTGCTTTGGCTTTGCAGTTGGCAAAACCCCGAGGGTGAATCTGAATTGTCCATCCACTTGGGACAGGTGTCAGAAATCCGAAGAGAGTCGGCATATCGGCAATCAGGAAAACGGATTTCTTGAGGACAAGAAAGTTGGGACATCATAAGTATCGAAACCCCGGAGAAATCGGGACCGTCCATCAGGAGGAGGACGCATGGAAAAAATCGGTGCCATCGGGGAAAGTTCCGACAAGGAGGTCGCCCATCGGTGTTTAGGTCATCGGGATATCGGGGATCCCGGTGACAAAGTGTTTACGCATTGTGAAATCGCGAACCGTGAAACCCCGACGAGGAGGAAGGTGCGACCGTGCGGCTAGCTGTCAGTACATCGGAAAAGAGGGAAGCGCCATTGTGGGAGCCAGCTGTCAGTATAGCGGTGAATCGAGAATCTCTTGGGCAAGTGTTTTTCAGCAATTGAAACCCCGTAGCCCCGACGAGGGAAAAGACTGCGGTCATGGGGTAGAGGTCATGTGGGCCAAAGCCGATAGCCAGGAGGGCTACCGCATAAAGAGCGCGTTGGGATTTGAGGCATCGTGAGTCCTGAAGGCATGTGTATTTCGACATTGGAAGTCGTGAAACCCCGAGGGGGATCTGGAGCCATTGATCTCAGTGACTGCTCACCGGCGTTGATTTTTGGTTACGGTGGAAGGGCGTCCGGGTGACGTCATATTGGGAATTTGCGGATCGGGAAATCGGGGATTCCGTTGACAAGTGGTTTGGTGCTTTTCAACACTTGAAACCCTGAACCCCGATAAAGTATATGACTGTGGTCATATAGGAGGAGGTCGCGTGGACTAAACATAGGGCCTGAGGGCTAAGGAAATAGAGGAGCGTATCGAGGATCGGGGATTGGTAAATCAAGTTGCCTAGACATTTCAAATGTCAAAATCCCGATAGGAGGAACCCCGATCACAAAATAAAAGGCCATCTTTGACTTCCCGATAGAGGAAGGGGAGACCCCATGAGAGTGTTGTTGTGGGTGAAAGTTTCCAGACAGGGAAATAGAAGGACCTTTCAGTTCTTCGGGCCGACAAGGAGGAAAGATCATGCGAGCAGACGTGCCTGAGGGTGCACCTGCGTCAAGTGGTATTAGAGAAAGAAAATTTCTTTGCTTTCTGTAGCAGAGAAGAAGAAAATTCACCATGCCGCCAAGGAGACGTGATAGATAGTCACCCGATCAAGAGGAAAGAGAAAACCCGAGGAGAAGGGATAGGCAAGCGTAGAATCCAGAAATGGAAAGAGAGATACGTGATCTACGAGCTAGACTCGAAGACATGGAGACAGCACAAAAACTCGCAGTCGGTGCTGGGAATCTAAGTGATTCCGAAAGAAAGATTGAAGTTGAACAAGAATAAGAAGTTGCAGTTGAGGATGCAGCCAATGAACGTCTAATCAAAGCTATTGCACAGATGGGTGCAAAAACGAAGATGGACATTCCAGTTTATGAGGGGAATTTGGATGCGGAAGAGCTTTTAGATTGGATTAAAGCTCTGGATACATAATTCGATTATGAAGATGTCGAAGAGGATAAGAAATCCAGGCATGTTGTCACGAGACTGAAGGGACATGCAGCATTATGGTGGGACGAGCTACAAGCAGATAGACGCTGCAAGGGCAAGCAGAGAATTAAAATTTGGGATCGAATGATTGCAAAGATGAAGGCAAAGTTCATCCCCAGAGATTATCAGATCACTCTGTTCAGGAGGATGCAGAACCTGAGACAGAAGCTGATGACAGTAAAAGAATACACGGAGGAATTCTATCGACTAAACATCAGGGCAGGTCATCGAGAGAGCGATGATGAGAAAGTTGCTAGGTATATGAATGGCCTGAGATATGATATCCAGTTTGAGATGAGCATGGAAACCATCTGAACGGTGGAGGATACTTATCAAATGGCTTTGAAAGCTGAGGAGAAGCTGAGCCGTAAGCAAGGTCAAAGAGGCCGAGGCAGGAGTCAGCCCAAAGGAAAATCAGTTGCCCAAGATAAATACCAGAATCCTAAGGACGACTGGAGAAAGCCTCAGAATAGAACCGAGAGAGGTGGAAGTTCACAGTGAGGGAAACATGCTGAATAGAGAGGGAAGCATACTGAGAAGAGAGGAGGGTATGCTGATAACAATATGTTTCCTCGTACCATAGGTAGAGGAAGAGGAAGAGGTGGATTTCACATGCTTCACATGTGGAAAAAATGGGCACAAGTCATTCGACTGTCCAGAGAAAAAGAAGGATGGAGAAGAAGCTCACATCACCGAGGCACAGAGGCGAGATGTTGAAGCAGAATATGTTGAAGGCGGAAGGTCGTTGATGATGCGTAAAGTTCTCTTAACACTCAAGAAGGAGGTGGAGGACTCAGCTCAAAGAAACAGACTTTTCAGAACTGCTTGCAAAACCAAGGACATGGTATGAAAAGTTATCGTGGATAGCGGTAGCACAGATAATCTCGTTTCGACCGAGATGGTAGAGAAACTGGAGCTGGAGACGACTGATCACCCGAGTCCATACAAAGTTTCATGGCTACAAAAGGGACATCAGGTAAATGTCACTAAACAATGTTTAGTTGAATTCAAAATAGGAGGGTATGATGATAAAATACTCTATGATGTTATTCCTATGGATGTCTGTCATTTATTGCTGGGTAGACCATGGCAATATGATAGGAATGTAATTCATGATGGGAAGACGAATACATATACCTTAGAGAAGAATGGGAGAACTCATATGTTGCTTCCGATCAAGGATAAGGAGGTAAATCCAGAAGGGAGAAATATTGTACTCCTCATGAGTGGGAAGGATCTTCTTAAGGAGGTGAAGAAGAAATAAGATCCACAATTCTTTGTGGTTAGGAAACCAAGGATCGTTTTGACTAGCACGAGAATAGATGATTTGCCAGGAGAAATTCAGGAACTACTGGAAGAGTTCGCTGACATCGTGGTGGACGAATTACCTCGTTTGTTTCCACTGATGAGGAGTGTGATTCATCATATAGACCTCATACCAGGAGCTAGTTTGCCGAATAAAGCCGCGTACAGGTTGACGCCGCGGGAAAATGAAGAGGTCAAGAAGCAGGTCCAAGAGCTACTAGACAAAGGTTTGGTCAAGGAAAGTTTGAGTCTGTGTGTCATTCCAACGGTACTCAGTCCAAAAAAAGATGGAGGTTGGAGAATGTGTACCGACTCAAGAGCCATCAACAAGATAACCATCAGGTACAGGTTTCCATTGCCGCGGATGGATGATTTAATGGATTGCTTAAGTGGAGCAAATTTTTTTTCAAAGATTGATTTGAAGAGTGGATATCACCAGATTCGCATGAGAGAAGGTGATGAATGGAAAACAACATTCAAGACAAACGAAGGTTTGTATGAATGGCTTGTTATGTCGTTTGGCTTAACAAATGCGCCGAGTACCTTTATGAGGTTAATGAATGAAGTCCTGAAGGAATTCATTGGGAATTTTGTCATTGTGTATCTGGATGACATATTAATTTTTAGCAAGACAAAGGCAGAACATCTGAAGCATTTAGCTACAGTAATGAATAAGCTACAGCAAGAGAAGTTGTTGGTAAACATGAAGAAATCCTTGTTTATGAAGACAGAGCTCATTTATCTGGGTTTTGTTATATCTTCGAATGAACTGAGGATGGATCCAAATAAGGTGGAGGTAATTAAAAATTGGCCATCACCGAGAAATATTTTCGAGGTGAGAAGTTTTCATGGACTGGCTAGTTTCTATCGGAAATTCATCAGAAATTTTAGTGGAATTAGTGCAGCGATGATGGATACAGTGAAGAAAATACATAAATATTTTCACTGGACTGAAGAGGCTGAGAAGAGTTTCAATTTGTTGAAACGGAAGATTATAGAACAACCAATTCTAGTGTTTCCAAATTTTCAAAAGACATTTTAGGTAAAATGTGATGCAAGCAGGTTTGCAATAGGAGCGGTCTTGAGTCAGGAGGACAGACCGATTGCATATTTCAGCGAGAAGTTGAATGAGGCAAAAGAAAAGTACTCCACGTATGATAAGGAATTATATGCCATCATACATGCATTGAAAAAATGGAGGCACTATTTGATTCCAAAGGAATTTGTTTTATATAGTGATAACCATGCACTACAATTTGTGACTCAACAGGAGAAGTTGAATCAGAGGCATGTTAAGTGGGTCGAATACATGCAGAATTTCACTTTTGTAATTAAACATATTTCGGGTACTGCTAACAAAGTGGTTGATGCTTTGAGAAGGAAATGTTTGCTAATGTAGGAGTTCAAAGTCAGGATGTTAGGCTTTGATGATCTCAGGGACATGTATGCCGATGATCAGGATTTTATAGAATCATACGGAGTAGCTGAGAACCCAGTTCTCCAAGACAGAAGCCAGTGGATAGAGTACGTGATTCAGGAAGGATTGTTGTTTAAGGGCAATCAATTGTGTATTCCAAATTGCTCCATGACGGAGAATCTGTTAAAGGAGAAACATAGCGGAGGCTTGGCCGGACACTTCGGTCATGATAAAACATTTGCAAAGTTGAGTGAGTCATACTTTTGGCCAGGGATGTGGTTAGAGGTCAAGAGGTTTGTAGATAGATGCATAATTTGCCATCATGCAAAGGGAAGAAAGAAGAATGCAGGATTATATCAACCATTACCCATACCAGAGAGGTCGTGGGTTGAAATCAGCATGGATTTCGTATTGGGATTGTCAAGGATGCAAAGAGGATTTGATTCAGTCTTTGTGGTAGTGGATAGGTTTTCCAAGATGGCACATTTTATCCCATGCCAGAAAACCAGTGATGCGACTCACATCGCAAATCTGTTTTTCAAAGAGGTCGTTCGACTTCACGGCTTACCCAGAAGTATAGTTTCGGACAGAGATACAAAGTTCATAGGGCACTTTTGGAGGACATTATGGAAGAATATGGGGACTAACTTTTTKTTTAGTTCAGCTTATCATCCTCAGACGGATGGGCAGACAGAAGTGGTGAACAGAAGTCTGGGAGACTTGCTGAGAAGCTTGGTGGCAGAGCACCACAGCCAGTGGGATAGTATATTGTCGCAGACAGAGTTCGCATATAATGACTTAGTGAACAGGAGCACAGGTCGGAGTCCATTCCAGATTGTATATGGCATGCAACCGAGAGGAGTTTCTGAATTAAGGGATTTGGAACAGACTGCGACTAGGAGCGCAAGTGCCGAAGAGTTCGCAGAGGCGATGAAAGAATTTCACGGCCAGGTGAAGTAGCGACTGCTAGATTCAAGTCACGAATATAAGCGCAGAGCTGACCAGCGGAAGAGACAACTTCAATTCAAGGTTGATGAATTAGTTCTAGCGCACTTGAGAAAAGAAAGGTTCCCGAGGGGAACATACAATAAATTAAAAATGAAGAAAATCGGGCCATGTAAGGTCTTGAAGAAATTGGGGGAAAATGCTTATGAGATCGAGTTACCAGATGGGATCGAAATATCTCTGATATTCAATGTCGAAGATTTATACCCATATAAACTTGCAGATACAGGAGCAGAAAGTGAACAGCCAGGGGTTCAATGGCAGAAGCATATGCCAGTTACAGAGAAGCCATAGATGGAACAGATACTGGACAAGAGAGTCAGTAAGAAGACCATGAAGAAAGAATACTATGAGTATCTGGTCAAGTGGAAGGGCCATCCAGTGGAAGATGCCAGCAGGAGAACGAAGAAGAGATACAGAAGCATGGATATACCGTGCAGGAGCTCATGGACAGGATCCCATGAAATTTTTCAAGCGAGGGAGTATGATGCAGGAGCATCGCTAATATCAAGCGAGCGTGGAACAAGCGCAACGTATTTTTGAGCACATGATAATTGCTTGAAAATCTTTTTGAAGTTGATGCGCCAAATATTTAATGAAGCCATTTATGAAGGAGCTCCTTTGTATATTGTATTGGACCCTGAGCGATTCGCTCTCATCCTTAGTAGATAGGAGGCATTTAAACTAGTTAATGTAGATAGATAGACTTGAATTCATAGATTAGACAGTTTTAGAAGAAGGAGGGAAAACGAATATAGACACCCTCATTGTACATTGTAGAAAGGGGGCATGATAGTTGAAGTAGGAAGAGCACCAAAGAATAACAGAGAGTTGTAGAAGAACATCCATGTATAGATCTTGAATTAATAGAAGAAGTTGATTCAAATCCATGGTTTTGTGTCTGTTCTCTGTGTGTTGATGTTAATGATGTGCTCATGAGTGTTTGATTTCTTGTTATGAATTTTCTTTATTGCTTTGTATGTGATTTCAATGTTTGAGTCTGAAATCTGAGGGAAGAAGAAATGAGTTTCAATTGTTTCTCTATCTGAGTGAGGATTCCTGCAAGGAGTGCAGTCAAAAACGTCCGCAAGGAGTGCATTGACAGAGGCTCAGGTAGTTTAACTCTTGTTCTCATTTACCCAGAAGTGAAATTGGGTTACTGGAGCCATGCAAGGAGTGCGAAGGCTAAGGGAAGTCTCAGCTGTGAACCCGAGAAGAAGCTTTGAAGGACTACTGCTGAAAGTGTGCACAGGTCGAAGGATTCAAACATTTGAGGTGTTTGAAAGGTTGTTTGCAGGAGGACGAGTGAGCGCAGGGGAACACTTAGTTATTTTCAAGAAAATCCTCGAGGAGGGAGAAATTGGCGGTCAGGATCCTGTGGAGAGGATCGGTGAAATCCCACCAACCGTTGGATCTGTCAAAGAAGCGAGGAGGTTACGGTCGTGTTCGGAGTTCAATCTCAGGAGACTGTGAACCGTAGGATCTTCACAAAAACACCCGTCAGCCATTGGATCGACCAGGAGTTGCACAGAGTTTAAGCTTCGTGAATAGGAGGAGGAAAGTCCTGATGAGAGGCGTGGCCATCCGGATTTCAGCATTCGCGAAATCGGAATTCATGAGGACTCATGATCGGGAGTTTTCATAGTGAAAATCTCGGAGTCAATCTGAGCCGTCCATCTTGAGGAGACAGGTGGAAATCATCGAGAGCCCGTCGGTGTTTCGGCGATCGGGGTTCTAAGTTGACAAAGGAATTTTTTCATCGGGGTATCAAAAGTCTCGAAATCCCGAGATTGAATCGGAGCCATCCATCAGTGGGACACGTGGATGAGATCGGGAGTCCATCGGCATTTCAGTCATCGGGACTCGCACAAGTAAGTGCTTTGTCTTTGCAGTTGGCGAAACCCCGAGGGTGAATCTGAACCGTCCATCCACTTGGGACAGGTGTCAGAAATCCGAAGAGAGTCATCATATCGGCAATCGGGAAATCGGATTTCCTGAGGACAAGAAAGTTGGGACATCACAAGTCTCGAAACCCCGAAGAAATCGGGACCTTCCATCAGGAGGAGGACGCGTGGCAAAAATCAGCGCCATCAGGGAAAGTTCCAACAAGGAGGTCGCCCATCGGTGTTTAGGTCATCGGGATATCGGGGATCCCAGTGACAAAGTGTTTACGCATCGTGAAATCGCGAACCGCGAAACCCTAACGAGGAGGAAGGTGTGAGTACGTCGGAAAAGAGGGAAGCGCCATTGTGAGAGCCAGCTGTCAGTATAGTGGCGAATCGGGAATCTCGGGGGCAAGTTTTTTTCAGCAATTGAAACCCCATAGCCCCGACGAGGGATAAGACTGCGGTCACGGGGTAGAGGTCATATGGGCCAAAGCCGATAGCCAGGAGGGCTACCGCGTAAAGAGCGCGTCGGGATTTGAGGCATCACAAGTCCTAAGGGCATGTGTATTTCGACATTGGAAGTCGCGAAACCCCGAGGGGGATATGGAGCCGTTGATCTCAGGGACTACTCACTGGTGTTGATTTTTGGTTACGGTGGAAGGGCGTCTGGGTGACATCATATTGGGAATCTACAGATCGAGAAATCGAGGATTCCGTTGACAAGTGGTTTGGTGCTTTTCGACACTCAAAACCCCGAACCCCGATAAAATATATGAATGCAGCCATATAGGATGAGGTCGCATGGACTAAACATAGGGCATGAGGGTTAAGGCAATAGAGGAGCGTATCGGGGATCGAAGATTAGTAAATCAAGTTGCCTGGACATTTCAAATGTCAAAATCCCGATAGGAGGAACCCCAATCACAAAATAAAAGGCCAGCCTTGACTTCCCGATAGAGGAAGGGGAGACCCCATGAGAGTGTTGTTGTGGGTGAAAGTTTCCCGACAGGGAAATAGAAGGACCTTTCAGTTCTTCGGGCCGACAAGGACGAAAGATCCTGTGAGCGGACGTGCCTGAGGGTGCGCCTGCATCACCAGTCTGCATCCACAAAGCCATGTATATCCAACAGTCTGTCCAATCCTAGTCTTCCTTGGTAGCACAATCCATAGCTAGCAGTTCCATGCAGATACCTGAAACCCCTCTTTACTATTGTTCAATGCTCCTTCCCTGGTTTTGACATATACCTTCTCAAAACTCCCACTGCATGTGCAATGTCTCGTATAGTACAAACCATTACATACATCAAACTTCCAACCGCACTCACATAAGGAACACGATACATTTCATCCTCCTCTTCTTGTGTCATGGGACATTGATCCACGTATAACTTTACACCAACATAAATAGGGACCTCGATCGGTTTACATTCCTGCATATTAAACCTCTAAAATATTGCCTCTGCATATTTTATTTGATTTAACCAAAGTTTCTTTTTTTTTCAATCTCTTTTAATTTTCATGCCCAAAAGGAAATTTGCAACACCAAGATCCTTCATGTCAAATTTAGAGGAAAACTGACTTTTCACATCCTGGATAATCTCCTTGTTGTTTCCTATCAGCAACATGTCATCCACATACAATACCAAATAAATCAAATGATCACCAATTCATTTGAAACACACACAATTATCGTCTTTTCTTATTATGAAGCCAATTCCCAACATATAAGTATCAAATTTTTTATACCACATCCTTGGTGATTGTTTTAAACCATAAAGGGACTTTTTTAGCATGCATACCAACTCTTTCTTTCCCTTAACAATAAAACCTTATGGTTGCTTCATATAGATTTCTTCTTCCATATCCACATGTAGGTATGATGTCTTCACATCCATCTGTTCTAGTTCAAAATCAAAGGCAGCAACAACAGATAACATAAATCTAATAGAAGTTAACTTGGCAACAAGAGAAAAAATCTCACTAAAATAAATGCCCTCACCCTGGGAATAACCCATTTCTACTTGTTAGTGTCCTTTAAGTTTATAGGATAATCATTATGGTGATTGATATTCATGATTTTGGGATTGAAAATAACATTCCATCTTTTAAATTATTTCCAAATGATCAAAGACTTAACATTGCTTCACAACATGTAGTGGAAAGGTGAAAAGGACAAAACTCTTTGTCTTCGGGCGCATGAGTTTCGCACAATATCATCACCTTACATAGATTTTGTAAGGCAAATGTCGTTACATACTGATTTGTGCATTTTGACATGAATATGGAAAAGTCTCTTCTTTTTTAGGATTGCTTGGGCAAAGGTTCTATAATTTCGAATTTTGGTTTTATTAACCAAAATTTGGCTTTGTTGTTAGTTTTGGTAAGACAAATAAGTTCTTGGGACTTTTACAGACTTATGTAAGCTCGGCTTTATATTTAATTCTTAGAGCCAGAAAGAGTTCTCGGGCCTAATACAAAAACATGGCATATATTAAAATTTTGGTAAAAACTTATTGGTCGAGCGCCAATCCTCCAAGTTCACAGTGGCCAAAATCTATGTACTTGCATCCAACACACAAACCAAGAGTCAACACAATACACATGCAAGTCAAGGACCAACGACCAAGCGCCTGCACCAATTCATAAGGAAGAGGATCCCACGAGGGGCGTAATGTGCTCAAAACGTCGATATGTATTGGCAACGTTGGTGTATATCAATGCTTTGAAAAAGTTTCTCGGCTCAAATGTGGGATATATCCCACCGATATAATTCAAAAGAGGCTCCAGAATTAAACCTTAATGCCAGGTGCCGAGGAGAAAAGGTCAGGCATTGGTTGCCATATTGTAGGTGTCGATGACATTCAAGCAATTTTCCAAATCATCCAGATTCCATGTCAGAGACAGATGTGCGTCGAACCCCGAGGATCATTGACACGATAGCCAAATCATCAAAGTCGAGCTTGGGGGAGTACAAATTCCAGGAATTTATTTTTGAAACCTTAGATGAGAAGGACGCATATTGGGAGTGCTCTAAATAAAGGATGGTTCGTGAAATTTTTGAAATGCTTGATGTTCAAATGTATGCTCACCATGTTCCATGGAGTGTGAAACCGATATATGGAATCTTGTCAGACTGTGTACCATTTTGAGGCAGAAGATGGATTCTGTATTTGATCATATCAAGCATTCTTTCGATGGTTCCATGGCTTTTCTTGGAGTTGTCAAATCTGCTAGAGATTCATATGTATTGCTTACAATATTCCTAACATTTCAAAACCTGGGTTCAGCGATGGCCGATGTTGTTGTTGATGCCATGGCTGCAAAACATGAGAGGGCAACATTTGCCGGCGATTTGCAGTCACTTTCATGGTCGGCTATGGAAATTGGAGGCATAGTCGACAGTTTAGTTGGTGGAATTGCACTGTCTGATTTGAGGATCGATGTAGTATTTCTTCTTTTTTCCATTTTCCCTACGATTCAATTTTTAGCCTGTGATCTGGTTGAGGAAAACTCTTCAAGCAGTTCTGGGATAGTTGAGGTCAATGTAAAAGTTTGTTGAAACACTAATACACAAATTTAAAGAACCACAAGAAAATGTTGAGAAAGGGAGATCTCAATCTTCTCAGAAGATCATTACTAATGTGTCGGCAAAAGATGATTTGCCAGATGTTGAAGACTGGGTTAAAATTCAGAAAGAAAAACCTGGGGAGATTGTTGAAGAAAATAATGAGGGGATGCTAGATGGCATATCGATGAATGAAGAAGTACATGTCTCCGACGATAAGCATTCTTTACTTAAGTTGCATATAGCGGAAGCGACTCGGAGGAGGAAAGATACTCGCATAAGCAAAGGGGATGTGAAATTCCCTGAGGTTCAGTCAGACATTACTGATTCTAAAGGCTTTACAAAAGTCACAGGTACCAGATGTTAATCTTGCAGATGTGACCAGATTCCAAATTCGCACAGGTAAAATAGTTAAATGCCATCACGCGTAGCTATTGGAGATTCCAGAATGTGCTTGGCATTGTCAAGGGTTAATTTAAGCAAAAATTCCATAACAAAGGCTGTTGCAGATATTATTTAAATCATGCTCGATGGATGCCAAGGAGTAGCAGTTTTCAATAGGGGCAACGCTACCTGGTAAGAGTGGAAATTGGCACATACAGTTGCAAAATAAGAGGAAATAACTCAGGTAAATTGTATCTGAACTTTGTGTTCCCAACAATCCAAGCAAATCCCGAAGATGGCTATATGGATACGATGCAGGATTGGTTTCATATCACCATATTTACTACATATATCAATGGAAGAAATGGAGAAATATATCAAAGAAGAACACTTGTTAGAACATTTGGCAATGGATGACAATGCACTGCCAGATTCTTGGGCTCGGTATAAGCAAAGGGTGAAATCACGATTCTAGCAACTTTTGCAGAAGAGATATAGGTGGCACCTTGACTCTAATGGTGCTTGGAGATATGAAATTAGTATTCAAGTAGATTTTTGGGCATGGAATCAAATGCAAATGTATATCCCAAGATTTCAGGATCATATCGATCTTTTCAATTTCAAAAGGAACAGATGGTACGTTTAACTCTATCACTCAGACTTCAAAACAAGGAAGCAGGGCACTTGTGAGGAGGTGGCAGCCAAATCAAATCCCATTCTTTCAGGCTCCTCTTAACAGTTAAAGAATAAGGTTAAAGGGTAAAGAATGAGATAGGTGGCAGAGTATCTCTTTTTCTCAGATAGAGGACAAGTAGTCGAATGAACAAGTGGCCATTAGTTCCATAATTCAAGGGATAAGCATCAACAACCTTCTAGCAAATTCGTGACAACCAAGCAGCAGTTTCCAAATTTAATTTTCCTTTAATTTACTATTAGAATCTGTTTTATTTGTTTTTAGTAGACAATTTACATGTGTCATTGGGCTTTTGTAATTGTTTTCTATTTTGGAATGAAGTTGAGATCCCAAGCTATTAGCATTCGAATCATCAGCCAAAATATAAGAAGAGATCCACTATTGTAGGTTGCATGGGTTCGACTCATAGGAATATTATGTGACCATAAAATTCTATATATTGGATCAAATTTGATGTAAAAAGGGTTGGAACCTGTTGGAGGGATACTTTCCCAATTATTGTAATGAGCTCATAGAGCCTCTCTTCTTTCAAATCTGCAGGGGTACAAGATCATAGTGTTTCAGGATTCATGTGCCATGGCTATTGGTGAAGTGCTTCTCTTGTAAATTGTTTCTCTGTTTTCATATGGTTTTCCTTTCCTTATTATCTTACAGAAGTCTTAAGAACAGAATTTGTTGAAAGATACACTTTGATTCTTGTTGGAGATAATATCAATGTTTTCTTCTGATATTTAATAGCAGAATTCTTCTTTGCTCTGTTTCTAAATTGATCTTTTCTCTTTTTCTTCTATCTCACTTCATTTAAATTTATCGAATCCAGTAGTATGTCTACCTTTCCCTATTTCATTTGAGATGGATACTTTTGCAAATTGATCACCTCGGCCTCTTTGACTCCATTGCCCAGTGGTTTTCCCTTGTTGTTCTAACCAAGCAGTTAAAAACCAAAACCAAATCTATCATAACTAGCCTAATATCCTATTCCAAACCAAGCTAGATCAGACAGAGAGATCCCTCTCTGAGTCTTGGAGGGATAGATCCAAGACTCCAAGTGGTTTTATGTTGCCTCTGTGACTGCCTCCACATCCTTGGGAAAAATACAAAGCGTTAACATAATGGCGACTGTACTGGGGAATGAGCTTTCAAGTTCTCCAGAAAGTACATCAAGTTCAGATTTGACTTCTAATGGTGAACAGAAGCCAAACAAAGGAAGGTTGTACCATTCACCTGGCGACTCCATTGTTCAAGATCCCAAGCTTCAAAGTTCAGAGCGACTTCACTACCAAAGAATCCAGATTTCAGAACATTGATGGTGATCCAAGATGACAGGGTATGTGGCAAACCCTTTATCTGGTAAAGAGGTACAAACTATGAGGGATGAGTTAGCAGAATTTCAGATTGATGAGATTTTCTCAAAAGCAATACTTCTTTGTTTGAAATCCAGTAGATTCACACTTGAAGGTAAAAATTATTTTCTTAGTTTAGTTGTTTAAAGATTAACCAATGAATTTGAACTATTGGATGTTCAATTTGAGTCATATGATTTCCAAGATCCTAAACAATTCTTGGGAAGTCTTCATCCTCCAAAAAGAGAGGAAATTGTTATACCATTTGACTTGCAGATAGAGGAAGGATATGGTTGTGAGCCTGATTTTGTATATTTGGAATCAAGGATCAGCAATGATGAAGAAATTGAAGAGGTTATCCAGGATCAACTTGTCATTGAGAGCATAAAAGGTATATCAATAAATTATGAATTTATCGATCCTGTAGCTGATTATATGAAGGATATTTCCAGTTCCATTGTACACATCCATCTACAGTCACCATTGCATTGCACAACTTGGGTTTTCTAGACAAAAGGTCAAGTTGTTTTTTTAATGATTTTAATAAACAGTCAAAAAGTCAATGTATATAAGTAGTTGCTTGACTGGTTGCACTGGCATTATTGTATCATTTAGAGCAATGAAATTGTTAGTAGATTAGGGTAGATAGGAGTGTGTCAATAAGCTCAACAAGATGAGCACTTCATTCTCTTTCAGTTTTTTCATAGTTTTTCAGTTTGGTTTGTATCCATCCGGTCTGGAACAGGTATAAGAAATGGGCACAGGTTTCAATTTGGGAACAACCCAATGAGTAAGACAGTTGGTCTGCACACTCAGAGTTCCTAGATTCTTGACACCTCATGCGGAGCTGCCATCCCCAGGTGGAGCCTATGTTAGGGTCCTATAAGTTTATAGGATAATCATTATGCTGATTGATATTCATGATTTTGGGATTGAAAATAACATTCCATCTTTTAAATTATTTCCAAATGATCAAAGACCTAACATTGCTTCACAACGTGTAGTGGAAAGGTGAAAAGGACAAAACTCTTTGTCTTCAGGCGCATGATTTTCACACAATATCATCACCTTACATAGATTTTGTAAGGAAAATGTTGTTACATACTGATTTGTGCATTTTGACATGAATCTGGAAAAGTCTCTTGTTTTTCAGGATTACTTGGGCAAAGGTTCTATAATTTCAAATTTTGGTTTTATTAACCAAAATTTGGCTTTGTTGTTAGTTTTGGTAAGCCAAATAAGTTCTTGGGCCTTTTACAGACTTATGTAAGCTCGGATTTATATTTAATTCTTGGAGCCAGAAAGAGCTCTCGGGCCTGATACAGAAACATGGCATTTATTAAAATTTTGGTAAAAAATTATTGGTCGAGCGCCAATCCTCCAAGTTCACAGTGGCCAAAATATACGCACTTTCATCCAACACACAAACAAAGAGTCAACATGATACACATGCAATTCAAGGACCAACGACCAAGCGCCTGCACCAATTCATATGGAAGAGGAGCCCACGAGGGGCGTAATGTGCTCAACACGTCGATATGTATTGGCAACGTTGGTGTATATCAATGCTTTGAAAGAGTTTCTCGTCTCAAATGTGGGATATATCCCACCAATCTAATTCAAAAGAGGTGCCAGAATTAAACCTTAACGCCAGGTGCCAAGAGGAAATATGTAGGTGCCGAGGAGAAAAGGTCAGGCGTTGGTTGCCATATTGCAGGTGTCGACGACATTCAAGCAATTTTCCAAATCATCCAGATTCCATGTCAGAGACAGATGTGCGTTGAACCCTGAGGAGCATTGACACAATAGCCAAATCATCAAAGTCGAGCTCGGGGGAGTACAGATTTCAGGAATTTGTTTTTGAAACCTTAGATGAGAAGGATTCATAGTGGGAGTACTCTAAATAAAGGATGGTTCGTGAAATTTTTGAAATGCTTGATGTTCAAATGTACGCTCACCATGTTCTATGGAGTGTGAAACCGATATATGGAATCTTGTCAGACTGTGTACCATTTCGAGGTAGAAGACAAATTTTGTATTTGATCATATCAAGCATTCTTTCAATGGTTCCATGGCTTTTCTTGGAATTGTCAAATCTATTAGAGTTTCATATGTATTGCTTACAATATTCCTAACATTTCAAAACCTGGGTTCAGTGATGGTCGATGTTGTTGTTGATGCCATGACTGAAAAACATGAGAGGGCAACATTTGCTAGTGTTTTGCAGTCACTTTCATGGTCAGCTATGGAAATTGGAGGCATAGCCAGCAGTTTAGTTGGTAGAATTGCACTGTCTGATTTGAGGATCGATGTAGTATTTCTTATTTTTTCCATTTTCCCTACGATTCAATTTTTAGCCTGTGGTCTGGTTGAGGAAAAACCTTCAAGCAGTTCTGGGATAGTTGAGGTCAATGTCAAAGTCTATTGAAACACTAATAGACAAATTTAAAGAACCACAAGAAAATGTTGAGAAAGGGAGATCTCAATCTGCTCAGAAGATCATTACTAATGTGTCGGCAAAAGATGATTTTCCATATGATGAATACTGGATTAAAATTCAGAAAGAAAAACCTGGGGAGATTGTTGAAGAAAATAATGAGAGGATGCTAGATGGCATATCGATGAATGAAGAAGTACATATCTCCAAGGATAATGATTCTTTACTTAAGTTGCATACAGGGGAAGCGACTCGGAGGAGGAAATATACTCGCATAAGCAAAGGGGATGTGAAATTCCCTAAGGTTCAGTCAGACGTTACTGATTCTGAAGGATTTACAAAAGTCACAGGTACCAGATGTTAATCTTGCAGATGTGACCAAATGCCAAATTCGCACAAGTAAAATAGTTAAACACCATCACGCGTAGCTATTGGAGATTTCAGAAGTTGGTTGGCATTGTCAAGGGTTAATTTAAGCAAAAATTCCATAACAAAGGTTGTTGCAGATATTATTTAAATCATGCTTGATGGATGCCAAGGAGTAGAAGTTTTCAATAGGGGCAACGCTATCTGGTAAGAGTGGAAATTGGCACATCCAGTTGCAAAATAAGAGGAAATCACTCAGGTAAATTGTATCCAAACTTTGTGTGCCCAACAATCCAAGCAAGCCCCCAAGATGGCTATATGGATACAATGGAGGATTAGTTTCATATCACCAAATTTCTTGTAGAGATCAATGGAAGAAATGGAGAAATATATCAAAGAAGAACACTCGTTAGAACATTTGGCAACGGATGACAATGCACTACCAGATTCTTGGGCTCGATATCAACAGAGGGTGAAATCATGATTCTAGCAACTTTTGCAGCAGAGACATAGGTGGCACCTTGACTCTAATGGCGCTTGGAGGTATGAAATTAGTATCAAAGCATATTTCTGGGCATGGAATCAAATGCAGATGGATATCTCAAGATTTCAAGATCATATCGATCTTTTCAATTTCAAAAGGAAAATATGGCAAGTTTAACTCTATCACTCATACTTCAAAACAACGAAGCAGGGCACTTGTGAGGAGGTGGCAGCCAAATCAAGTCCCATTCTTTCATGGTCCTCTTAACAGTTAAAGAATAAGGTTAAAGGGTAAAGAATGAGATAGGTGGCAGAGTATATCTTTTTCTCAGACAGAGGACAAGTAGTCGAATGAACAAGTGGCCATTAGTTCCATAATTCAAGGATAAGCATCAACAACCTTCTAGCAAATTCGTGACAACCAAGCAACAGTTTCCAAATTCAATTTTCCTTTAATTTACTATTAGAATCTGTTTTGTTATTTTTAGCAGACAATTTACATGTGTCATTGGGTTTTTGTAATTGTTTTCTATTTTGGAATGAAGTTGAGATCCCAAGCTATTAGCATTTGAACCATCAGCCAAAAGATAAGAACATATCCACTATTGTAGGTTGCATGGGTTCGACTCATAGGAATCTTATGTGACCATAAAATTCTATATATTGGATCAAATTTGATGTAAAAAGGGTTGGAACCTGTTGGAGTGATACTTTCCCAATTATTGTAATGAGCTCATAGAGCCTCTCTTCTTTCAAATTTGCAGGGGTACAAGATCATAGTGTTTCAGGATTCATGTGCCATGACTATTGTTGAAGTGCTTCTCCTGTAAATTGTTTCTCTTTTTTCATATGTTTATCCTTTCCTTGCTATCTTGCAAAAGTTTTAAGAACGGAATTTGTTGAAAGATACACTCTGATTCTTGCTGGAGATAATATCAATGTTTTCTTCTGATATTTAATGGCAGAATTCTTCATTGCTCTGTTGCTAAATTGATCTTTTCTCTTTTTCTTCTATCTCACTTCATTTAAATTTACCGAATCCAGTAGTATGTCTACCTTGCCCTATTTCATTTGAGATTGATACTTCTGCAAATTGATCACCTCGGCCTCTTTGACTCCATTGCCCAGTGGTTTTCCCTTGTTGTTATAACCAAGCATTTAAAAACCAAAACCAAATCTATCATAACTAGCCTAATATCCTATTCCAAACCAAGCTAGATCAGACAGAGAGATCCCTCTCTGAGTCTTGGAGGGCTAGATCCAAGACTCCAGGTGGTTTGATGTTGCCTCTGTGACTGCCTCCATAGCCTTGGGCAAATTATAGAGCGCTAACACTACTAATCGAGCTTTGTATTTCTCCACTTTTCCTTCTACATTCAGCTTATTATTAAATACCCATTTTCTACCAATGGGATTTCTTCCAGTCGACAACTCCACTAGATCCCAAGCCTCATTCTTATCCAAGGCTACCATTTCTTCACCCATGGCCTTTTTCAATAGTTTTCTATCCTCTGAATCCACTTCCTCCATAACATTTCTAGGATCATCATCAATAATAGACAAAGCAAAATTTGAACGGAAATCAGATGGGGCATACCTTTCCGGTTTCCTTCTTTCCTGGACCAATATCCTCAATACTGGAGTATGAGGATCTTCTTATTTTGATTCATGTTCTTTTGTAGAGTTTGATTCATCATCCTTTAAATCAAACTATATTTTATCTGTTTCTTCCTTACTTGGTAGGACTTCATGTTTGAAAACATATTTTATTTCTCTAAATACCACATCTCATCCATACACAACCTTCTTAGTTTCTGGGTTCCAAAGCTTATAACCTTTAAGACCATATTTATACCCAATAAAGATACACTTTTCAGCCTTCTTATCTAGCTTACTATTGTTTTCCTTTAGAACATGAACATAGGCCTCATAGTCAAATACCTTGAGATGTGTGAGAGAAGGTTTCTTACTAGTCCATACATCTTGTGTATTCTTGTCATCCAGTGCTGACAGGGGTGATTTGTTGACGAGGTAACATGTAGTACCCACTTCCTCTACCCATAATTCTTTCCCTAACCCGTCACCACTGAGCATGCACCTCAATTTTTCCATTAATGTCTTGTTCACCCTTTCTGCAACTCCATTATGTTGAGGTTTATATGGAGTAGTCTTCCTCCTTGTTGTGCATCACTTCTTACAAAATTATTCAAATTCATTCCCGCAGAACTCTCCACCATTATCTATCCTCAACACCTTAATTATTTTCTCTGTTTGATTCTCAACAAGAGATTTAAACTCTTTAAACCCGTCAAAGACTTCATATTTCTTCCTAAGAAAATATATCCAAGTATTCCTCGAGAATTCATCTATAAATGAGACATAGTACACATATTTTTCCAATGATGGAACTGACATGGGTCCAAACACATCACTATGAACTAGTTGTAAAATTCATTCTTCCCTCATTGCACCAGAGGGGAATCTTACCTAATTTTGCTTCCCATATACACAATGTTCATAGAAATAAAAATCTAGATGGCAGTTATACATACCTTCAACCATACCTTTATCGTGTAGTAGTCGAAGACTCTTCTCTTTGATATGCCCCGATATTTCATGCCATGGCGTAACCTTTTATCAAGAGACTGTAGGAGTTCTTTCTTCTTCAACTCCAATATCAAGAATAATGGAACTATTACATGCATCCCTAATAATGCTTCCTTCCAACTTATATAGAGTTCCCAACCGAATTCCCTTCAACAACACCATTGCTCCTCGAACCATCCTACATGTCTCCTTTTCAAATATTTTTTTTACCCCTGCATTGTCCATTTTTCTTACATAAATCAAATTTTTGGCCAATCCTAGGATGTGCAGAACACCAAGTAGTGTTCTAATCCTTCCATCTATGGGCCCCAACTTGACTTTTCCTTGTCCTATGATTTTTTTTTTCGATTCATCACCGAGGAAAACATTACCTCCATCATACCTTTCATATTCACAGAACCAATCCCTGTGGGGATTCATATTAAAGGATGCACCTAAGTCAACCAACCATGCCTCATAATTTGTGTGTGTGCTTGAAAAATCCAAGTACACATCCCATCCTTCTTCCTTGGAGGTATTTTCTTTTGTAGAAGGAGCTTCTTCATATCCCTTCTTTTTCTCAACTTTGGATCTACATTGCTTCTTGTAGTGCCCTTCTTTTCCACATCTCCAACATACCTTTACAAACTTAATGGGTGATTTAGATATACTCTTAGACTCATATCTCCCACTTGATGACTTAGATATGTTTCTTTCCTGGGAGTGTCCTCTTGCAAATAATGCATTTGTGCTCTGTCCTTCCATGTTCGTCTATCTCATCTCCTCTGACAACAAGGATGAGACCACTTAACCAAACTTCAAGGCAGTTGTATTACTACCTATGGCCACAACCATACTATCCCATGAGTTTGGTAAAGATCACACTAAACCGATACACTTGTATTCATCTGAAATTTTAATTTCAACAGATACTAATTGATTTACCAAAGTGTTGAAGGCATTCAAATGATTTTCCACCAAGTCTCCATATCTCATCCTCAAGTTATAAAACTTCTTTCTCGGGAATAATTTATTTACTAGGGACTTAGACTGATACAACTTCCCCAACTTATCCCATAAATCCTTGGTTGTAGCTTCATCTCACGCATTCATTAATATTGAATATGAGAGACATAGTCAAATTATGCTCTTCTCCTTTCGATCCAACATTTTCCAGTCATTTGTTGAAGTTCCTGTAGGTGCAGTACCTAGATCCACTGCGATCCACTGATCTTTGTCCACCAACAAATATTCCATATTGAGCTTCCACAGCTCAAAAATTTTCCCATTAAACTTCTCGATCTCCATTTTCGAACTGCTCACCATTTCTCTTCACCTAAAGAATCAATACCGTAGATCTCCCACTATAACAAGGCTTATCAAAGTACTGAGCCAAACCCTTGACCACAAAAACATCCCCCTGAAGCCAATAATTTCTCTGATACCAATTGTATATTTTAACATTGTACAAAAATATTTTCAGTAAAAGAACATAAAATATACAATGGAAAATACACACTACACAAATATTTTTCCCCTACAAACCCAAACTGGGAAAACCAACATATTATATATTCATTCACAGCATACATTGTTTACAATACAATATACATATAGGAGCCAATGACATCCAAAAACCTAACCCAATGACCTGGATTAGTCAACAACCCTAATTCCTTAACCAGAAATAAAAAACCATTGGAAAAAGCCATGTGTTGAAAAAACGCCCAAAAATGGACAGGAAAATTGAGGCGACATGAAAAACGAGGCAAGAAAGGAGACATGTTTCCCGAGGAAAAACAATTTTCTCTCATGAAAATAATATAACACAAACCCAACAAGTACTCCTCTTGTATGGAATCCTCATGATCCCATGTTGCATCCTCAGGACCGTAGTAGGTCCACTGCACTTTTAACAGCTCGATTTAAGAGCACCTTGACCTTCCTTTCAATTGTGCACACCATATGAACCTAGAAGTCTCCCTCTTGCTCCACTTGAATCACATTGCAATCAATTACATAATTAACATCAGGAACATACTTCTTAATAAAAGACACATGGAACACATTATGTATGCACATGGATGTAGGAAGTGCAAGCATGTATGCAACAAGACCAATCCTCTCTAGGATTTCAAATGGTCCACAATATCTTGGTGCTATCTTTGGGTAGCTTCCCAATTTTAGTGAACTCTTCTTATCTTTGAATTTTAAGAAGACATGCTTTCCCACTCTTAATTCTCTGTGTGTTCTTCCATTGTCTACATATATTTTTTTCCTTTCCTGAGAAACCTTTAGACTCTACTTTATTTTCACCATTTGTTCTTCCATTTCTCTGAGGAATTCTGGCCCAATCATTGCTTTGTCTGTTGGCTTGTTTCATCTCACTGGAAACTTGCACTTTCTGCCATATAATGCTTCAAATGGGTTCATATTTAAAGACACATAATACCCTTTATTATAAGTAAATTAAACTAAATGTAGATAATATTCCCATTTTGATGGTTTATCCATCACATTATTTCTCAACATATCCTCAATCACCTAATTAAATCTCTTTATGTGTCCATCTGATTCTAGGTGATATGTTATGCTAAAATTAATATTTTTCCATGTTACCCCTTCAGTATAGGGGTAACTAAGGAGATCATGTCTCAAGGCCCACAAGTAGAAAATATGGAGTGTTGAGAGTCAGATTGACTAGGATAGCCCGTAGTGCCCCTCCTATTCATGTTAATCACCACTCATCACCAGTGACAAAGAAACATCCACTACATTGTCATAGTCTCATAGGAAAACAAGTTTTTCTTCATGAGGTAAGAATTTTGGTGTTGTGGTAAGTGTCACTTTAATATTTGAAGCATTTGAAAATGTTGCAAAGAATCATTTCTCGATTATGAAATGTTTTCCTAGAAATTATACATTTTCCTAATTTCACCTTGGTGGTTATCATTGTGTCCTAGCAAGTTGGTCACCCTTGGGAAAAGGGTTTCTACTGGGAATTTCTTTGAAGGGTCATCATACCACTCCCATCCATACTTACCACCTTCCATCCTTCTTCCCCTCAGTTTCCTCATCTTTTAGGTTTTCGGGTTTATTGACCCAAGAAGGGATTGCACCTCATTTGATGGGAAGGGGCTAAAGTCCCACAGGTGTTGTAGTTGGAAAAAGATAAAAGCTAATTTTATCCTTCTAGATTATTTCCCTGAGGTTCAAAGAACAATGAAACATAATGTAGAGATATCTATGCTGGAACACACACAGAGTTACAGCACACACCCTTACAAAATACACAACAGAAAAGAAAAATAGAAATTCTTTTGCCAAATAATAAGGAAATCCATTGGAAACTAAAACACAAGAAAACCCATGAATTTCAATACCATTCATTTATTAATTCAATGCAGAGAACGTATTTTCTATATTACATCAATCCTGGGATAACAGACAGCCATGAATTGCTGCTTGTGTGGATGGAAACCACTACGAAATCATCTAGAGGGTAATGGTGTGCGTGTATGGGTTGAGATTTTATTTCTCCCTTCCTACGTGCTCACTCAACCTGGAATCTTTCTCTCCAATCCACCTTCTACGATTTCCTTACTTCATGGTTCACCAACCCCTTCAAAATCTTGCTCAATTTCTCTTTTAAAACTCCTCCTCAGATCTGAAACAATTTTCCTTCCCTCCAAGAACGAGTTGTTACTCAAACCGTCTCTTTGACTTCCAGACCGCTTCAACTTCCTTTCTACCTCAGATCATGCTTTGTCCTTTAGCTACGATTTCTTTTACCTAATGGTAGCTTTGAATCATCATGAATTACTACTAGTGTGGAAAAATCAAATGTGTGCGACCATAGTGTTGAAATTGAAGAAATATCGTGACACTTGTAAAATTCCAATATATGCACGAGTTTTTGCATGTGTTTCAACATGAGTTTCAACACAAGTTTCAACATGACACTTGTAAAATTTCTCTATACATTGCAGTTTCAGCACGATTTTCAACACAAGTTTCAACATGTGTTTCAACATGAGTTTCAACACACGTTTCAACTTGACACTTGTAAAATTTCACTATACGTGGAAGTTTCAGCACGAGTTTCAACATGTGTTTCAGCATGAGTTTCAGCACGAGTTTCAGCATAGCAAGAGTAGTTACAAGAGTAATCAGTTCTTCAAATTTATATCAAACTGACCAAATAAAACGGACCACTAACACAATCCTTATTCGACTTATTTCCTATTTGCATAATGAAAATATTTTTGGGTGATGCAGATTGCCCGAGCCCAAGGATGTTTTTTCATCAAACACCCCTAGTAAGAAAAGCATGAGCTCGAGCTCATGTGCAAATCACTTCTGAGGTGAATAGTTCTTCACATGTGCTAACTAATCTTCAGCCACCCACGATGTATCCGCTGCCCCTCGATTCTTCCACTTGATCAAATATTCCATGTACTCCTTCTAGCAAGTCTTCTTACCAATTCTTGTAGCAAGAATCTCTTCAATCTCCTCCTCTGATTTAATTGGTAGATGTTGTTCCCATTCGTTGAGGGTACCTTCATATTCTCTTATGTCCCCTTCATGAAACTTGTATAGGTCAACAACATTGAATGTAGGAGATATGTCAAACTTCTCCAGAAGTTCCAGTCGATAAGCATTATAAGATATTTTTTTTCAGAATTCGACATGGACATATCTTCTTGTATTTGATTTTATTATATGTGCCTCGAGGAAATTGCTCCTTCATCAAGTGATCCATGACCAAATCACTCTCTCGAAATACTTTCTTTCTCCTATGTTGATCTGCTCTTTGTTTATAACTGTAATTGTTGGTCTGCAATTTCTTCTTTACATGTTCTTGTATTTCATGCATATTTTCCACAAAATCATTTGCATCAACACTCTTATTTCTTTCCAAATATGACAATGCAACCAAATCTACCACACATTTTGGTGACTGTCCATAAACAATATGAAATGGATTATTTCCCATAGACCTGTTCACTGAATCATTATATGTGAATTCATCTTGGACTAATGCCAAATCTCATTGACTAGGATTCTCTCCACTTAAACTTCTCAGAATATTTCCTAGACTCATGTTCACTACTTCTATCTGACTGTTTGTTTGAGGATGATATGCCGAACTGTATAACAAATATGATCCTAACTTTTTCCATAGTGTCCTCCAAAACTTTTCAAGGAATCTGGTATCACGATTTGAAGCAATACTTCGTGGAATTCCATGCAATCTAACCACCTCTTGGAAAAACAATGAAGCTACCTCACTAGCATCACTAGTCTTTTTACATGCTATGAAGTGTTCCATTTTCGAAAATCGATCAACAACTACCATTTGTGAATCATGCTTTCTTCGAGTCATAGGCAATCCTAAGACAAAATCCATACTGATATCCTCCCAAGGTCCTTTGTTAATGGAAATGGAGTATAGAGTCATGTGTTCTGACTTTTTCCTTTGGCTACTTGACATATCTTGCAACCTTCCACAAAATTTCGAACATCTTTGTTAAAGCTGGGACAAAAGTACCTCTCCTTCACCAAGGTTTCATTTTTATCAATGCCAAATTGTCCTCCTAAACCGCCACTATGCAATTATTTAATGAGATTCATCCATATGGAACTTTTGGGAATACACAATTGTTGATTTTTAAACAAAAACCCTTCCTGGATATGGTAGTTCAAATATGGTGTTCTGTCTAAACTCCAAAGCTCCTTACATGTCTTCCAAGCTTCTGAAAAATCTACATCTTCTTCATACAATTTCTTTAGAGAGTTCAGACTTACCACTTAATGCATCAACTACCTTATTAGACTTCCTAGACCTGTGTTTCATCACAAAATAATAACTTTGGAAGAATTCTACCCATTTAGTATCCTTTTGCTTCAACTTACGTTTCTTGTTAATGTATTGCATATCTTTGTGATCTGTGAACAAGAAAAACTTCTTTGCTAGTAGATAATGTCTCCATTTCCTCAAAGCTTGCACAATAGCATAAAATTCCCGATCATAAACATAGTACTTCTTTCTGGACTCGTTCAAATTCTTGCTGAAAAATGCAATGGGTTTGCCCTCTTGACTTATCATTGCTCCAATCGTTGTTCCACTAGCATCACAATCAACCTAAAACACTTTATTAAAATATGGTAATGCTAATATTGGCTATGTTGTTACTCTCTTCTTCAATTCTTCTAATGACTTCTCTGCTATTGCAATCCAATGAAATACTCCCTTCTTCATACATTTTGTAAGAGCTGCACATATTTGTCTAAAGTTCTGAATGAATTTCTGGTAAAATCCTGCCAATCCATGGAAACTCCTCACATCGAATGTGCATCTTGGTGTTGGCCATTCAAGGATAGCCTTCACTTTCTCAGGATCCATTTTCAGTCCTTCCTTTGACACCACAAAACCTAGGTACACTAACTCTCAGTGCATGAATGTACACTTCTTCAGGTTTCTCAATAGTTTATCATCCTTCAAGCGTTGTAACATTATACTAGTATGCTCAACATGCTTTGTTCTGATCCTGCTAAAAATCAGTGTATCATCCAAATATACAACCACTAACTTATCCAAAAATGGATTCAAGACTTCATTCATCAATCTCATGAACGTGTTGGGCCCATTAGTTAACCCAAATGGATTTACCAATCATTCAAACAATCCATATTTTGTCTTGAATGCAATATTCCATTCATCACCTTCTCTGATTGGAATCTGGTGATAACCACTTCAAATCAATTTTTGAAAAATATTCTAAACCACTCAAACTATCCATTAGATCATCCATTCTTGACAGTGGAAATATATACTTGATAATGATCTTGTTTATAGCACGTGATTTAGTACACATTCAACACTACCATGTTTTCTTTGGAGTCAACACTAATGGTACTGCACAAGGACTCAAACTCTCATGAATCATCCCTTGGTCAAGCAATTCTTGCACTTCTCAATTCACTTCTTCACTCTCTACGGGAGTCATCGTGTAAGGTGCTTTATTAGGTAAACTTGATATGGGCATTAAATCAATTTGATGACTTTGCATATCTAGGTCTTACCATGTATAGGAACGTGAGAGGGAGAGAGAGGGAGATATAAAAAGGGGGTAGAGCAGGAGAGGGGGGGAGGGGGGATAGAGAGGGAAGGGAGGTAGAGAGAGAGAGAGAGAGAGAGAGAGAGTGGGAGGGAGGGGGGAATGAAAAATAATAAAATATAAGAGCACGTGTGTGCTATTAGGAATGTGTGTGCATTCCTAGAGCGTGTGAGCGTTATAAGGAACTTGTGCACATATCTAGAGCGCGTGCGCATTCTTAGAGCATGTGAGTGCTATAAAGAACGTGTGCACATTCTTTTGAATTCAAATTATTTTAGGTGGGATTGACAACATTAGCATACGTGTATGGTCACTTGGTTGTCTCGGATTTAGGTTCGAGATGACAAACCTAGTGGTTCACAAATTGATAAAAACCTCCATTTTTGTGAATACCTCTCTATATCTCTATTTTTTACATTATTTTTCTATAGGCTACACAATTCAGTTGTTGACGAAACTACAAACATATATAGAGTGGGCTATGCAAATTCCAAATTATAGTTTTTTTTTTTTTTTTAATTAATATTGTTTACTATTTTTAATCGATTTTTGTCTTCCCATATATCAAAATCAAAAAGAAAATATTTTGACCATGTTAAGACCCTCTTAGCATGCACGAAAGACATTTTAATTTCAAGGATATATTGATTTTCATCATTTAAAATATATGTATATATATAATATTGTATATTTCCAAAAAATACACCACACTACAAAAATTGGTTCTCTACAATTATACAGATTTTTGGAATGCAATGGAATGCAATTCCATCATTAAGGTACTGAACACAAGTGCACAAACAAGAATAAAAATGTATATTCAGAAAGGTAATTCAATTTCCTACTCTCCATCTTCTTACAAGATAATTCATTGTAAAAGTACCTTGAATAATCCCTCCAAGTTAACAAATTGTTTTGCATTGTCACTAACACATCATGAGAGACCATCATTAGCTTGCACATACCAAGGACATTCCTTTATGTTATTTCATTGGATATCTATACCTATATCAATAGACTAGCACAACCAAATTTAAGTAAAAATTATATATAGTGCCTATCTAAATATATCAACCAATTTTACTTAAATGTGATTGTGCTAATTATATTAACATTTTTATTTTTTCATAAATTTTAAAATTTATAAATGAAAATCATCATCCTCATTGTAAATTAACAACTAAATTCTAACAAACTGTATAGTTCTTTTTAAAAAATAAAATTTGATTTAAATTTAAGCGATGCCTCCTTAAATTTAGATTATTGAAGTCCCCGAGGTGTAGGACAGTAGGTGACGGAGTGTGTTGTTAAGCCACTCCGTGATGTTAACCATGTTAAGAGTTGGTGTGGCTCAGGCCGGGTGCTAGATGCCCTTGAGTCGCGGTTTCTCAAGCCATTAACAAACAAACAAACAAACAAAAAATTTAGACTATTGAAACACTAAAATCATTCCATTTACAAAGATCCTTAAACGATTTAGACTATGAAACACTTAAATCATTCCATTTACAGTTGTGTTTTTTTATCAAGTAAAAGTTTTACATAGATTTTTATTTTTTTTGAAAATTAAACCATTTAAATTTTAAAACTGGCCAAAACACCATAATCAAAGTCTTATAGATAAAATTATTACCATACGTATCACATTAAGTTCACAAAAGTGAAATTTTCTTCATAAAATTATAACAAAATTATAACAAAAGTGAAACTTTAACTTCAGACGTATCACATTAATTTCACAAAAGTGAAATTTTCCAGTAATTAATTTCAACCATCAGTCTGAAGTCATTTAAAAAAATACAAACCAAAAGGTATGATATGTTTAAGGCAACCAATATCCAGCCCTACGCAGTATTAAATGCTACTGTTGGTGTATAGACCGTACGATCTGAATCTTTCAGATACGACTAGACTATTAACCTACTTCACTGAGAAATGTTAAATATTAGAACTAAGAAATAACAGTGTTGTTCTTATGTCTTGGGAATAGTTTTTTTTCTTCTCAGATCTTTGGAAGATAGAAAAGGGTAAAAACATAGAATGTTTACACAATTTTTAATTTAGTTTGTCAACAATAAATTTACAAACTTTTGAAAAAATAAAAAAAAAATCAAAACTTAAAACATTTATATAATTTCCAATTTACATTAAATAAACTATGTAATATCATTAATATTTAAAATCTCAACTAATTCAACAACAATATTTAACACCCATATTTAATATCATACCCTTAATTAATTCATGATATGACTCTGTAATTCATATCAACTAATACAACACCCATTTTACATTGAATGACTCTGTAATGCCATTAACATTCTGCTGCAAATATTTAAAATCTCCACCAATTCAACGACCGTATTTAATCTCTGTAATGCATCTCCTCAATTCATGGCTGTACTATTAATGTCGCCTGCCTGCGAATAATTAATGCATCTGCTCAATTCATGGCCGCCTGTAATATTAATGTTGCATGCCTGCAACGTGCAGGTTGCCTTTGTCAGCGGTGCAAACAATTTGAAATTTTGGTCGTTTGATAACTATTTCATATCGCGTAGCTTTCGGTGATATTTCTCAGAATACTTCAAGATTATTAAAATCTCATATTTCTATCATTTAAACCGTGAGTTATCATCTGAATCCAATGAAAAACCGAATTTTACTATTTGAATTTGATTAAGATTATTTTCACGGACAGATTCCGTCCAAATTCCTACCAAAATCGTGATAATGAAACGGGGCCGAATGATTGCACCTTATCTCACGCTGTAAATTGACACTCTTATTCATGGCTGCTTAGGTTTTCCCAATTGATTGGCTGCAAATGTTAGACAAGTACGTTGAATAATTGAACGGCCAACTAAAACTTTAATGCACGTCCACTCTGTATCTTTCATTGATTTGCATTGAAAGCTCACCACTCTA